>JAMZEH010000030.1:0-367500 GCA_024699665.1 Ostrea denselamellosa | reverse complement strand
CAGATAAATGTTACGAAAGTTCCGTTGTAATCGTGTGGATAAGCCGAAAAACAATATACGCATCAGAAATGGAAATTTAATTTTTTTTCATTTCTTTCAAAGACACCTTACCTTGTGTACTTAGTGCGGCGAAATTTCAAAACTGGCGAAAGGAGATCGATAAGGACAGTAAATATCAGTAATTCGCAGCACCCACAGTACAGACGACAGTAAATATCAGAAATTCTCAGCACCCACAGTACAGACTACAGTAAATATCAGTAATTCTCAGCACCCACAGTACAGACGACAGTAAATATCAGAAATTCTCAGCAGTCACAGTACTGACGACAGTAAATATCAGAAATTCTCAGCACCCACAGTACCGACGACAGTAAATATCAGTAATTCTCAGCACCCATGGTAAAAACGGCAGTAAATATAAGAAATTATCAGCACCCACAGCACGATCACAGTAATTATCAGAAATTCTGATCAGTCACAGTACAGACGACAGTAAATATCAGAAATTCTCAGCACTCATAGTACAGACGACAGTAAATATCAGTAATTCTCAGCACCCACAGTACAGACGACAGTAAATATCAGAAATTCTCAGCACTCACAGCACGATCACAGTAATTATCAGAACTTCTCAGCAGTCACAGTACAGACGACAGTAAATATCAGAAATTCTCAGCACTCATAGTACAGACGACAGTAAATATCAGTAATTCTCAGCACCCACAGCACGATCACAGTAATTATCAGAAATTCTCAGCAGTCACAGTACAGACGACAGTAAATATCAGAAATTCTCAGCACTCATAGTACAGACGACAGTAAATATCAGTAATTCTCAGCACCCACAGAACGATCACAGTAATTATCAGAAATTCTCAGCAGTCACAGTACAGACGACAGTAAATATCAGAAATTCTCAGCACCCACAGTACCGACGACAGTAAATATCAGTAATTCTCAGCACCCACAGTACAGACGACAGTAATTATCAGAAATTCTCAGCACCCACAGTACAGACGACAGTAAATATCAGAAATTCTCAGCAGTCACAGTACTGACGACAGTAAATATCAGAAATTCTCAGCACCCACAGTACCGACGACAGTAAATATCAGTAATTCTCAGCACCCACAGTACAGACGACAGTAATTATCAGAAATTCTCAGCACCCACAGTACCGACGACAGTAAATATCAGTAATTCTCAGCACCCACAGTACAGACGACAGTAAATATCAGAAATTCTCAGCACCCACAGTACAGACGACAGTAAATATCAGTAATTCTCAGCACCCACAGTACAGACGACAGTAAATATCAGAAATTCTCAGCACCCACAGTACAGACTACAGTAATTATCAGAAATTCTCAGCAGTCACAGTACAGACGACAGTAAATATCAGAAATTCTCAGCACCCACAGTACAGACGACAGTAATTATCAGAAATTCTCAGCACCCACAGTACCGACGAAGTAAATATCAGTAATTCTCAGCACCCACAGTACAGACGACAGTAAATATCAGAAATTCTCAGCACCCACAGTACAGACTACAGTAAATATCAATAATTCTCAGCAGTCACAGTACTGACGACAGTAAATATCAGAAATTCTCAGCACCCACAGTACAGACGACAATAAATATCAGAAATTCTCAGCACCCACAGTACAGACTACAGTAAATATCAGTAATTTTCAGCAGTCACAGTACTGACGACAGTAAATATCAGAAATTCTCAGCAGTCACAGTACTGACGACAGTAAATATCAGAAATTCTCAGCAGTCACAGTACAGACGACAGTAAATATCAGAAATTCTCAGCAGTCACAGTACTGACGACAGTAAATATCAGAAATTCTCAGCACCCACAGTACAGACGACAGTAATTATCAGAAATTCTCAGCAGTCACAGTACAGACGACAGTAAATATCAGAAATTCTCAGCACCCACAGTACCGACGACAGTAAATATCAGTAATTCTCTGCACCCACAGTACCGACGAAGTAAATATCAGAAATTCTCAGCACCCACAGAACAGACTACAGTAAATATCAGTAATTCTCAGCACCCACAGTACAGACGACAGTACATATCAGAAATTCTCAGCACCCACAGTACAGACTACAGTAAATATCAGTAATTCTCAGCAGTCACAGTACTGACGACAGTAAATATCAGAAATTCTCAGCACCCACAGTACAGACGACAGTAAATATCAGAAATTCTCAGCACCCACAGTACAGACTACAGTAAATATCAGTAATTCTCAGCAGTCACAGTACTGACGACAGTAAATATCAGAAATTCTCAGCACCCACATTACAGACTACAGTAAATATCAGTAATTCTCAGCAGTCACAGTACAGACTACAGTAAATATCAGAAATTCTCAGCACCCACAGTACCGACGACAGTAAATATCAGTAATTCTCAGCACCCATGGTAAAAATGGCAGTAAATATAAGAAATTATCAGCACCCACAGCACGATCACAGTAATTATCAGAAATTGTGAGTAAAAAATGACACTCTCAGTACTTTTTCCGTCCAGTAGTGTACGTACTTCGGTACTAGCATGAATGACGGATAAAAATTTGCTGTGATAAAATTAAGAAATTCATTTCAAAATTGAGGATTTTCTCCCTCATGCATAGCTCTTGTCCTCAGCCGGATTAGGCTCCAACATTCGGTAGTTTGGTTCTTTCAGCTCTTCCAAGTTTTGTGGGAACGAATTTATTTCGTGGGGACGAATTTTGTTTAAATCTCTCAACCAGCCACCGTATACAACTAACAAACTATAGCAAAATAAAAATGGACTGCAATACGTAGGCGTAGGCTTGTGTTTCTTACAGAAATTGAATACTATTGAGTGAAATAACAATGTGTTATAAAACAGATTCTTTTTGTTTTAAATGAACATGCAAATGTTTCATTATAAGTCTTATTGTTAGAGATGTACTGATATATTTAGGCCTAATGGATATGAAATATTTGTAGATTTGACCTGTAACTTCAGAATCAAGAACCACTCTTGTTAATGTATTTGATTTGGACTTTAATGTTCAAATTTAACAGGGAATGCAATCTGGTCTAAATCATTAGTCAAAGCAAGCGTTTCTCCTCATTTGCTCCTTTTTATTCTATATCAATGATAAGAACTTTCTAAGTTTATATCAATAGCGAACTGATCTTTTTTTCAGAATACCATTTACATAACCTCAGTTAATGTCATCGGAGGAATGTCTCTTTTCACCTTAGCGTCGAAATTTCTTCTAAACATCGGGTCCTTTGCAAATAAAGACACGTGTAATCCTTGACCCCATTTTATAGTGCAACACTGCACCATTTCCATGGATAGACAATATCGTGTACTTTTCACTCCGAGACAAGTTTCCAAATTACCAAAGGGAAGTACACTGAAAAGTGGCATTACATCTCCAATGGGTTTCGTTTCGTTTTGTGCGAATCGCTCAGCGTTCCGTGCAAACCGTTCAGCGTTTCTTGCAGACCGTTCACCGTGCTGTGCAAGAATCGTTCCGTTCAAGAAACGTTTCGTGCGGTAAAATAGTTCAAGCCACACCCCTACAAACTTACAGAGCGTGCAAGTCCGATATATACTAACATATTTTGGTTTTCGGTATCAAATATTCTCTCTTCAATTATTTTATAAGAATTATTTTTAAAAATCTATATATACGTCATCTCAAAAATGATAAAAAAAAAAAACCAACTAATACCACAGTTTGCCAAATATAATACGTAATTGTGTATAATATACCCCCCCCCCCCCCCCTATTTGTTTGGCCTGAATATTGTTGTAAAGGCAGCAAAAAAAAATGACTAAGTGATAATGTGCTGTAATTTTCAATGCATAATTTTGAGGAAATAATGAATTCTAAACAAACAATAAGAATTTGCAATCTCTGCAACAATAGTTTTAACAGTCATCATTGGTAATCTTCACCGCGTGCTTTCGGGGAGAATACATGGGTAATCATCGTGTAAATTTTAGCAAAGAACGATAATTTGTAGCGTTAAACGTTTAACAGACTCACTATTTCTTCTGTTAAAACTTAATTAAAATCAATTAAATAGTCGACATAAAAAAGAAAGTCAAAATATTAAACTTGTGTTTAATTGATTGTAATAAACACAAGTACGAATATAATGTACAAAGGTGCGGTTTATCGGCCGCACCTATCAATTTTAAATATAAATATGATTGAGATCAAAGACATGCAATAATTGGTGCTATAAATATTGAGTGCTCTGTAAAATCAAAGCTTAGAGAAATATAAAAAAAATGCATGAGGATGGGTAACGTATACCCTGATACCGGTAAATATAAATACCGGCTTGTAAAAAAGACATTTTTTATCTTTACCATTTCCTGAAAGTTTATTATTATGTTTTTCCATGGATAAATAGCACCGAAAAATCCCGAATATCGAAGCATGCAGGTCATGCCTACCATTCATATCAACCACTCACAACCATTCGCAACCATTCACAACCACTCACAACCAGTCGCAACCATTCACAACCACTCACAACCATTCGCAACCATTCACAACCATTCGCAACCATTCACAACCACTCACAACCACTCACAACCATCACAACCACTCACAACAATTCGCAACCATTCACAACCACTCACAACCATTCGCAACCATTCACAACCACTCACAACCATTCGCAACCATTCACAACCACTCACAGCCACTCACAACCACTCACAACCATTCACAAAGCGTGCAAGTCCCTCATACCGTTTCGTGCAAACCGTGCAGATCGTTCACGAAATGGGAAGCGTTTCGTACAAACCGTTCCGTGCAAACCGTTCAGTGTTCCGTGCAAGAATCGTTTCGTTCTGTGCAAGTGGTATAGTAGTACGCCTCAGCGTCTGTAGCTAGAGTGTAAATCGATTGTTTATAGTGCAGATAGATATTTTGATGCCAATTTAAAATAGTTTATTGTTTGAAAATTATCATTCATGACCCAACGTATCATATTTTCATGTTTCTTAAGTATCTAAACCAGAAAAACACAAACTATTTATATAACATTCTACGTGATCTGTATAAACGGTGGATATTTACACCGTGAATTTAACACCGCGTAAAAATCAATTTAGAAACGAACACTGAAAATATTGAGGATTGAATATACAGTTGTGTATATAGTAATTGATTGTTCTTACAGTAATTGAAATGTTGCAATTAGTCTGATGGACATACATTAATGAAGACATGCATAACATGTTTAAAATTAAGGAATATTCTCCAGGATGTCTTCGTAGAAAATGATAACCCAAGACAATACTATTCAAATGAACTTGTTTTCAAATACTTTAGGCATGTGACATTTGACAGACATCTTGAAACATTATGCACAGTACGCTCTTTTTAAAAATATTATATGAATCATTTGCAGTTGCACGCACTGTTAATATTCTTGTTTTTCCTCCTACTTTGCATTGTAATTTGTAATGGTCCAAAAATAAATTGTTCTATGAAGAAAAAAAAAATGTGTTAATCTCTTACAAGCATATATCCACTAATGGTGTACCATCAAATCAATGACAAAGAGTGGGCACTACGAAGATGACCGAGGATTTACAAAGAACTAGCAAAGATGACAGGAAGTAAGCTCAAGAGGAAATACGCATTTTGCAAAATGTTTTATAATGTAACAGAACATCACATAATAAGAAAGTCCACTCAACAACAGACAAATAACGTTAAATTTCTAGTACATGGGTACTTTCACTGGTGTGTTATCATTAGAAAAGGAAAGAAAGAACGATTGATTGATTGATTGATTATTTATTGCTTTCCGTCACACTCAACAATTTTTCAGTTATCTGGTGGCGTCCAGATTTTTGTTGGTGGAGGAGAGAACGCAGATACAATGTACGTGGGAAGTGACCACCAACCTTCCGCAAGTAAACTGGCAAACTTGCTCACATAACGCCGCGGCCGAGATTCAAACACGCGCCGACAGAGATGAGAGGCCTTGTGATTTTGAGCCCGATGCTCTAACCACTCGGCCACGGAGGCCCCCCAAAGAAAGAACGAAGAAAGCATTGAACGATCCATCCATCAAATTAAAAATCTTGGGACCTTGAAGTATCATAGTAGAAATAGATTCAGTCCAAACAGTGTAAAATAATGACTATTTAAACTGTAAGCAATAAATATCTACGTCTTGAATTAAAAGGGGCGTTACATAATCTAAAGAAAGCACATTGCGGAACATTGTAACCGTGATATAGAAGAAAGGTCAACAAGAACGCAATTTTGCCCACAGACTGTATTAAGCGTTTTCTCTTTCTTGATTCAATTTCACTGGTATGTCATTAAATGCATCAGAGGTTAATCAGTGTTCAAACTAAAATAAAATGAAGACGAAACAATGACTAAAACACTGAGAAAGTATAAGCCTAAAACTGGAGTTTGGACTCTTCAACATTTTATAAAATAAACAATTTCTTACCATCAACATTTACCCGTGTTTCTTTATATCAGTGTAGTTTGCTTCTGAACGTCTTTAGGAACATGTGACACTTTTCACTGTCAAAAAAAGTTTTTTTCCTGAAAATTCTACACTGTATTTCTGTTGTTTGAATATGTAGGTCTAATAATAGTATGTTTTGAAACATTCGTATTCACATTAAGTATATATGTATTCATCAGTGTTTGGCTAAATATTAGAAATTAAGATGCAAAATGTTGATGCTAAATTTAAGGGAAATGAAAGAGATGTATGTCAAAGATCACTTTCGAAATACGAAATTTTAAAAAAATCACTTTCTGGTTTTTAACAAATTCAAGGATCCAGTAAATGTTCTATCAAGCCCATATCTTTACTCGTCACACAAATATTTTACTACTCTGCCGAAGAAACTTCAGACGTATTGTGCCACAACATATATGCGAAAAGTAATGAAAATTGAATGTGAATTCTCAAACATTTCAAAGAACTGTTAGGGAATTTGAAATCACGAAAGAAAAAAAAAATTAACTGCATCTAAACTTATGAATTTTATCATATATTCACCACCATTCCTCATCATAAAATAAAGACTAGGCCATTTGACATCATAGACAGATGGTTCTTGAAAAATTGGATCTCTGAAGCATTCAAATATTCTCATTGGCACAAATTGCACTTCTTTTTACCTGATATGTTTTTGTTTCTTACAACGCAGAATTTATTCAAAAGATTCTACAGGAGATCAAAACGTGTCTTGTTGTGGCCTTCCACTCGACATACAGATATATCGACGACATTTTATTTATTAGCAATAGTCATTTTCATCCATATGCTGGCTCCATATATCCCAGTGAACTCGCAGGAAAAAAAACCCAGAGTCTTCGACATCTGCTACACACTTAGATATTGTATCAAACATCGATATTAACAGTAAATTAATAACTCAGCTTTATGTCAAACGTGATGACTTCAGGTTCTCTATTGTCAGTTTCCCAATATTCCATTAACACCTGCATAAGCTTTTTATGTCTTTCAACTGATTTGATTCGCAAGAGCATGTTCTCTGTATGATCAATTTTTGAACCGAGACAAGCTATTGACAAATATGCTGATGCTACAGGGGTTTGAAAAATATCGTTTAAATTGTGATTTTTCCAAATTCTACTGTCGTTACAATTATCTGATTCACAAATACAATCTGTCATTAGGTCGTATGCCGTCTGACGTGTATCATACTAATTGTTAGACCCTTCTTTATATACGTATTTTGAATACAAAGTTATGGAACGTCAAAACTGTCTTATATGGAGGACATTGTGTTATAATGATACTTGTTCATTATATGATGATATTTTATCTTTATATGCTGGTACTTCATTAATATATGATGATACTTTAACATTACATACTGATACTTCATCATTATATGATGATGCTGTGCTATTATATGCTGATACTTCATCATTACATTTAATGTTACATGCTGATACGTCTGTATTATATCGTGTTACTTTGACATTATATGCTGATAGATTTCTCTGTGTGCTGTACGTCTTCAATATATGATGGAAATTTAACATTACATGCTGATGAAAAGGCTAAGATAACGGACAGTATTCCCTCTCGTAATTCCTATAGAAAATTCAAATCAGAGAGATGGGCAAACACGGACCCCTGAACATATGAGAAGTAGGATCAGGTGCCTAGCAGAAGTACGCATCCCCTGTCGACTGGTCACTCCCATAGTGAACAATATCACTCCATCAGGTAAACGGAGTAATCCGCAGTTAGAATCAGTGCGCGAAGAACGTCCTAACAATTGGTATGAAGTACGTCATACAGCATTTGACCTAATGCAAGGTTGTACTGGCAAACTAGATCGTTATTTGACCACAGAATTTGCAAAATGCTCACCTTAGACGAGATTGTACAAACTCTTGTTTCAACAACTTATTTGTCGGTAGCCTGTCTCGATTTAAAAACTGATCGTATGCAGAACAAGCTCTTGCGTATTAAATCAGATAAGAGATGTAAACACCACACGCAGGTAATAATGGAATACTGCTACATAGATAAGAGAAGATGACGATGGAAAAAATTGAAATCATCCAGTTTGTCATAAAGTTGAGTTTCAAGTTTGTCGTTAGCATCTGTTTTCAATAAAATGTGCACGTACGAGGCAGATGTGGACTCTTTTATTTCAAGTTCGCAGGTATATACCTAATCGATATATTAATGAAAATGATCACTGTTAATAAATAAAACGTCGTCAATATATATTAATATCAAATTGAAAGCCATAGCAAGAGATATGTTTTCTTTTCATGTAGAAGCTTTTGAATGAATTCTGCTTCATAAAAATATGAATTCAGGTCACCTAACAAAGGAGCACAATTCGTGCCAATGGAAATCACAAAAGACTATTGGAAGAGCTGATTACCAAAGACAACGAAGATATTGTCAATGAGGAACTCTATCATCTTTTTAATATCAACGTCAGACGTCTTGTACTTGGAGTCAGAATGGTGTTTAGCAAAATAAATTTTGGGATGGCCGATCACCAGAGTTGAATATTTTCTTTTATTATTTTTGTTGAAGAAGCAACTGACTATGATGTCAAAAGTCTAATCTTTAATTTATCGTGAGGCACAGTACGTTTGAAGTTTCTCCTTAAATATGAACATTTATCGATAAGTAGTGTTCAATTTTCAGATCATTTTGGGATGAAATCTTGGATATGGTACATAGCTCGCTCAGAAGAACGTCCACAGATCGACGGCCGTGACTCCGATATCGACATCAGCTTTACACTTTAATTGATATCTAAGGTATGGTAACAAACCTTATGACCTAGTGACCTTGACCTTAGACTTTGACATACTTTTCAAAAACTTGAACTTTTTGAACAAAAGGGGATAAGTTAAGTAGAGTCATATTTCTCAGCAAGCTGACAACTTTTGTTACCTTTTGTTTTCTTTTTGACTAGGTTGATTTTCCTTTGTTTTTACACACAAAAAGTATATGTCAAAATAATTTATTACACGAGAAAACCCCACAAAACAACGTTCACTAATTTGAATATTATTATTATCAATAACCTATGCGTTAATTAAATTTGAGATCATATAACTACCATGGAATGTAGATAAAATCAAACCCAGATTATCACTTTATATAAATACAAATAAGTTTTTACTTACTGTAAAAAAAATGAATAAGATTGCATTCAAACAAGTACAGTTAATATTATACTAAGGAATATATTATTATAGGTCATGTAGATGTAAATGGCATATGGGGAGAACAAGCACATAATTTGCACAGATGATGTATTAGTATGCAATATAATAATATATTCTTCCAGCTGATAACAATGGAAATAATCATAATTTACGTTTGTGGTTCACGCAATCTCCAGAACTCAAAAATTGAATATAAACTACGCACCATATTAATAAATTTGTGAAATCATAAAATATAGGTTAATTAAGGGAGCTTATGAAAATTATAATCAAAATAATGTAACACATATTAAATGGGACAATAAAGTTTGATATATGTGCATGTATTCGTCTTGGAATTTATCTATTTTACTATTTATTGATTTTGTAGAAAGTATCATATTGTCGTTTAGCTGGGAGTCAAGAATCAGTTTCAAGCCACACCAAATCGGAAGCATCAGTGTATGTTTGATCCGTACGTCGCTGTAAAGGACACGAAAATATGTGGTTTAATTTTCCGGACGGAGTTGTTAACAGACAGCAGATCACATTATAATTTAGTCGCCTATGTACCGTGGTGAAGACAATTAGAAGTGATGACTATTTAGGCATACATTTACAAAATGAGAATAATTGTCTGCGTTCATTGTTTGAGAAAGTTTTGTACATTTTTGTAATATGTTACTTTAAAACATAGGATGTAATAGGATGAGAAGGTAAAGATAGAGAACAGTGATCGATCTCAACTTCTTTAAGGAATACAGATTTCCATATTGGACAAACACGGAGCCCTGGGTATACCAGAAGTGAGACCAGGTGCCTAAGAAGAGTAGGCATCCTCTATCGACCGGTCACATCCTCCGTGATCTCTACATCTTGATAAGGTGAACAAATTATCCGCAGCCAAAATCAGCAAGCAAAGAACGGCCTATCAACCGGCACGAAACACGTCAGGTAACATTCCGCCCAATGGTTGGTTGATTAAATATTGTTTAACGTCCCGCTCGAGAATCTTTCACTCATATGGCGACGTCACCACTGTGGTGAAGTGCTGCAAAATTTAGGCCTATGCTCGGCGCTTATGACCTTTGAGCAGGGAGGGGTCTTTAACGTGCCATACCTGCTGTGACACGGGGCCTCGGTTTTTGCGGTCTCATCCGAAGGACCGCCCCATTTAGTCGCCTTTTACGACAAGCTAGGGGGTGCTTAGGATATATTATAGCAACCCGGATACCCACGGGTCCGCCCAATGGCATTGACAAACAAGATCATTGTAACGACCATAGAATTTCCAAACTGCCGACTCCAAAATATCAACGTGTTTGTCAATAAGCTACTCCAAATAAAAAACCGACCACATGCAGAACAATCTCTTGCGTGTAGAATCAGTTGAGAGACAAACACACTACATGCAGACGATCAAGGAATATTGTTCCATAAATATGGGAAGTTGACGATTGAGAAGCTGAAATCACCCTGTTTGTCATGTAATTCGAGTAGTAAGTTTGCCTCATCAATCATTTGGTATCGGTGTCTTTTATTTCAATTTCACTGGGATGTATCGACATATGAATAAAAATTAATGTTAATAGATAAAACGTCGTCCATATGTCTACATGTCGATTTGAAGACCACAACAAGAAGTATTTCAATAAATTATTCCTCATAATACAAAAATAGATCAATTAACAAAGGAGCACAATTCGTGCCCATTGGATTTCCAACAAGACTACGAAGTTATTATCGATGACGAACTCCGACATCATTTTAATATCAGCTTCAGAGTACTTGTACGTTGAAGTATAAAGAAATGTTAGTTTAATTAATAAACTTTACACATGATACTTGCATATTAGTTTTTTGCACAAGCAGAACTAATGTTGAATCGGAGGGGAAGGTTTATAATGTTTCATAATTAACAATAAATTGCGGTCTCTATGTATCCTTTTTTATCCTATTCAATTTGAATACATTTTTAGATCAATTATTCAATTTCAGTATCACACAATTCGAGTGGCAAGGTGAAAAAAGGTGGGGGGAAATGTACACTATAGTTTGAAAAAGTAACTATATAAACATGTATTTTCTAAATATGGTAGAGAATTACTTGGGTAAAATATTTTTTGTCTTTTAATGAAACCATGTAATACGAATTATCTATCAATAGCGATATTTTTTCACTGTAATTTTTACTTCACATTAATCTATCAATAAAAACAGTTTTAATTCTGTCAAGAAAATGGACTGCATAAATTTCCAATTTGAAAAGAAATGATAGTTTTTGTTTCCATGGCAACCAACATATTGTTTCGCATATTAAAATAGTTATAATGTAGAATTTAACAATAGTTGTCACTTACTTCCAATGCAAAGGGAATTATATTTTAAATTGCATCGCAAAATGCACCTGTACTGTCATATTATGACAAAATGAATCATTTTGTTTCTATGGAAACACAGCTTAGTAGATAATTCCCAAATATTTCTTATTGTTATATGATAGTACTGGGCTCAATGTATGCTGAACAAGCATTCAGAATATCTCAAGCTGAATTTGGGAATTCTTATCCATCAATTAAATTTTCTAAAAATAGCTTTTTTCAGAATTTATCAAATACACCTCTTTTCTAGACAGAAATAAAACATAATAGAAATACTTAAACCATTAACTAAATAGCAAACTAAATAATAAAAATGCTATCAATCATTATTTTATAATAGTCTTTTATGAAATTATACAACAACATCCAGCATATGTGAATTGAAAAATGTCATTTTTTATGTAAATGTGACCAGAATGACTTTCAGCAGAGTTGCATAGCAACCAAATTATGATGTTTTTACATTACTTATGTGAGATTAAGTCGTTGTGTCAAATTTGAAAATAAACATCGGTGACAGTACGTACCGGACTCCTCGTATAAATATTTAAGTGGTCGCAGAGAATGGTTGTGAAATCTGATTTCAGGAAAAAATTCTATGTAGGGAAGCATTAATGATGCTTAGCTCTAGACTCGTCTACATGTATAATACATCCTAAAATATCACAGTTTGTTTGATGACTACGTGTGAATTAAACTCCATTCATAGAATAAAAACCAACAACAGGCTATGAAGGAAAGATACTCTTTGTATTTCAATCTAGATGACATGAGCTGGCTAATTCAACACGATCTATACCCAACACATCCTGCTCTGTAGCAGAGATATTTACAAAATGAAATAACATCATCATTATGTATTCCCAGATGAAAAGACCACGATAACGAACAGTTATTCCTAGAGAAAATACAGAGTAGATATTTATTATTGCTTAAGCAGCAAATATATATTATTCTTTTATCAAATATAATATATTCAAAGATCGGAACACAATATCTCCTTTAAAAAACTGTTAAAATGCCGTACAGAAGACAGTCTACATGTATAACAGATCCAGGAGCTACCGTATAACGGGTATTTTCTGCGGTTGTCCATTTTTGCGGACTTTGGTGGATATGAGTAACCAGCAAAATTTACAATCGCCAAAAATATAACGATACATATAAGTATAGATAGGTATAATGCAACCTCAAATATTGAAAACGCAGAATATTATTTGCTACCTTTGAGGGATCGGATCACAAAAATCCCCACCCGCAGAAAATACCCGTTAGTCAATTGTTCAATTCATTGATATTTAAAGATGCTTAGAAAACTGTAAATTGGTGAGTACTTCATTTCATTGTAATAATTGGAACATTACGCGTCCTATTTTGTGCTATATCTGCCAAACATTGCACGCAGTTCAAAGTTCAACTTCTTTATAACATCACCGTCAATACAAGGCCCAAATGAAAGGAACATATCTAAAAAAACAAACAAACAAAAAAAAAACAAACAAAAAACCCCCCAAAAACAAAAAAAACAAAAAAAAACCCAAAAAAAACCAATAACAAAACTTTTACAATTAAGGGATACATTTCATGACGTTTAGTCTTAAATACCACAGTTGAATATGTTTGCTTGTATCATTGCTTAATAGTGTTTTTTATATATATAATTTATTTAATGAAGATAGGTAGCAGTGATCAATCCTATAAAGAATAGAAATGTAAGAGTAGGATAAACAAATAAACGGTGCCAATTTTGATGCACCAGATGCACATTTCGACAACTAATATCTCTTCAGTGGTGCTCAAGTCAAAAATGTTGGAAATCCGAAATAAGAAGAAATTTTGATTGATTGATCGATTGTATGTTGTTTAACGTCCCGTTCAAGAATTTTTCATTCATGTGGAGACGCTACCATTGCCAGTAAATGGCTGCAAAATTTAGGCCTATGCTCGGTGCTTATGGCCTTTGAGCAGGGAAGGATCATTATCATACCATACCTGCTGTGACACGGGGCCTCGGTTTTTGCGGCCTCATCCGAAGGACTGCCCCATTTAATCGCCTCTTACGATAAGCAAGGGGTACTGAGAATCTACTCTAACAACCCGGATCCCCACGGGGCTTAGAAGAAATTTGGAAGAGCTGACGGCACCAAACAAAACCAAATACTGGAGCCAAGTCGGGCTACGGATCAGATCTATGCATGAAGGAGATAATCCTTAATTTTCAAATGAATGTTTTAATTTTATCACAGCAAATGTTTGGTCGTATTTTCATGCTAGTACCTAGCAACTGGGCTGGTGAAAACCCTCGGAGACTAACGGCCCACCAGCAGAATCATCGACCCAATGGAGAGAATGTAAAAAACTAAACGGTACCAACGGACAAAACAGAAACCATGGTATTTGTTCCAAAGTGCAATCGATCTAGGAACCTTGACTTCCAGATTTCATTCGAAGGAAACATTATTCCTGAGGCCGAGTATGTGAAAAACCTTGGGACCTATTTTGACAAGTCACTTACCATAGACAGACACTGTACAGCCGTTGCCAGATCTTGCTATATGCACATTCATCAAATAGGTAGCATACGACCTTTCATTTCTGATGAGGCATGCAAAGTACTGGTTAGCTCATTGGTAACCGCCAGAATCGATTATAAAAATGCCTTGCTGTACGGTGTGAACAAAGAATATACGGACAAACTTCGACGGGTACAAAACACTTCTGCCAGATTAGTAACGCGGACTAAAAACACGAGCATATTACGCCTGTTCTTGTCAAACTACACAGGCTTCCAGTCAACTATCGAATACAGCACAAGATACTAATGTATGTCTTTAAGTGCCTCAACAATCTGGCACCAGCATATCTGTCAGAACTTATTGTACCATACAGACCCGCCAGATCTCTTAGATCGGAATCTGTACATCTGATAGATATGACTGTAACCAAGACTAAGACGTACGGAGAACGCAGGTTTGATAAAGAAGCAACCACTCTATGGAACAGTCTTCCATCTAAAATCAGGAAGATTCTATGCTTGACAGTTTTAAAAAAAGATCTAAAAACCCATTTCTTCGTCAGGCTTTTAATGTGTGATCTTTTTGATTTGTCGTATTTTATATTCAGTATTTTATGCAACATGCCTAAGAACGGTATCAAAAGAAAGTTTTTTTTAGCACACATTTTATATTTTATGATTTTTATAATATGAATTAATTTCTAATTTTCTCTAGTTTATTTCTTTTACAGTTTCAATTGTTTATTGTGTGATATTGATATCTGGCATTTATAAGTGATTTTATGTATTCCGTATAATTTTGATTTGCATTTTAGTATAGTGTAAAGCGCTTTATAGTACATTAAGATAAGGCGCTATATACGTGCATTATTATCATTATTATTAATTTTGATGCACCAGATGCATCATATATATCCCAGTAAACTTAAAAGACACCACATAATGTTCTATTTGTGTTTCTTATTTGGATATTCTATTGAACATAAACGTTAACGACAAACTAATTACTCAACTTTTTTACAAAAGAACTAACTTCATCTTGCGCTCCTTTATTAGCTGACCCGTTTTTCTATTTTTACAGGGCAAAATTTATTCAAAAGCTCCTACATGAGAAGGAAAAATCTCATGCTGTTGTCTTCAAGTCAACATTTAGATGTATAGAATTTTTAATTATATGTCGATTACATATATCCCATTCTAAAATAAGACACCACAGAGTTTTCCATATGTGCTTTATATTTGTATATTTGACTAAAGTTAGGTGTTTACAGCAAACTGATTACTCAATTTTATGACAAATTCTAACTTCTCCATCGTTAGCTTTCCTATTTATGTAGCAATATTCCATTTTTACATTCATATTGTGTTTATGTCTCAACTGATGCGATACGCGAAAGCCTGTTTGTGTATGATCAATTTTTAAATCGAGGCAAGCTACTGACAAGCAAGTTTATGTTCCAGTAGTTTCAGAAGTCTCGTTTGAATTCAGCATTTCTCAAATTCTATAGTCATTATATCGATCCAACCTGTTTTAGGTCGACGGATATCTGACGTGTTTCATACCACTTGTTAGGCCGTTCTTTACATACTAATTTTGATTACAAATTACTCTGTTTACCTGATCAAGATAAAGAGTTCACGGCGGTCGTGACCAGTCGACATGGATACCTACGCCTCCTAAGCCCCTGATCCCACCTCTAGAGTGTCCAGGATTCCGTGTCTACTCTAATCTTAATTTTGTATTCATTATGGGATTTATGAGATTGGTCACTGAACGTTATCTTCACTTACAACCACAATAAAAAAAATCCTTACATATCTAAGGTTTTGGATATTGCATCAGTCTGAAATCGAACCCTGGCCTCCAACAATAAGAAGTACTAAAATCAACTTTAGATATTATCGCATATTCTAACCTGTCTCGAATATGCGCATTTATTTCCGAGACTGTCTTCTTGTTGGGGTTGTACTAAAACAGGAGTGGGTGTCTTGTTATTATGGAAAAGATAATTCCAAATAGGCAAATATATTTATACATTTACTGCTATTTTTACTACTTCTTTTACTACCTGCATGGTCGGAAAATTACTCAGTCCAAAGATATTTCATAAAAAACTACTTTTAAATCCCACCCACCCACCACCTTTCCAATTATAATTTACTGCAGCTTGTTTTCTTGATTTTGCAGGTTGATCCACCACTTCAAGGTACCCGCCGCTGTGAGTCCTTGTGGACGTGTTTTCGGCGCACTCCAACACAAATGGACGCGTGCACTAAATATTCTGCAACGTCATGTTATTTCAAGAATTTATAGCTTGCAGTATTGATACTTTGATTGTTGATCGAACAATTGTTTGTTTGCATTGCTGAATGATTAATTTTTGTATTGTTGACATAGAATTGTTGTACTATTGATTGATTGATTTTGCATTGGTGACGTTTGTGCGCTTGCGTTTACCCAATGCACAATGCACCTACTTGGGGTCGTCACAGTTTCATTGTATTGCCTGTTTCTTGGGGTAGTCCCCAACCATCACCGCGGCCAAGAGGGCCAAATCAAGTATAATAAAAGTTAAGTCATTACATGATATCGGTTGTTGGTGTTATTTAAGCGACAGGAATAAGTGATAATATTCATTTTACATTTCTCATTTAGACTGTAGCTTTGACTTGTGGTTATAAGTACACAAATATACTATTTTTTCTGCATAAATTTGGATTTTACTGCTTTACTGCTCCAACACTCTTAAGCTGTTGGACACACACACACACACACACACACACACACACACACACACACATTATTATTATTATTATTCCTAATAGGTCATTACCGACAGTCGTGCTCGTTCGTGTTCCTACGCGAGAAAAAATATAGTTCGATAAATATTATATAGTTACTTATATTTTATTCATGCCTATCAATGAATGTCTTGGAAGGCATTTAAATAATTAAAACCTAGTCCTTAATTTTTCCATTTTTTTTTTCATTAAACTATTATTTTTTATTATTTTTTACCGATTACTTATTTATTTTGCTGATGTAACATGTTAGCGTACTTAGAAAAAGGTTTTGGTTCCGACATTTTGAAATCACATCAACGATCAATGACAGCGGACTGACATTACTTTCATTTACAAAAAACAGTAATTTCAATGAACAAAATGTCAGTTATTGGAGTTACAATGCTTTTTTAAACAGTCCGATTTCACGTATTTTCTTAGATATTGGAGTGGAGAATAGGACTTGCCGAGGCTACAGCACGGCCTGGTCTCATTACATTCTAAAAACATTACATACCGAAAAGTGTCAGATAGTGCTTTTTATCATATAATTATGATGATTACTATTATTATATAATTAGTATCATTAAACTCTTGATAGGAAAGTGGCATAGATATAGTGTCAAGTCTCCATCGAGTCTTTCTAACATCATTTGAATGTACAATACCGTGTATATATTCAGGCCTGTCTTTCTGCTTGCGTACGAATCGGTATACATTTACATTGTGAAGTTGATTGGGACATGTAGGCAAAACTAGGCTTTCCTTTTGCTTGTCCGGAACAATTAAGAAAAATAAGCAGAGCACATATAGTTTTTATCATAGAATATTTTAGAGTTATCATAGTTGCATGAATATGTGCCTATATATTTAGATATGTCTTTCTCTGTAGAACTTCAATTTTTTTGTGAATTTGTACAAGGGCACGAGACTGCACGTGCCTAAATATGATTGTATATGAATGGTAGTCTGTCGTGATGTAATGCGAATGCTGACAGAGATTAATGGTTGATGCTTGCAAAAAGTGCCATAAATCTAATTTTTTCCACGAGTTTTTCATGTAAATGGTATGAAAATATTACAGTTTTAAAATAACAAATATTTGCTTTTTAAACTTTAGATTGCATGTTCACAATTCTTGAGATAAACCATTCATGTATTAGAAGTATTTTTCAGACCCATCTACATATCCGTTAATAGTATAAATAGTACTTTCGATTCCGTTCTTCAAGCATACGGGGAATTAAAAACAGTATTTCTTTTACTACTTCCATGTTTTCATTAAAATTACGATTTTGAATTTGCAATATTCCGCGGCCTTTTTCGTATGAAATTTAAAATAAAACTGTCTCACACGTTGTCGTCAAACATTACACAACAATCGTCACTAGATTTGATTCTTTCGATTTTCAATAGTCTAGATACATAAAGATCAAAGTAAGTAGATAAAAGGTACTAGAATATTAAATATCTCAATTAATCTTAATTAAATGGGTATTTTACTACGACGATCAGACGCTTCATCTCAAATAAACACGAAGATGTTTTCCATCCATCAGCTTGTCAATCCTTAAGTACATTTATTCTAATTTTCCCGGCAAGAAAGCAAACACGGGACATTTATATCTTTTGAAGGACAAACAGCTTAACAAATCTTTGTTTGAAACAAGGTCTGTTAAATTACATAAACATAAAATATGAAAATAACTCTTTCGGTAGATATGCTGCGCAGACGTTGTTCAGAACTTGCAATATAACAAAAACCACCTATACGGCATAAGGAATAAAAATGAGAAAATGGAAACTTAATTGTTATATAATTCAAAGTTCTTTTTGTATTCTTTGTTAAAATGCGAATTTCATCGCAGCTTTTTTCGTAAATGATATACTCTGACTTCACCAAAAAAAAAAAAAAATTAATAGAAACTCCAGTCTTGGTCTTAGAATTTTCAAACAGTGCATTTATCCGATTAGTTTCTTGTTTATGTTTAAAGTACAATATATTCTCTGCTTCTAGACAAATTTGAAAATGTAGACAAGAGGGTCAAGACAACTACCAGCCCCTCACATCTGAAACCCTTATCTTTACTCCACGAAAATATCAACTGCTGTGAAAGAAAAACTCCAAACGTATTGTACCACAACATATGCGAGAAGTGGTGTAAATTAAATATGTATGCCCAAACATTCTAAAGAACTTTACTTACAAAAAAACCCACAAACTTTTCCAAACTCAACATCACAACGTATGATTGTTCAACATTATACGACCATTCCTCACGCTAAATTAAAGACTAGCCATTTCAATACCAGTCATTGGTGATCCGCTCTTCCAATGGTCTGTTGGAATTCCCATTTGCACATGCAAATTGTGCTCCTTTATTACCTGACCTATTTTGTATTTCTATGAAGCAGAATTTATTCAAAAGCTTCTACATGATAAGAAAATAATTCTTGCTGTGGCCTTCAACTCAACATTTAGATATATTGACGAAGCTCTTACTTTCACTCAGATATAACTTCTGTTTCATAAGAATACTAAAACAGGTCAGTTAATAAAGTAGCATATTTCATGCCCATGGGAATTCCAGCAGACTGTTGGAAGATCTGATTATCGAAAACTACGTAGATGTTGTCACGAGAAACTTCAGCATCTTTATATATCAACTTTAGAGTACTTATGCGTAAAATGAAAATGATGTTTAACAAAATAATATTTTGGATGACAGATGACAAGATGTGAGTATTTCCAAAATACATTTTATTGAAGAAGCAGCTATCTATGGTGTAAAAAGGCTTATCTTTAAATTAATAGTGAGGAATAGTTGTGTAATATAAAGTTCAATCGATAACATTTTTTTATCTATCTACATCCAGCTCAACAGCAGATTTCAAGTTGAATATTGCTTTTAAATTTAAATAGGGATAGTTATATATCCATGTATAGGCATATAAAAACACACGGTGTATTTTGTTGTTTACAAAATGCAAAAAAGGTTATATAAAGTACGTTGTAACAAAATTAACTTCGTGTTTTACTCTAAATATGAAAACATCATATGTTTACATAAAACACTAAATAGTTGAATATGTTTCAGTTTATGGGATTCATACATTTATCGACGACATTTTGATTTCTGCACTTTTTCCATGCGGATCTAGTTTCTCTACACATGAATTTTACTGGGAATGTTAAATCAATTTCAACAATGAAATTAAAGGAAACAATGACGTCTACAATGACGTCTACAAATGACGTCACATGCTGTGGCAAGGCTATTTCAGTCATCAACACGTCATTAAGTTTTCGAAACCTAGTTTAAATATAATGAACAATGAACTATTATTTTTTTTCTATCTGTTTTGGTTAGCTTAGATGCTTTCATTTAACTTTTCAGTTTTAGAGGACAAATCAAATCACTGAATGGCCTCTCAAGGAGTAGAACATTATACTTTATGAATGTGTAAGAAATGTATTCATTTATTATAATAGTAAAACGTTACTACTATTATTACATGCAATGCGAAAAAGTGAAGCTTTGACTTATCTGGTTAACATATTCTTTGAACAATTGGACAAATATTTTTTCGTGATTTATCTACGTAGAATAAATATTCCAATGAAATAAGCATAAAACTATTGAATTTGATTTGGCTGTATTAAAAGATTTAAGGAAGTATACTACATCCTCATGATGGCTGACTTCCTTTTAAAACATAAATGAAAAAGTATATGAATAACTGTAACATTTATATATTCTCCTTAAATTGGATTACCTAACTGGGTAGCTCAGTCGCTTAATGTGTCCACTGTTGATCTGTAGGTCCAGCAATGGTTCTAGGTTTTATTTCAGATTACTTTTATTAAAACCATATTTTTATTATTAAATAAAGTAAATTTGAAAACTTTCAAATTATTGTTCACAGTCTCAGTTTTCATTCATATCAAATTTATTTGGTGTGTTATTTCTTCTAAATGAATTCTACAATAAAAATTGATACTTGTATTTCGAATTCTACAACCAAGCATAATATTGTAATCAACTACCATATGTCAGCTGGCCATTACTGTGTTGCTTTGTTATGAAATGCGACGGAAATGACGTATCTTACGTAATATCTTCGTACCGTAACAATTCTACATGGATTATTTCTAAGTATATTTGTGTTGAAAGTTCAATATTTACATTTTTCAATGCCTTTGTCTAATATAACATCACAAACAAGAAGCAGTCTTGATTTCCTAATCAAACTATTTGACGTATTACCACCACGCTCTTCTTCCGCGATAGGAAAACAACCTACCCGAAAGTTTATTTAACAACTTTAATTTTCTCTTTTTATAAAAGAAGTTTACTTTAATTAGGTATAAGATAAAGAAAATGTATATATAAGGAACAAACTTTTTATGGTGTTATCAGTCGGTTTCATCCCATCAGTTTATGCAAATCACCACAGGAGGAAACGCCTGATAACACCATCAACCGCCAAAACAGACAGATATTCCTTCACTGGACGATGATGGCATAGAATGAAGATATTCCCTCCCAACACTTCGCGCCTCGTTTGATCTAATGATCCTCACCAGTACACTCCACATGATCGGACTACACAGCATGTGATCTTGATTTTATGAAGTTTTGCAAGTTACATATTAGTAGATTGAAAGTAAATAAATACATTGTCGCGGTTGTAATATGCAAGAATTCACCATATTATTAGAAATTAGGAATTTTAAAAATATCGATTGCTAGAAGTAGTTTTTAATCTAAAAAAAAACCTAATTGTACATAAGTTGGAAATTCTTGCCTTAGCATTAAATAGTTGCGATTTTTCGATCAGATTTCTTTAACATTGACCAACAAAGACAATTTTCACACAGTTTCGAATCATTTAAAAATCTAATAAAGATGTATGATCTTTTTAATAATTTATCATTCGAATAAATGTAATATGTGAACATATGCGGCCTTCTTGATTCCGGGTGCAAACTTTGGTTTAGAAAGATTGAAATCTTTCACTGCATTTTTGAGAACTGTAGGAAATTGTTATTTGTATTATAATAAATGTCTTAAGAAATTGAAGAAAATTATTTCCTTTTAGTTTAGAAATAAACTGGAACTTCTAATCATTTCTAATTTTCATTGGTATAAAGCATACACCCCCAATTCCATCTAAATATTTTTTTTTTTCAGTAACTACAGTTATTTTTACAATATCTAACCTTTTCAAGATGTAAATTGAATTTTTGAAACGAAAAAAGAAAATTAAATATACATCATACTAAGTTATAAAAACCGCAAAAAAAGGTCATTTTTATGTGGTTTTCCTTATTTATGTAAATGAAACTAAAATTACTGATAAACACTAAAAAAAATAACCCACTACGCTCTAATTACCTCATGCATGCACACCATTTCTATTAATTTGTAGTTATTCTACTATATATATACATATTTTAGAAAATCGCTTAAAACACAATGCAGATACATTTCAATTTCTCAAAATTTATACTAGCCATTGAAACTAATTTATGTAAGATAATAATATTTGAAATGCGCAAAGAAACATAACTCTACAATGCATTCTACGTTCACACATTTCTATTGGTAAATGTAAGAGTATTTCAGCACAATTATTCACGTGAACCATCCCAGGAATCACACCATTGATATTTATTTGTGAAACACATCGGATAATTTTGCCACACTAAACATAACTGTTTTGATAGACCATATTCTATACAGAGTTCAAAAGTGCATTTACTCAGATAATTGATGCCTGGCAGGTGAGTAGAGCTAAGTCGTGTGTGTGTGTATATATACATACATATATATATATATATATATATATATATATATATATATATATATATATATATTAGAAAAAGTCCGTCGTATGAGTAGAAAAAATTTCTTAATCAAACGATGACTAAATATATATGATCCACTTTAATTATAATTTATAGTTGTTAAATAATCTCACAAAATGAAATCCAAAAATATCACATAATAATCAAATGATCAATTTCTGCTAGCTAGTACATTCGCCTTACGGCTCTCACACAATTTGTATATATAAAGCACTAAAATGACCGACGACGGGAACAATTTTCGGGATGACCTGTCTCTTCTTCAGGACACGTGTGGATCAGATCAGCCCATTGGATGAATAGGACTTGTCCTAATTCTCTCTCCAGAAAACATTGATTAGGAAACAAAAAATAAATAAATAAATAAACAAGAAATATGCAATTTGCAGAGTAATTACCTTAGTAGATTTAGTGTAGTTCTAGTGGTTATTTTGCTTATTAGTCCCAAGGAAGGGGTAGGTTGTCCCATAATTTAACAATCTACATATAGAACTGTTCGTGTCGTTGGTAATTTTAGTGCTTTTGATCATTCTTGTATATGTCCTCGTATCCACCTTGAAGATCCGACACTTAAAGTAGGAAAATATTCCATGCAAATTTCCCGTAAAATTAACATGGATATCACTTGAATTTTTAATATGAATTTCACTTGAACATAGCAACCGTTGTACGTAATATATCGTAAATATCATGTGTACTTTACATGAATTCCACGTGAAAGTAGGAACGTTAAATTCACATAAAACTATTAACGTAGATTTTATGCAAACTTTGATACCCTGAATTTCATGTAAACTCTTCCTCCACATATATATATACATATATATATATATATATATATATATATATATATATATGTGTGTGTGTGTGTGTGTGTGTGTGTGTGTGTGTGTGTGTGTGGGTGAAAAAGGGAAACTCTGTTTTAAACCTGTAGATACTTAATTGATTGAATGGGTGTGGGAGTGTGGGTGGATGTGTGAAAAGGGGAAACTCTCTTTTAAATCTGTAGATACTTAATTGATTGAATTTGTTTTTCACGATTATTTTCAGTTGCGGGAAATATTGAGCATTACGGAGGTATACAGCATCGTCATAATGGCTAACTTCCTTTTAGAACATGAACGAAAATATAAATATGAGCAATATTTGTCTATTTCTTTCAGATTTTATTGGCTAGCTTATTAGCTCAGTAGGTTAGCGTGTCGACTGCAAATCTGTAGATCGCGAGTTCGAGTCCAGTAGGGGATTTCATCTTTTTCCAAATTACTTTCTACTAAAACTGCAATTTTTACCTAAATATAATCAATTTGAAAGTTTTAGATTTCAAAAGAGCGTTGAAAAGCTCCTTCACTTTTCAGCTACAGATGTATATCAAATTTCTCTGATATAGTATACCTCCTGTAAAACGATTGTTAGATGTAAAACATAAACGGTACCAAACTTGATGCACCAGATGCGCATTTCAACAAATAATGTCTCTTCAGTGATGCTCCAGTCGATTATGTTGGAAATCCGAAACTAATAAGAAACTTGGAAGAGCTGAAAGAACCAAAAAATATTAAATGCTGGAGCCAAATCTGATGAAGGATCAGTGCGATGCATGAGGGAGACAATTCTTAATTTTCAAATGAATTTCTTAATGTCATCACAACAATTTTTTATCCGTATTTTCAAGCCAGTACCGAAGTACTTAGTCCTCGAGGGTTTTCACCAGCCCAGTTACTAACAGTCCACCAGCAGAGGCATCGACCCAATGATAATAATGTAAAACATAAACGGTACCAATTTTGATGCACCAAATGCGCATTTCAGCAAATAATGTCTCTTCAGTGATACTCAGTGGCGTTAGACTCTTAACCGAAAGGTTGTGGGTTCGAGTCCTGGCCGCGGCAGGACAGACGTTGTGTCCTTGGGTAAAGGCACTTTACACGAATTTCCTCACTCCACCCAAGTGTAAAAGGGGTACCTGGCTGTAGACAGTGAAAGATATTGTTAGAATGTTAGTGCTCAGCGCCTTAACGGCAGAGTGGACTGAGAAAGCTCTGGAATGTTGTAAGGTCTGCTGGGGTAATGATGAATTGTGAAGCGCTGAGCAGCACATGCTGGGGAAGCGCTATATAAAATCCAATTATTATTATTATTAAGTAAAAAAAAAATTGGAAATCCGAAAGAAGAACAAACTTGAAAGAGCTGAAAGAAGCAAAATATACCAAATAGTGGAGCAAAATCCAGCTAAGGATCAGAGATGTCTTAGATATGTCTTGTTACGGAATCGTCTAAAGGACACAATGCCCACCTTAATCCAATGAAATTCCAATGCATGTAGAAGTGAAAAGACTGGAAAGTTATCAACAATTTGGGTTTGAAATGACCATATGATAAAGTCAATTGTTTTTGCCTATTTGCTCAGGTGTATCTCATCATTCAGAAATACCTTGTCGCATTGATGAACTTGAAAAAACGTAATGCCTTTCTTACAATGAACACAAATTCTATATCATCTTACCAAGTTCCTATGAGTGTACCTACGCAGTCTGGTTGTCGGTGTTAGCTGTCTTTTAGACATTATTGCGTGTCACTTGACCGTCGAGTCTTAAATATCCCAGAAATCTAACGTTAGTACAAAGTTTTATGATTTATTAAACTATGAACATTAATTATTGAGAATAATTTATAATATTTTCGCTGGATTTTGAATGCTAAAATTTTACATGTATTGTTTTTGATGCATGCTCTGCTATTGGGAATAGTGTACTAGTGTACGACAGTACAAGTGTGTACACATACAATTTACGTTTTCAGTATGCGTACATCAAAACATATCGTACTACGAGCTGAAGCATCGTGGTAACTGACAAAATGTCTATAAAAATAATAATTCCATTTCTATTTAAGTAACATAAAACATCGAAACATATCAATGGTGAATACAGAACGATACCATGTCGGTCGATCTACTCGAAAGTGACTAACAGGTGTTCTTAATGAAAACTGAAGTGAACGCGTCACACAAATCTTTAATCAACAAGAAATCTGCAAAAACAAATGTTCATTTTAGAGTTTGTCCTTCTTGGACTATTTTCGTTTACCATCATGTACCAAACATGGAGACAATTCAAGATCAGGTAAATTATTTTCAGTTTATGATCTCTCTCTCTCTCTCTCTCTCTCTCTCTCTCTCTCTCTCTCTCTCTCTCTCTCTCTCTCTCTCTCTCTCTCTCTCTCTCTCTCTCTATATATATATATATATATATCTATCTATCTATCTATATATCTATATATATATATATATATATATATATATATATATATAAAGTGCGTGTGTGTGCTTGCGTCCTCGGGAGAAACAAAATATTTTTACTATTATTAAGAATTAAGAATACCAATAAAAGCCGGGCTAACAAATAAGCTCCTGAACGCACTAGAAGTGGGTTCAGGACACCGCCACATATATTTACCGTCACATATATTTACCGTCACTTATATTTACCGTCACATATATTTACCGTCACTTATATTTACCGTCACTTATATTTACCAAAGTTCGAAAGCTTATACGTAGACGTATATCTTGACGTCCCACACGCTTACGCGTGGGTCGGTATTCGCTAGTATTCGTAAACGTAGAGATGCACGTCAAAAATTAACTTAATTATACACATGTACACGTGCTCTACTAGTACACGTAAGCTAATCATGACTTTTTGAATAATCAAAGAAAATGGGGATTTTTTTTTTATCGCAAATCGTCCGAAAAGACCGTACAAACCATCTAGATGGATATGGACTGCCTAAGGAATCACAGTTGAATTGTATTTATCCAGATTACCGTTTCTTAAAGATCATCGGTATTAGCATATTAAATAATTGAAGATGATTCATTTGATGCAAGTGAATTAATGATATTTTTAGAGAGAGCAACATGTCTTCAATTCAACATATCCACCATTGCATTAATGATATCTTTAATTGAAGTTTTGCTCTCTTCAAAAGAATTGAAGCGTCCATTAATCCCTTATACAAAAACATTTTAAATTAATTAAAATATCTTCAATTGAATTAAAGAGATCATCAAATCATTTATATCGAGTTCTGAATTAATATATGCGAGCAATATTTTCACCACGTTGATGCCAGATAACTGAAAAATTGTTGAGTGTGGCGGAAAAACAACAAAACCACGTTGATGATTTTATCAATTCAGTTGATGAGAGTATTAATTCAATTAATGAGAGCAATAATTAAATTGAAGTGCGCATTCATTTAATTGATGAGGGCAATAATTGATTTAATGCGTGCATTAATTCAGTTAATGAGAGCAATAAATTAATTGATGGTGTCTTAAAATAATTAAAGATATCTTTGATTATTTGAGTGTAAGTTAATTTGACGCTCCATATGGCATAGTTGTAGCAATTCTCAAAATTTTGAGCCCGATCTAATTGCAGGCCGCACATGAACGCGGTCTGCCCCGATATGGATTTTAAAATGTATATGCGTTTCTGTGGGATTAAAATAAATATATGTTTTAATGATCTCTTCCAAAAATTACTGTAAGTAATAAAATGGAGATAGAAGTTATTGTTGATTTTACCGTTTGATTTACATAATCTCTAGATAGATAAATTAAGCGTACATGAAATTTGATAATAAAAAACATGTTGTCAATCTTTATTGCATTTATTTCGGGTTCAATTTATTTCATTTCTATCACTATTCGCTCATGAAATACAAAAAGGGTGAGCAGTGTTTTGGGGATTCAAGACTATTTTCCGGATTCACATAATTAGTAATATATTCAAGTGGTCTTGAGGTGACAGGGGGAATCGAGTCTAGACAAATAAAAACTCCAAACATATATGCCTTGTAAAATCGATTACCTTCTGAGTAAAATTTTCTTTACTATCTAATTTTGCTGACTAAAAGCCATCTTATTTAAAATAGAACTTTACAATTAACTCTTCATGTTGTAGTGCATATCGTCAGTATGATCTGATCCGATAAAATATGTAATAATAATAATAATAATAATAATAATAAAATTATTTCTTCTATCGTCTGTGGCCTGATATTTTTGACGCTTGCGTGAAGTGGCTTTCTTGTTTGCCATGTGGTGGATCTAAACTAAACGGACAGAGATTTAGAAATAATGGGAATCCTTTCATTTAGTCATGCAGGATATTTTTTTTTTTTTTTTTAAAGTTTAGCTATTTATCTTATTACGTAGGGGTAGGTCTAGCATCTTTCAAGTGAAATACATTTTTTCTTAATTTTCACAATAAGGTGGGATGTTTGTTTGTTAATTTATTGTTTTATATCCCTTCGAAATTTTTCACTCACAGAGACGTCACCAGCTGTAAGTGAAGTACCACAAATTTAGACCTATGCTTAGCGCTCACGGTCGTAGCAGTGAAAGTTCTTTAACGTGCCAACGCCTACCGCGATACGAGACATCCGTTTTTAAGGTTATATCCGAAGACCCGTGATTTTCACTTCTAAATGCCGATTACATATATATATATATATATATATATATATATATATATATATATATATAAATACACATGACTGCACAGAATGACATCAGAATGACATCACAGTAGCTCTCTGAAACAAACTACTCGAATATTTTAAGAATGAACGTATATTTTTAAAGAAATATTAGAGGCTATTTTTCCCTGTCTGTGTGCCAAATGTACTATCCCTTAAACTTAAAACTATAATCCTACATGAGTTAAATATAGTATCAAATTTAAGAAAGAAATCCAAATTAAATGATAGTAGATGTACTGTATGGGGATGGGCCATGGACTTCAGCATGGGCAGTGGTCAGTGTCTAGAGTGCCAGACTACGGGTCATGGGTTCGATTCTTAGTCCCCCCCCCCTTCGTCCTTTCACACAAGATAAGCATTCCTCTGTTTCGTAAAAGATTTTTCAGCAGGCCATCACAGCATTGTATCCGTAGACCTATAGTACATAGAATATTGAATTGATTATTAGTCAACAACTGTTAATGGACTGCAACTTGATTAGGCAGACATAAGAATACATGTAGCATAATTGTTATTTAACAAACTGTAAAATTGTTATTATTTATTCGTTTTATTTTATTTTTATCTTTGTATGTTGTATATTTATGATTATCTACCTGAAGCTACCAGCAAATATCACCTTCAATTTCTAATTTCAATAATTCAAAACCTAGGAGTCCACAAGAAAAATATTTTAAATTACCCAATTTCTTCATTTCACCTCCCCTTTTAATGAGCTTGGTCCTTATTTCGAAAAACAAAATCTTTTACCAACTTTAAATTGGTTAAATTTCTGTTGACCAAAAAGTGAAAGATGTTTTAGACAGATACACAATAGACAAACTTTGATCATTAAAAAAACTTGAATGATCTTGAGACTTTGACTAAAGTTTAAACAAATTTGTATTAATCAAGAAAATCGTAAAGCATATTTGATTTTACTTTTCAAAAACAAATTGTACATGTGTACAGAAATGATTAGATGTACTGACAGTAGAGACACCTCACCTATGGTGCTTGCATCGTGTGTGTACTGTAAATCCTGTATCCTAATCCTAACCCATCACAAAAATACCTTCATCAGATTGACTGCATTGATTGTTTGTTTTACGTCCCGTCGAGAATTTTTCACTCGTATTGAGATGTCACCAGCTGTAGGTGAAGTACCACAAACTTTGATCGATACTTAGCGCTTAGGGCCGTAACAGTGAGGATTCTTTAATGTGCCAACGCCTGCCGTGACACGGGACCTCCGTTTTTAAGGTCATATCCAAAAGACCTGTGATTCTCACTTCTAAATGCCGAGCATTTGGCGAAGGACCAATCACTGCCTGTGTTTACGTCTTAGGTTTGACGCAGTCATGGCAAGAGTGGAGCTCAAACTCACGACCTCCCGGTTACGAAACGAACACTCTAACCACTGAGCTAACGCGACTGGTCACCTTCATGAGAGGCCACAAACAGAAATGCATCTAACTCAAGGAACTGCTTCTCTCTGTTGGCAACGTGTTTCCTGACCACTTTTACGATCTTTTGAAAAATAAAAGCAGGCAGCTACCTTGGATATCTAGTATTTGCTACATGTGCACCACACCTACTATCTCAAATTCATTTGTCAATGTTGTTCTAAATTCAAACAGTTGTACAACTGTATATAAAGGCGATTTTATTTCAAATTATTTTCTGACAGTTTTGCGCAGGAATATGCACAAATGATACAACCGTAATTAAAATAATCTTAGAGAGTCGCTGTGCCTATTTTCATCTCGCAGATAACTTTCAAAATTTACCGGTAATTAGCTCTTGTCCCAGTCATGAAATTTAAAATGGGTATATAATTAGGTATTTGAAATATGATATATTGTCAAAAGTGAGGTTACCATGTACACAGAGATGCTTGGGTTTTTACGAGTATATAGTGGGCACATATACCGGTGTATATGTAAATAACTAACACAGAGGTATTATTATATGTATCCATTATTTACATATTGAGATCCAAGCACATGTGCAAGTGCCACGAACGGAATCCGTTATCTAGAGGTCAATTATACATTACTTTTAAAGACGATTAATCAAGGGTAAATCAAAGGCCATTTCTACACAAAAACCTTGACTTACCTGTCAGTCCATGCCGACTCCTTTCTGAATTAGTAAAGCATCGCCGATCCATGGAAAGTTTACAATGTGTTAAATGTGGTGTATAATCTTCAAAAAATGATACCGTAGACACGTAATTGAAAGACCTACCTGCTGAAATTCGTGGTGTTTTGTGTTCTTGTTTGTCATTTTAAGTGATAATGCAGTGGAAATGCAGGTGCGAAAATTCACCTTTCCGAATGAAGTGAAGATATCCACTGCGCAAGCATACGTGCACTGGTTACGTTAGCGGCTGGTTTTGTGAATACCATTCAGCGAGTACGTAGCTCCAACATTAAGTCAATCCAATTTCAAATGCATTTCTGTAGCATTGCTTTTATATCAGTATGATAAACAATTTATTGCATAAATGTTCCGGCCGAGATAGGAAGATATATTCACACAAGTATATAATATTAAATGATATTATATAAAGCATTATGTATTTATTTTTCTTTAGGTGTAAATGTATGTTTAGTTGGAAATATGTCACAAACATAATTAGGTACCAATAAACTCCTAAGATATGTAATAAAATAATTTTAAAATGCTCCTAACTTTTTTCTTTAGTTCTTTAGTTCTAAATTAGGCGAATAAAAATCCGTGTTTCCGGTAACCCGACCCACCCTATATTTGAGCCCCCGACCCTAAGGTTTTTTTAATGGATCGGCAAAGAGAAAAAAAAAATAAGATAAAATAAAAATCCGAAATTCCTCTGTTTTGTTGTTGGCCATCACCAACGTGATATTAATCCGAGATTTTTCGAATTCTCACCCTTACCATTGCTATTATAATGTGATACTCAGAGCGGACTCCATATTGAAAAGTGCTTAAGACGCAAGAATTCAATACTCAGATGATTATTCTACAAGTTGATCATGCCTACAATGTAAAACTACAATGTAATATGAAGTCATGGTCATTTAAAGACTCTAACGACAAGAAATGAAGCATCACTTCACCATTCAAGTTCTTTGCGCATGTGGTTAGCACACAAATACACAAAATGCCAATCGATCGATCGATCGATCGAGATCGAGAGAGAGAGAGAGAGGTGGAGAGAGAGTGAGAGAGAGAGAGAGAAAGAGAGAGAGAGAGAGAGAGAGAGAGAGAGAGAGTATCTCAATAATTGCAATCAAAATTGCAAAATGTAATTACCGTATCTTGTCGAATATAACGCACTTTTCAATACTTTTTTTGGTTTGAGAAAGAGTTGCATTATTATTTTACACCATAATAGGGTGCTTTGTTTTTTAAATAATTTTTCTTACGCAATAGAAATAATGAGATGGCGACCAGCATATGTTTTACAAAGCCATCGTTTCTCAGATATTCCCTAAGGGTAAATAAATATTCAAGAGTTTTCTTTCCTTTTTTTTTTTTCTCACATATTTTATCAAGTGAAATAAAACTGTGCAGAATGTCAAAGACATAAATTGACAAGCTGCCCGATTTCCAAGAGTCGGCATACACATTTAATTTTTTCTTTTGCCGTAAATGCCCATCCCCATGCACCATCGGTAGACGTTAGAAGTAATCCGGTAGACCGACCACGTCACGCCTCATAAATATGCATGTATTTCCGAGTTATTTATAAACGCTTTCCAAGTTATTTATAAACGCCTTCCGGGTTATTTATATACGTCTTCCGAACAGTAGTTTGTTATAAACGGAATGACTTACTTTACATAATGAAATGTATGTACATGTATATTTGTTTTTGTGCAACCAACATATTTGTTTTTATGCAACCAACAAAGTAAAACTCATTTCCCCCCAAAAGTTCAAGCTACAAATTAGCGCCGTGCATAGAAAGGGGTGGGGGGGGGGGGGGGTATATTATTCTCTGTGAGGATATTAAGTGTTTGATTAAATAATAATATTCATTTATGAACAGGCAATAGTGGTCCGTGTTGTTTAAAAAAACATGGATAGGCACGATAATAAATTGATTCTAAAATGGTATAAATCATTTAGTAATTAATCTTGTAATGTACATATATAACGTTAACCGTTTTAAATCCGAAAAAAAAATCACCAACCCTACATTAATTAATTGTATTTGCGTAAACCGAAAGCCAGTATGGCGCATTTTCCAATGTTTTACCATGTTTACCACTGTTTACAGGCATGATATATAGTATAAGAAAAAGAACAACTGGTTTATGAGTAATTTTCAGACAATTTCCTAAGTATATCAATTTTGACATCTTACAATTGTGTCATGAAGAGAGTTTGACGTAAAGACTGCGAAGGAATACAGGTAACGTTATATTGCTGCATCATATATAGTCAGGTACCTTTTAATTATCCCGGAAATCCAAAACAAATATTCCACATGACCGAGTGGAATAATGACAGGAACTCCATTCGTCGTGTTATTGTGTTATTGTTATTTGTGCATGACATCAAAATAACTTTAATATTTTTTCAAGATATGCTTTTATTTACGATTAATATACTTGGCTTATCCAAACAGGTTGTCATAGCACCGTATCTGTCACATAGATTGTGCTATATTACATAGGTCAGTTTAACATATCTCAATGCCAGATCCCAATAGGAAAGTTCACATATATGTTGTGTCATTTTACAATACTCACATATATGTCACTATACAACAACATATAACAATTTACAATTTCTGAGGTCTAGCTCTTACACCTATAATATATATTAGAACATAGGTCAGTCTAGTAGATTCCAAGGTCAGTCTGCCAGATACAATTACAAAAGGTCACATATATGTCACTATACAACTACATGTAACAATTTACAACTTCTATACGAGTTCTCTTACACCTATAATATATATTAGAACAAAGGTCAGTCTAGCAGATTCCAAGGTCAGTCTGGCAGATCCCATTACAAAAGGTCACATATATGTCACCATATAACAACATATGACAATTTACAACTTCTATATGTGGTCTCTTACACCTATTATATAAATTAGAACATTGGTCAGTCTAGCAGATTCCAAGGTCAGTCTGCCAGATCCCATTACAAATGGTCACATATATGTCACTATAGAACAACATTCAATTATTCACAACTTCTATATGAGGTCTCTTACACCTATTATATAAATTAGAACTGGTCAGTCTAGCAGATTCCAAGGTCAGTCTGTCAGATCCCATTACAAAAGGTCACATATATGTCACCATATAACAACATATGACAATTTACAACTTCTATATGAGGTCTCTTACATCTTTTATATATATTAGAACATAGGTCAGTCTAGCAGATTCCAAGGTCAGTCTGTCAGATCCCAATATGAACGATAACATATATGTCACTATATGACAATTTACAACTTCTATATGTGGTCTCTTACACCTATTATATAAATTAGAACATTGGTCAGTCTAGCAGTTTCCAAGGTCAGTCTGTCCGATCCCATTACAAAAGGTCACATATATGTCACCATATAACAACATATGACAATTCACAACTTCTATATGAGGTCTCTTACACCTATAATATATAATATAACATACGTCAGTCTAGCAGATTCTAAGGTCAGTCTGTCAGATCCCAATATGAACGATAACATATTATGTCACTATATAACACTGATACTTCATGATATCAATTTACAATTCCTGTACGTTTTGTTTGTCACCTGTAATATAATTATTATATAGGTCAGTTTATTTTTGTATTTATTGATGAAGTGTTACACTTTCAGTCTTTTCATTATACCATACAGAATGTAATTCATATTTTACAATATTTCAGGTATCAAAATCTATGAAATATGACAAAGAGAATTTTAAAACATATTCAAGAACTTTGACTGCTGAAAACTTTTATTTAATATGTGACTGATGTCAATATCATAATAAAGTATAAAACTTAGTGAACATCATTGAATACTGATTGAATACAATACTGATACTGCATGATAACAATTTACATTTTCTGCTCTTTGTCTGTCACCTATAATATAATTATCATATGGGTCAGTCTAGCAGATTCCAAGGTTAATCTGCCATATTTATTGATGAAGTGTTACATTCACAGTCTCTATAATTTAACCTTTAATTATCATTTATTATCTACTAGTTGATTACTAGTATGTAATATATAGTAATGATTATATTCAAACATTCAAACATTACAAAGGACTATTGCCTAATATTAACAGTTAATGTCATCCTTCATCATGTGGCATGTTTTCCTAGCTGGTGGTCCCTTAAAAGTTATCTTCGTTTTAAAGATTTCTTCTCCCTGATGGAATCTTTTGTCTAATTTAAAAAAGAAAAGGTTGGTAAATTCACATCAATATTCTTTATAACAGTGCTGCAAAAATCTTACACAAATTAGCAAAAAACAACTAACCTTTTTTACAGAAATCTTTTCGGAAGATGTTCTATCATTTTCCCCCTTAAAAGAAGATACACAAGGTTAGTAATCATACAAAAGCATATGTCATGTTGATGTGAAGATAATTCTCTTGGATAATTCTCTTGCCATTCTGCTACCTTATGTAGAAGGTTTTCTTGATCTATCCTTGAATATCTACATTAAAAAATAACATTTAAAGTTATCATTTTAGTTGCCTAGTGTATTCTCAAATATTTCTCATCATACAAACTAGTTACCAGGTAGTTATATACTTTGACAGAGTAGAATTAGATAAAATTATATTTTTGAACAAGTCATTGTACCTTAACCGCAACTGGGCAAGATATATATGTGTCCTAATTGTTTCATCTGTTGGATAGTAGGCAGCATCAGACAATGCAGGACGCTTCATGTCTTTAAATAGCAGGGTATCAACATACACATGCAGATGTCTACGCATCTCTGAGACACTTGTAACCCCGTGTCCAACAAGTTCCCCTAGTTTATCCCGTACTTCCTTGGATAAAGGATTCATGAAGCCGGCAAGCTGAAAATTGTAACAAATTTGATACATAACAATTATATTAATTTACTTATCAGAATTAAAATCAATTGTAACAAAAACTTTTTTCATTGTCAATACTATACAATTATTGCTGTTTTTGAGGTTAATATGATAATTTAGCTACCTAGAAGTACAATATTGACCATGCCTTCGGCTAGCTCAGTTAATATATTGTACTTCTTGGCTAATTGGTGAATATTGTACTTCTCAGGTAGCTAAATCATCATATTGACCGAAAAACAGCAATAATTGTTTAATTATGTGATTCAGTGACAAATAGACTAGACATATCAAACTGGGTGTTATCAAGACATTTTAATTTTTTTTAGAATGTTGAATATTTGACAATCAGAGATCAAGGAATTAACCAATCATATAACAATAAAAATTAAATGACTGCATAATATTATGTAAATATATTTTAAGGGAGAACTTAATTATGATAATGTTGACTGTGTCTCTACATATATGGAAACTTTGATAGAGACTTTCCTTTACTAAATTATATAACAATATCTGATATTAACTTGTCCAGTAAGATGTGTTGACCCATGATCCTCCCTCTTTGGAAGCAAAATATAAATCCGCCTCTGTTTATTGACATTATCAGGTACATCAGAAAGGTCATCCCTCAGATGTTCACTTGCATTTCTTTTTATTTTTTCCGTGTTTTTCTTCACCTAAAGAAAAATTACCAAATAATATAATTAATCAGCTTAAATATATCAATTGAATTAATTCATTACAGTATTTTTAAAATGATTTAAATTGTTTAAAAAAACTAAATGAAACTAATAACAAGATTTTACCTGATAATCAGGGAAGAAGACAACATCCTTCATTACAATCTTGGCCTGGCAACCCTTCTTTTTAGAAGCTTGAAGTAATTGTTTTCGTTTTCTTGGGACTGGATGATCACCCTGATTAATGCATTTATACATTAGGGACAAACATTTCAAAATTAATTTTAAACAAGAGACCCACAGGCCTTAATGGTCACCTTTAGTTACAGGCTGCAAGAAAAAAGGTGTGCTTGTATCACATTATATTGCATAAGACAGACCACAAGAGCTGACCCGAGTAAAGCTATAGCACTCTCCGAGCAGATGGCAGACCTCAAGCAGACCTGGGGTAAACTTTTTGGGTCTGCTTTAGAGTAAGGTTGTGTCTGGTTGGTACTGTAAGCATGGAGACCTCATATAGATATTGTAAATTGTTATAATATTGTAACCAGGATTGTAAAATGACAGAATATGTGACCTTTCATATTGGAATCTGGCAGACTGACCTTGGAATCTGTTAGACTGACCTTTGTTCTAATATATATTATAGGTGTAAGTGACCTCATATAGAAGTTGTAAGTTGGTATATGTTGTTGTATAGTGACATATATGTGACCTTTTGTAATGGGATCTGACAGACTGACCTTGGAATCTGCTAGACTGACCTATGTTATATTATATATTATTAGTGTAAGTGACCTCATACAGAAATTGTAAATTGTTATATGTTGTTGTATAGTGACATACATGTGTCCTTGCTTGTTGAGATCTGGCAAACTGACCTTGGAATCTTCTAGACTGACCTATGTTATATTATATATTATAGGTGTTAGATACCTCAGGCAAAATAGCGAATTGTAATCAATATTGTAAAATGACAGAATATGTGACCTTTCGTATTGGAATCTGGTAGACTGACCTTGGAATCTGCTAGACTGACTTATGTCATATCATATATTAAAGGTGTAAGGGACCTCATATAGAAATTATAAATTGTTATATGTAGTTGTATAGTGACATGTGTGACCTTTTGTAATGGGATCTGACAGACTGACCTTGGAATCTGCTAGACTGACCTATGTTGTTACAAATCATTTAGTGTAGTGTAGCATCTATTTTAAATACATGTATTAAAATAGCTATTTACATGTACATTTACCTTAAGGCAAGAGTCCCTCCCTTCTTTGAGCTCATTCTTTTTCTTTTTGTGTTTGTCTTTTCCGAATATGCAGTGTCTTTCACACCTAGCCAAAATGATGAAGGGTGTTCCGTCATAAGGAACAATACAAGGATCTCCAACATCATTAAATCGTACTCGAGACTTCTCATTAATAACTGCAAAGAAAAATATGTCAGTTTTCCCATAGATCGTATTTACGAAGTACAACTGAATCATTGGGTATTGCTTGATCATATGCAAAATTTATTGTTTTTAAAAAATGATATTTTACATCAATTAATAATTGATGTAAGATAATATTTAAAACAATCAATACAGGGGGTTTCCTAATGTTTTTAAACTGGGTCCAGGGTCCATATAATGGGAAAATTGATGTTCAAACTGTTGATATTGGGGAAAATAATAAATTTTCTAAAAGTACTATTAGTTTCATAATTATGTAAGTATGTAATGATTTATTATTTAAATGACGCATCCCTGAATTATTACAAAAAATATGAAATTGCATATAAAATATTGGCCTCAGAGACTTTTGAGACACTGTGGATGTATACATGTGATGTACATCATATCTTTTCCACATTTAAAACCCATTACATGTAGCATGCGCGGATCTAGAGGGGGGGTCGGGGGGGGTCCCGACCCCCCCCCCCCCCCCTGGAAAATGAAAATTTATTAAATTTACATAGTAAAATTATCGCGAAAATATGCCTCGGACCCCCCCTGGCAAACACAATTATCCTTCGGACCCCCCCTGGAAAAATTTTCTGGATCCGCGCATGTGTAGTATGAAAATAAGGGGGGGGGGTGATAAGTAGTAAGTTGTATATTAAGTAACAATGATGTGTGGTATTAAGTTAAGTACTGTAATTCTGGTAATTAAATACCTCAATCAAATAAGTCAGATAATCTTTTGATGCAGGATTTGCATGCTGTGTCCTACCTAGGCTAATTGATAGGTGGGTAGGGAGGGGTATTTCAATGATCATCACAATATACAAGTATATATACATCTTACTAGGTTATACATATAATTTACATTACTGTAGATGGGGTCTGAATTAGGACAGTATAAATGCAGATTATTTTTAAATAAAAGAGAGAGAGAGAGAGAGAGAGAGAGAGAGAGCGTCTATAGTTTTATAAATACAATATAGCCTTGTCTTCCAACAGTCTGATTTTAAGTTAATACTATAATATATTTTTCATTGACCATAATATTCCTTCAATAACTCAAAACTCAATAGATAATGAAAAATGCTATTTATAATATGGGCATACAGGAGTACGTATAGGTAACGTTACCGATTTCTGGCCTTCCAAAGTTAGCTTCCTTCTTCCCCGAAACAAATGTTATGGATGAGTCAACTTCGTATGCTTTTCTGATTTTTTCTGCATCCTCAAAAGTACCCACCCACCCACACAATCCGTCCTCTGTCACGGGTGTCCATAACGTTTTCCACATGATCGCACCATGTGCAATGTCACCCGCGCTGGCCTATTTTTACTTTCTCGTCAATGATCGGTATTTTCCGTAACCTTATGAATATTAAGCAGTTATGACGCGGTCGGTCTACCGGATTACTTCTAACGTCTACCTGCACCATCTTGTACTTCTCTACTGTATCCAAAGCATTTTTCTTACAGGCAAGAACTCTCATTACTAATATCTTTGGTCATAATAATTTGTTTTTATAATTAACGAGGAGTTGGATAAATCAAACCTTTGTACATTATATGTATTCTTATCTTATTTTTATAACATCGACATCTTAATTGATTTTAATTCAGTTTCAACAAAGGAAATACTGAGTCATTTATAAAAGCGCGTGTTTTGCTGAAATAAACACGATGATTACCCGGATATTTCCCCGAAGATAGCCAGTGAAGATTATCAAAGATGACCGTTTTCTCGAAAATATAGCTGCAGGGTTGTACAGTCTTATTTTTTGTTTAGAATTCATTATTTTAGCAAAAATATTCAGTGAAAACTATCGCAAGGTATCAAGACAAGATTATGCTTGGTCAAAATAAATCTTTAGGGCGCATTATACATGCGAAGTGCCCCCCCCCCCCCCCCCCCCCCCCCTCCACCTGGTCCCAAAATGGAGTTATAAACGCAACTGCGTTACGATAAGCACAAAAAACCTGAAACCAACGTCAAAATTTTAACAGACGTCATTTAAAAAAACATGGGAACTTTTTTCTAGGCCAAATATATCAGTAAGTTCAGATGTAATAACAAAATCCGATCTACCGACTTTTGACGAAGATGTTATCAGAAACACATATTTTTAGGCCTTAGGACTTGACGTAGGACATTCGTGAACAAGGACAGAATACTCATTGTAAAAAAAAAATCATAAAGAAGTAGGGCATTATGGTATAAATCGAGGCAGACTACTGGCAAATAAGTTGATGTTACAGGTGTCAAAGAATATCAGAGAAAGAGACAGTGAGGTTCCAGGTCTCTGAGAACGCGTACGGCTGCGACCTTATATCGGTAATAAGGTTTGCTGAAGTGGAACTGAAATCCTGGTGAGATATATTTTATTATCGATGAAAACATTAAAACCAGAATAAAACTTAGTACAATGTCTAAAACCCGGATCTGCTGGAAGTGTTCGTCATGATTGTTGTCGTTTGTTACCGTAAACTGGTTACCAATTAATTCGTGATGTAATTCCATTTTAAAATGAATAGTCACGATTCCATTCGGAACTTACCATAACACTTTATAAAGTAAAATAAAACTGCTAAGTGTTCCGAATATGCGTGTATCACTTCATCGAAGTGGCGTGACTTTTCTCTGGGAATCAGTTGTTTTACGGTCGGTCTTTTACAGGGAATAATCAAAATATGTCGATTTGCATAGTAAATAAATCAATAGAGATGTAATAATCTCGTTTAAAGTCAATATTTCGTCTAAATTCTATGGTCATTATACTGATCTAGTTTTGCAAATACAAAATATCATTGGGCACATAGAACTTTCCTTTAACTAATCATGATTCTACAGCGAATACTTACAATGCACGTTTTGGGACATGCGCCATACGTAAGTAAGTAAGAAAATGTCAACATCCGGTGTATTTTTAGAGGTGCAAGCACGTGTATGTATATATATAATCGATGACTTTGCGATTTCTAACATGTAAAGGTGAAGATAACTAACAGTATTCAATCTCGTAATTCCTATAACAAATACAAATAAGAGATATGGGCAAACACATACCCGTGGACATGCCAGAGGTGGGATCTGGTGCCTAGGAGGAGTAAGCGTTCCCTGTCGATCGGTCACACCCGCCGTGAACCCTACATTCCGATCAGGTAAACGGAGTAATCCGTAGTCAGAATCAGTGCGCCAAGAACCGACAAACAATTGGTATGAAACACGTCAGACAAAATTTGACCTAATGGAAGCTTATACTGGCAAACTAGATCGTTATAACGACCATAAAATTTGCGAAGTACTGACATTAGACGATATTGTACAAACCCCAGTAACATCAACTTATTTGTCGATTTATAAACTGATCATATGCAGAACAAGCTCTTGTGTATCGAATCAGTTGGGAGATATAAACACCATATGCAGGTGATTGTGGAATATTGCCACTTAGATAAGGGAAGTTGACGATGGAGAAATTTAAATCATCCCGATTGTCATATAGTTGAGTTGGTTGTTAGTTTGAATATAAATAAATTTTCTGAACCTAGTAAGGTTACATGGCGCAAGATACATGAAGTGCAAGATTTGAAGATTGTTTGTTTTTTGTTTTCGCCACACTCAACAATTTTGTCAGTTATCTGGTGGCGTCCAGTTTTTGTTGGTGGAGGAGAGAGTCCAGATACAATGCACCCGGGAAGAGACCACCGACCTTCCGAACGTAAATTGGCAAACTTTCTCACATATATCAGCGTGAGCAAGAATCGAACCCGCGTAGACTAGAGGTGAGAGGCCTTGCGATTTTGAGCGTGATGCTCTAACCACTCGGCCACGGAGAAGTTTGATTACTATTCACCAGAAGGGCACTCATTTGTAAAATTTAAAAATAGAAAAATTACCAGAAGGTGAAGTAATCCAGTTACACAGTGTAGTTGTTTGATTTTGCTTGCTAGTAACAACTCTACAAACGCCATTGATATGCAGTGGCGGATTTAAAATCATGGTCTAGCTCTTGCTTAGGAAAAAAAATCGATGTAATATTTATGTAAATTTGGAGTCTACTCACTCTCCACTATGTTGAAACTGAAACCTCATTAAAACAAACATATTTCAAGCCCTATAAAGTCTAAAACTCCTGGATCTTTCGGTGGTTTCGCCCCCAGAGCCCCCCCCCCCCCCCCCCCCCCCAATCGGAATTTCGTTTTCGACCCGTCGGGGTCCTTAAGGTGGTCCCCAGACCTCCTTTCTCAAGGAGCCCCACTTCCTCGTAACTTCAATTCTTGTATTCGTCCCTAGGCTACTGCAATGAGTTATGTGATCACGATCTAGTTATGGTTCAATACTCATTGCAATGAAGTGAATAAAATATAGAAATCAAGAGTATAATAATTGTTGTAATGAAAACCCAGAAAATGAGGAAAACACTTTTAATCAGTCTTACTGCAACTTAATTGTGAGAGAAAATTCAAGCTACAAACAAGCTCGAAGATCCGAATCAAAATATCAACTTAAAAATCATTAGTTTAATCTCCGAGCTAGGAGAATAACAATCTTTAATCATGACCAATCGAAAATGATTTTTAAAAAATCCTTAGAAATTCATTTCTTGATCAATTTCTATAATTTTTTCTCCAACGAAGCGTTTACCAATAATTCTCGCAAATTCCTGATCAGTGCGCGTGTGCAATAGGAAAACCCCGTCTGAAAATAGAAATGCGGATATCTGATAGGGTCGTATTAATAAACGGCCCGCTTCAGTGTTGTGACGTCATAGGCCACCTAATTTGCATTAATTAATATTCATATTTACAAGGAGAATGGAAAGTTCTATGTGTTGGGTCGAATGTTGTCTGACATGTGTCATATCAATTGATTGACCGTTTTTGAGAACGGATTGCTTCGTTTACATAATCAAGAGATAGTGCTCATGACGGGTGTGACCTGTCAACAAGGTATGCTCACTCCTCCCAGACACCTTTCCTACCTCTGGTATATTAAGAGCTATGTGCTTGCCCTTCTCTCTTAATTTTTTATTCTTTATGAGATTGATTGTTCTTCTTTGTCTTCACTTGTTCACAAGCAGAATAAGAATTATGATTTTTTTTTAGTCCCCTTCCGGCTTTGTCGAAGGTGACTATTAGTTTACACTCGATCTGTCTGTCCGTCCGTCTGTATGTTTGTTTGTTTGTTTGTTTATAGCCGCCTGAGCAATTTTTCAGCTATCCGGCGGCTGTCACCATTACCGGTGACGGGGCTGCAAATTTAGGCCTATGCTCGGCACTCAGAGCCTTTGAGCAGGGAGGGATCTTTATCGTGCCACACCTACTGCGACACGGGACCTCGGTTTATACGGTCTCATCCGAAAGACCGGCACCCACGTCCCACAGTGGGATTCGAACCCCCGACTCAAGGATCATCAGATCTTTGAGCCCGACGCTCTAACCACTGCGCCACGCGGGCGGCTTCCGTCTGTATGTCATTCCACTTGCGACATTCTTTACATTTCTCCGCACTGGATGAAGATACTCAATTGAAATTCTTTGTCTTGGATAATTACAGATCAAATTTGAGTTTCGTTATGCCTGACCTACATCTGACTGAATACCGGTAGGGGACTTTGCATTGCCTATAAAAATGGCTCAAAATGCTTATTATCTTTGTTCTTTTCAAATTCATAAACTCTTATTAGCTCAATTGAATAAGGTGTTCTGTAGCAACATGGCAATATGTAGGTCGCAAGTTCCAGTTTCGTAGCTTTAGGGTATGTTACATTTGCTGCACGTACGCGTTTGTTTTAGGACTATTCGTTTCATTCATGGCTTCCTTAAGAAAAACAAATTGCAAAGATAATTGTAAAGATCTGACAGTATATGAAATATACGTGGTTATCATTCCATATATACTGCTTAAATACATGGTCAAATGAATGCTGTAAAGCGTGATGCACATGTTCACTGATTTATCACGCATATTGAAATATGGTTCAGGTTAAACTTTAAATATTGAAAAATTATCTAGCTATTTCATTTCTTCGTCATGCACAACTCCTAAGATCATTATAGCAGTTATTAGCTTTGAGCCCGATGTAGATGAAAATACCAGTAAATATTAAGGCTTTTAGCAATAGCTTTGCAAACTTTTGACACATCTGAATTTACACGTTGATTGAGAGACAAAAATACAAAATTATGTTCAATAATTTATTGAATTGCATTCTGTTTACAAAACAGCACTACATGAGGTAACATAAACAAGACAACAATACGAAAATACACTAACACAACTAAAAATACTATTATGCATAACACATGTTTTCAGGGTCCTTTAAGTGCTAAATTCATACCGATAATGGTGTTCTTATTAATTGCTCAAATTTATAACAAATTTCAATTCTCAGAGACAGATTAGTTTCAGCGCCATCGTTTTAAAGCAGATATATTATAACTGTATTGCTCCAACTAAAGATGTATCATCGAAAGAGGGCGACACCTGAAAACATGAGAACTGGTTCTCTGAAATTAGTCAACTGCAGTGAAGATCAGTCTTTGATTGTGATTGCAAAAAATAGAACTATTATGGATGAATCTATTTGTCGTTGTTCTCTTCTTGAGCACCATTTCCGCCATTATCACCACCATTTCCGCCATTATCACCACCATTTCCGCCATTGTCACCACCATTTCCGCCATTACCATTACCGTAACCACCATTACCATCACCACCATTACCATTACCACCATTATAATCACCATTATCATAATCTCCATTATCATAATCTCCATTATCTCCGCCATTTTCTCCACTGCCTGAGTCGGAATCGGAATCAGAATCGCTGTCGCTGGAACCACTACCGGAGCCGCCGTCACTGCCATCTGATCCATCAGAGTCACCAGATCCAGATCCGTTGTCACCATCACCAGAATCGCCACCATCGGAACCACCGTTATCATCGTCATCACAGTCGTCATCACCAGATCCGCTTCCACTACCTGATCCGCTTCCGCTACCTGATCCACTTCCGCTACCTGACCCGCTTCCGCTTCCTGATCCACTTCCGCTACCAGACCCGCTTCCGCTACCATTATCATCATCATCACAGTCATCATCGCCGGATCCGCTGCCGGATCCGCTGCCAGATCCACTGCCAGACCCACTGCCAGATCCACTGCCGGAGCCGCTGCCGGAGTCATCATCATCGTCGCAGTCATCTTCATCGGAGCCAGATCCGCTGCCAGATCCACTGCCAGATCCGCTGCCGGAGCCACTGCCAGATCCGCTGCCGGAGCCACTGCCAGATCCGCTGCCGGAGCCACTGCCAGATCCACTGCCGGAGCCACTGCCAGATCCGCTGTCATCATCATCGCAGTCATCATCATCGTCGTCACTGTCAGATCCAGAGCCAGAACCAGATCCAGATCCAGAACCAGAGCCAGAACCAGAGCCAGAACCATCATCATCATCACAATCATCGTCGCCGTCAGAACCAGATCCAGATCCAGATCCAGAACCAGAGCCAGAGCCAGAACCAGAACCAGAGCCTGAGCCTGAGCCAGAGCCTGAACCAGAATCATCACCGTCACCACTACCGTCAGAGCCAGAACCTGAGCCAGAGCCATCATCTCCAACAGAACCATCACCTTCGTCTCCGTTGTCACCATTATCGTAATCTCCGTTGTCACCATTATCGTAATCTCCGTTATCTCCATTACCTCCGTTACCTCCGTTACCTCCATTTCCGCCACACCCTGCGCCTTCGCATGGGTCATAGCATCCTGGATCTACACATGCTGAAATTAGCAAGGCGAGACTCTGTATTGTTGTTACTGTGTAACAGAATTCTCAATACAATCTCTTCAGGACTTATATATCGCAATGTAATGTTTAGAATTAAACAAAATATGAAAGACCAAATATACTGAAAAAAATCAGATTTATCACTTTACATAGGTAATATAAATGTCATTAATTTTGGTAATTATTTGGCATTATAAATCATAGCAAGTGGATACTTACCTAATGGTGCGCTTTGTGCCAATGCTACAAAGCAGGCGAAAGCGAAAAGAGTCAGACACGCGCGCATGATTCAAATAAACCCCGATGTATTTCCTAGTCTGTGAATGGAAAATAATAGATCAAATTATTATTTCTACTCCGCTTTGCATCAGTAAAAATATATTTCATAATATTTTTTTCTTATGTTTGACAATTCAATATAAAAAACGGAAATTATTTAAATTTTTTATGTTTTGCGGATAAACTTTGCTAATGTTAAAATAAAGTATAATAATTGCCGAAAAAAAAAATTCTAGTTTATAATAATATTTTCAGAGACTTGCAGAAAAACAATCAAACACTCTTACCAGGATAGCTAGTTTTCCAACGGCTGTTTATGATTTGCAAGCTTATTGCGTTCTGACTTGACTTGCCTAAGCCCAGGGTTTATATAGCATGACCGGGAATGCGAGAATTCTGATTCGCTACTGTAATTAGCATTTTCGTGCGCTGCCAATTAAGCCAATTAATGAAAAAAATAGCCTTAAGATGTTACAGACGTAGGAAAGACACATACATACAGGTCGTCAGTCATAATATACAGGGTTTTGCGAAAGTCCATATTGTCGAGGTATCTTAAACAACCACATATCAATGGTGGACTTATATTTTATCAAAGACAATTATATCTGGAAGGTTCCTTTCGTTTGTTCTTACTTCCTTTAATAGGTGTTTAAAAAATCGGATTTCCTGTGTCAAGGTTTTATACTTTTGACGAGTATAGTAGTTATATGCATGAAATTCTGTTCAGTTCCAGTTGTTTTTTTTTCAGTAATGTTTCATTACATATATATATATGTTCATAAATACACTCATTTTCTAGGAGCTAGATACTCTTGGTTTGGGATAAATAACATTTCTTTGAATTCTTGTTATTTTCCTCCATAACAGAGGACACGTTCATTCAAATTTGTTAATTTCATGGCGCGTGGGGATATGGTGGGATCACAATAAGGGATATATGTTCACAACCATAAAAATTACACACCCATGAATATGATCGATTTTACAATATCGTATTAGTTTATTTCGATGTGATGTTTAACTAGTTCTTACAAAATATGGCATAATTTGTGTCAAAATATAGATAAACTGATTATTACTAAATCTGGTATTGCATCAAGATATAACATTAAGGTACATATCATAGGAATTATATGATATTAACTATGACATCGAATGTTAAATCGGATTAATTGTATGAGATTTTAGCCTAATATCTGATATTACTTTTGAAATGTCCTGTAGTTTCAAATTTAAGCCCTCCGTAAATTATGGAAAATAAGGTTAAAAATAGTTTGTAGGATAGAAAAAAGACCCTTGTTACCTGTCAAATCTGCGTCAAAAATTTGACATTTAACATATTAAAATACAAATTAATTTCTCATTAACAGGTATCTTCCTACTAGTGTTAAATTTAGACTCTTTCATATACCAATGGTACCCTGTATTCAATGGAAATTTCCGTGTGCGACGACACCAAAACGGTAAAGTTTTTGTACAAACATTTTCTACATCAAATCATTCCTTAATATTTTATCATTTTTTAAAAAGAATTCCATTTAAAAAAAAAAAAAAAAAAAAAGTACTTCTCATTTTCCTTGGATATAGCTATGTGGTTTCATTCCTAATTTGTGAGATCAAATTTCGTGGCTTTGCTTGGTATGTAAATTTGTACATGGTTAAACTTTCTTCTTTCTTTTTATATGAAAAAAGTATTTAAGCTGATTGATTGATTAATCATATATTGTTTAACATCCCGCTCGAAATGTTTTCACTCATATGGAGACGTTACCATTGCCGGTCAAGAGCTGCAAAATTTAGGCCCATGCTCGGCGTTTATGCCTTTGAGCGTGGAGGGGTCTTCAACGTGCCACACCTTCTGTGACACGAGGCCTCGATTTTTGCGGTCTCATTCGAAGGATCGCATCATTAAGTCGCCTCTTACGACATGCAAGGGGTGCTGAGGATCTATTGTAACAACCCAGATCCTCACGGGATTACTTTAGTTGATAACTTCATTTTATGATTTTGCTAAGTCAGGTAAACGACAAAGATTTGTACTAAACGAAAAACGATAAAGCTAAAACGCAGTCTTTAGAAATATGCAAACACTCTATTCCGCAAATTTTTAGCCACTTGGCCTTTATCAAGCGTAAAAAAATGACAATTTTTTGCCAAAATTTTTCGGTTTTTTTTTTGGTTTTTTTTGGTTTTTGTTTTTTGTTTTGTTTTTACGCTTGATACTGGCCAAGTGGCTGGAAATTTGCGGAATAGAGTATATGTGGTTTTAATTGTTACATGCTTCCCTTAGGAGGACATAAGTGATCGGATTTAGAAATTTGGCTTTGCTAGCCGAATGAAAACAGCTGAAAAGATCTATTTCATGATACATAATCTTAAGATTTGTCATTCTGGAGAGTTATAAAATATATACACATATAAACTAACCATGAAATATATAACAATCGAATTTTTTTTTAATTTAGAGATTCTATTTTACTTTATTATTTTATTTTTTAGGGGGGCATATGAGACAGAAACAATAATGTTACTGTAAGAAATTGGGGGAAAAAATAAAATGAGAATTGTAGAAATGTCAAGTATATAAAACCATATTACTGGTGAAATTGACGTATCTTGTATTCAAACTTTGGATATCTTTTATACCATCAAGGATTACAAGACAGTAAAAACGCGTATGAAGAGTCGTGTTATTTCCATGAATTCAATATTAATATGCAGGTTTAAATGAAATAAATTGTCAAGGACATCAGAGAGTGTTTGTATACATACAACTGATATCTTTGCTGAACTTGAATATCGAATAAAGTTAGAAAAATTCTCATAACAAATGTACTTTCGTTTTTAGCAAACGAATGAGCTGGCCATCTCTCTATCTGTCACTTCGTTAACATTCCACAATATTTTATCGTGCTAATTTTATACGTCTATACATAAATGAAGATATGATTTTCAAACCATACGAATAAAGTTTGTCAAATTTTTATGAAAAGCGTAACATGCCTAAGTTTTCTATTGTTAATTGTCAGAGGGCTATATATTTGCGGCAAAAAAGCAATAAACTAAAATATGCGTCCTTTATAATTTACGTATTCCTGTATCCCATGCATTAATTCTGCGTGAACTGGAGAGTGATAGGAAAATTAATCCTAGGTAATCTATTAATAGTCAATGGATAGAATTTTCGTATGCCTTTCTGTTTGTTCATAGATATAAAGTTATAAATGGAATCCGAAACATACGCACTAGAAATGGACAACTCTTATGTTAATTACTAATTACTTTTTTAATGATGATACGCTTAATTCATTCCTAGAAATTATACAATTCGAATGCTAATATTCAAGAAAAGGTTCCTCCATTCAATTCCGATTCATTGAGGAAAAGTAATGCTTATGTATGTTAGTGCGTGTGTTATCACCAAGATAGGTGACCACGTGACCATGATTACAAAAGCATAAAGACTATATACAACCAAGAAATCTTTCAACGTAATGGTCAGATGGTAAATCTAAATATATAACTCTTTTCTTGAGCTTCGAAATATATGTTTATTGGTGGAAGCGAAACAACAGCAAATAGATGGGAATATCGGTTATTTTAAACATAAGATAAACTTAAAGGATGTTCATGACAAATGTGACACGAATCAAAATAAGGGCACCTGCCGTTTTTCTGTGGTATTCTTAAAATTTGATACTCTAAATCATACACCTTTTGAGACATATTCTTCTATTCATTGGTAAAAATTTAATTCAATATTTCATACGGTATATTAGGGGGCCTCCGTGGCCGCGTGGTTAGGGCATTGCGCTCAAAATCACAAGGCCTCTCACCTCTAATCGGCGCGGGTTCGATTCTCGCTCGCGCTGATATATGTGAGAAAGTTTGCCAGTTTACTTTCGGAAGGTCGGTGGTCTCTTCCCGGGTACATTGTATCTGGTCTCTCTCCTCCACCTACAAAAACTGGACGCCAACAGATAACTGAAAAATTGTTAAGTGTGGCGGAAAACAACAATCAATCAATCAATCATACGGTATAATTTAGAAATTTAACTGAAGAGAGATTAGTTTCCCATGAATCACATCGTGAACGTGTCTTCAGGAATTTTTTACGAAAATCAGAGTTAAGGCAACTTTTACTGATTTACTTGAAATTCATCACAAACCTCTAACAGTATATGAAGTATATCTAGCAAGTTCAAAAGGATACCTGATAAAAAGTAGAAGACTCCTTATTCATAAAATAAATCTCTTAGTTCCATGTGTTGCTACGATCTCAAAATAAATATTACATGCTGAAAATTTATTCTTTACATCATATAAATTTCGTATTTTACACCATTTTCCCGTTTTAAAATATGCATTTATAGAACAACGAGAAAATCTTTATCAGAGCTGGGGACTTCAATCGAAAAACAACGATGATAAAATTCTACTACGAACAAGAAAGGCGAAGGGGTAATAAAATAGAATAGCACATTTAATCTAATTCAGAGATCTTCATTGTCGTTTTGTTTTTGTTAACAAAATAACATAGGTATCCCTTGCGGCGCTCTCTTTTAGCTCGCATGAATAGTATACCACGAAAAGGTCCCGTTAAGGCATTTCACTTGTAATTATTAAAACATATTATCTATGAAAGTTTGATAGAAATGAAATTGCAAAAGCATTCTCAAAATATAGCCACTGATTGTAGAGGTTTGTAGTTAATAAAATTTTTGGTCTTAAAAATCGTTAAACATTTATGATGACGTCATACATATAATTAAAAAAAAACCCTCAATTTTTACTTCTTCTTTTTCGATCACTGATCTGATTTTTGTTCAAGTATTTCCGGAAATATCGTATTGTGACAAGGAGCAACAGGTGCTTCACCCCCCTTCTTGTACAATGTAAGTGTATTTGAAACGTGTTACTGTTGCCCGATTTATTACAGATATTTTGTAGATATTTTGTTCGTTTCTTTAGTGATCATTTACGATCAAAACTGATTCACAGTGACAATATAAAAAGGACACAATCGTCCTGTCATTAGATCATGTGGTGTGAATCAAAAAAATATAGACTGCAAAAGAATAAAGGACCATGGGGCTATTTGGAGTTTCTCTTTTTCCTACAGTTCATTTCAAATAATGGTGGAACATATTATTTTAGGATCTCGGCATGTAATCATAAAACATTTCTGAAAAATCTTTTGAAATTCTTAGCACACATTGTATACTTAGTATTAAATGTATTGTTATACATCCATGTCTCAGTAGTTTCTCGCATATGAAAATATTGGATATAATTCTAAATTCTAATTTTAAAATTCCGTAGATTCCACAGGAAATCAATGTTTGTCGCAATATTTGAATATGCATCTTCATTCTCTTTGTACACAGACAATTAATGACACAACTAGTACAAATAATTAAGTTTTTGTTTCTAAATTAACATGGTTAATATATCTACATGTATAATGGATGGCGATATGTAATATATTATGAAACATAAACTGTTGGATTTCATCCCAGATGAAAGGAAAAGGGTCAAAATTAAGTTCGTTCTTGACTAATTTAACTCTCGGACATTTTTTTCCCCATGATATATGCATTTCGCGCGTCGCCTTCACACGTGGTCAGACGTCTGTTAGGTTTTCGCATCGAGATGCGATAGTTTTAGGGATCTGTCAGACTAAATCCATTGTGCTAGATAATGGGGTAGATATATATACTAGTATATACGGATCCCAGAATTATGGGGAAAGTAGCTCTCGGCCTGCTACCTTTGATGAAGCTGTTACGTAATAAACACTCGGATCGTTTTGGAAAGAAAGTGTCAGAAACACGGACCGTATTTTGAAACGATTTTCTTTGTAAGCATATATATTATTATATATTTTTTAATTTCATTTTATTTATAGAATACCCTGACATCTTTATTAAACTTTAACATAAAAAAATGAGCATACGTACCTTTAGTGACACAAGCGACCTTCCTGACATTTTCTCTAATTATTTTTTTTTTTCATCTCCTCGATATATATGAAGAGTTCTTCTATGTTAGTTTTAGATTTGGTAATGTAGTAAATTGTCACGTTGTTTAAATCAGCCTGGTTACCTAATTTGTAGAGTAAGAGTCCTGGGTTCGATACCCAATTGTTCCAAAGATTGTTTTTTCTTTAGTGCGTAATGCCCATTCATACAGTAGACCTGAACTTACATTTTTACGTGCTACAACCAGAAACTATCAAGATATGCTAACTTTAAAACAGACATGGTAAAATACCCCATTTTTTCTGTAGAAATGAGATAGAATGCAAGTGAATTGTACGTGAAATTTCAAGAATCTTTTTTATATTAGTGCGAAACGTGGCGTATATCCTTAAACCGACCTAAAATAAGTGGTTCCTATTATCTAAAACAATACTTTATTTCATTTTATTCAAATAATACCAAATTTAAATTATTTAATATTCCACAATACTATAAATTATCTAAAGGTTCCACGCGTAAAATTGTATGTGGATTTGACTGAGTAAAGTTGATTTTTTTTTCCAGTTGAAAAAGTTGATTTTTCCATAATGTTCCTCCGTTTTACGTAGAGTCATGTAAATATAAATTGATTGATTATTTATTGCTTTCCGCCACACTTAACAATATTTCAGTTATCTGGTGGCGTCCAGTTTTTATTGGTGGAGGAGAGAACCCAGATACAATGTAGCTGGGAAGAGACCACCGACCTTCCGCAAGTAAACTGGCAAACTTGCTCACATAACACCGCGGATGAGATTCGAACACGCGCCGACAGAGGTGAGAGGCCTTGTGATTTTGAGCCCGATGCTCTAACCAATCGGCCACGGACGCCCGATTTCATTGATGATTTGATTTGTGGTCTTCCTCAACCAACACAATGATTTCTGAGTTTGAATACAGTCATTTATGACAGTGAACACTTGTGGCATTTCGGAAAGCTAAATTTCATATCAAAAATGCCACGGAACCCCTATACTTTAGTTAACGGTAGCTCGTTTACGACAGATGTTGGATTTTATTAAAATTCCCACGAAATTAAGTTCGTTCGCATAAAATAAAATTCCTTTCATTCAAATAAAATGCGATCCCACGAAATAGAATTCGTGAGTAAAGTTTAAAGATGCTCAATTGATAGGAAATACTACATGCATTTGTTTTCAACAATTCTGGAATTAAATAAACATGTATATTTTTTTCTGTTTAAAAATTCATTAAAAATATTTTTTTCATTCGATGATGAGACGAAAAATTGAAAATAACAAACAGCAGGCAATGTTGTAAATCCTATAAAGAATACAAAATTGAGAGTAGGCCAAACTCGGATCCCTGGATTTACCAGAGGTGGGAAGTGGCTAGGGGACATGATATATGTATAAAACTGTGAAATAAACTATTTTATCGTGAAAACAATTGTAAACCGGAAATATGTATGTAATTAGCAGTTCATGATAGTGGTCATGTCACCAACATAGGTATCTAATATATAGAAATTATCAGTTACAATTCGGAACAAAGCCGATAAAGTTATTAGTTAAAATATCCCGTCATGCACTTCAAAGAAATGGCTTTGTTAGTGAAATGTTAGAACAGCTATTACGGACTGCACAAGATGTGCATTATTGCAGTCTTCCTTGAAGACTTTATATAGTTGAAAGTATTTTACAGTCTCCGGACTCTACATTTCCTCTCATTTGTAATTTATAGAAAATGCGTGATGTGAAAATTCCAATTGATTTCATTGGTTGAAATTCCCAACTATTGAAAACGTTTATATAATTCAATAAATAAATAAATGGTCTTTTTGCTCGCAAACCTTAAAATTCTTCTCGAGAAGAATTTGGGCAATTCAGAGCTATTTAGTATATTTCATTTCTTACTTGAAAAGTAAATATCATTTTATTAAATACAATGAACATTTTTTCATTGTTTTTTTTTTAAAGGTTGAAAAGAAACCATGCTTTCGGTTTTTAGTACAAAAACCATGTCTACTTCAGGATCATACTGAAAACAGTATTATACAGTAGATGTTTTTAAAAACTTATATGAGATTTACTATTTTAGAAAAGTTTGATCATGTAGTCATTTGTAAAAAAAAAAAAAAAAAAAATACTTAAAGCATCTGATACCTCACATCCGCTTACAGTATAACGTCGTTCCTAAAGACGGCAAGCTTTGTTTTAAAAAGATATACTTTTATGAGATAAGATTCGATAAGTCTCATGCGTTTCTGCGGGACAGATGTGTTTTACAGTGGATGTGGTTTAATAAAGAATGACTTTTTAAAAATTTTTATTTCATTTTTCCCACAAAGGTTTAAAGTTTCCATGAAGGGGTTGGGGCAGTGATGCGTAAACAGGTACTTATTTACCACGCATGATATACAAGTACGTACATTTCTGTATAGCTCTTTAGAAAACAACATCAATGAAATGTTAATGCTTAATGTATTTGGCCAGGGTTTTTGTTTTACATATCGTCCGTTAAACAAAATCACAGAAACGGCGATGACGGTTATCAATGCGAGATTCGGGTGATAAAATATTTCTTATCCCGTTATTTCCACGCACGGCAACTCTACAATTATTTCCCTTCTTTTAGTTATCAGGTAATGAAATTTGTCGCCATTACCCTATAGTTCTGTTTTAGATGTATAATAAATGAGGAAAACTGAATATTTGAAAACGTCTGTAAACCTCGAAAGTACTATGCATAAAATTGTATGCAAAATAGAGTTTATCTTCTTTAAAATGAATGCTAGGATGATAAATTGCACTAAGTCTGCAATGTCTTCATCCAACACGACATATGCAAATAATACATATGTCACTATTTAAAGTTCAGAAACCCTTGATATAAATAAACCAGTGTCAGTCTAATACAATGAAATCTTGTTGTTTTCAACTTTATGAATTACTATCCAAACGGATACGTAATGAAACAGGTAAAACGTGATGCTTTTAATTATAATTTTACGAGGAATAGCATTTTAATTCTGCGCTGAGAAAACGAGTTGTCATATTCTAAAAAGAGATAGATGTTTTAAAATACGTCATTCATTTTAATATTTCGTGACCATTAAAATGCTCCTGTTTTCTTTATGAAAATATATATTGCAATGACTAAAATCATTCTAATGGATTCATCTTCCCTGCTATCCCTGTATGCATGTAGAACATCATGTTTTAAACAAACTGACGGAGAGTAAAATCGTCATTTACTTTGTGCTAACTAATTTGCATATTTAGTCCTGTATAACGATCCCTCAAGTTTGACATGGCGATCAACAAACATTCTACGAAATATAAGCAAACGGCGAGTGATCACTGATCATGAACGAACGAATTACGGATAAACTACTAAGATAATTTAATGGTGAGATATTTCAAAGCTATTTTCATTAGCCGCTAAAAATTAAAATTTGCTATCAAAATGCTTAATATCTATATATAGCTTTTTTTTTTTTTTTATCAGTGACCAATTGCTAAATCATATTTGCAATCCAACCATCAATATATTTTCAACCAATCAGAATTTGTGTACTATCGGTAGTTTTAAGAATATTGCAATACGATAAGGCTTAATCAAACGGTTGCTGACACGGGGCGGTGAAATATGATTTTCTATGATAGGAAGGATGAATATAAAAATCTGTATTGATAGCTGTCTTCCAGATGTCTTCTTTAGTGGTACGGAACTTAGGACAGAAAATGACAATGGATAAAGGCGGCCACGCACGTAAAATGTATATAAACGATAGTGAAATGCTAAACGAACAACTGGTGAGTAGAACGAGAGGACAGCGACGCGACATACGATAAGTAAGGAGGGCGATAGTTCGTATGAGGAAGATGTAGATGCACTAACGGTAAATCGTTACAAGGACTGAAATGACTACTCAAGGAAATCAATTCCCAACCTTTATCCGATGTATAAACTTCAGACATAAATCGAATACGAAACATTCATTAACAGCAATGGCTGAGGATAATACCAAAGTTAAAACTAACATACATTATTCATTCTTTCAGAAAATTTTTGTCTTACAAACTTAATCATATCATTGCCTTTATCCCCTGGTTGTGGTTGTGAAAATGACTGAAGGTCAGTGTCTTTATATAACGGGGTAGTTGTTATCTGTATACAGGTATTGTGTGGAAATGAAACTGTTAATTTTCATATTATCTTATACAAGTTCAGCATTCACAATAACCCTGAAATCATGTTCTGATGAATGAAAAGGAACCAGTTTAGATGAAATACATAAAGATACAAACAATAATCAATGATGTAGAAGTAATTGTTTTAAAATGCGCCGATCTCATTATTGTGGATGGGTTACAACTGATACATTGTATGTGTATATTAAAACAATTTGATAAGGTACTTATTATTCTGTGTTTCAGACATGCCGATGAAAGGAAAAACATGCACAAACTGAAGACCATAAATATATGGGCACGACCAATTTGGTAAACCTCTATGTGAGCCGGTGTTATTGATATGATTGTTCAGTAAAAGACTTGTATGTAGATCAAAAAACGAAAATAAATTTGTTAAAACTTGTTTGTAAAGACTCGGACTGTTTAAAAAGAAGCAGAGACTCGGATGTCCGTTTGTTGATTGGTTGTATATTGTATAACGTTCCGCTCATGTACAGACGTCACCATTGCCGGTTAAGGGCTGCAAAATTTAGGCCTATATGCTCGGCGCTTACGGCCATTGAACAGGGAGGAATCTTTATCGTGCCACACCTGCTGTGACACGGAGCCTCAGTTTCTGCGGTCTCACTCGAAGAACCGCCCCATTTAGTCGCCTCCAACAATAAGCAAAGGGTACTGAGGACCTATTCTAACCCGGACCCCCACGGGACAATTGGTTTTTGGAGGCAATGCATGACGTAGTGTACTAACTGTAGTTCCCAATCGAAGATTCTAGATTTGTCTTCATAGTTTGCTGTACAGATAATTGGAATGGATTGGTATTAAGAATTAATTACATTGTAATGTAAAGGTGAATATTTTGTGCAATTTTATTGACCTATTGTCAATAACCAGACTGACAATTATATATTTACGGAAAACATATCGAGATATATGTAATTATTTAAAACAATAAAATAGCTTGGAAGCATTGTGATTGTACGTAGTTATTGTGAAAAATACAGCTTTCGAGAATGAGACCTTTTAAGGACACATAGTGCACACAACAATGATGGATGCGTGGATTGGTATATATCTTTTGGTTTAGTTTGGTTGCAATTAGAACAAATATAGAATTCCTTAAGAAAGATATAAGAGACATGTGATTTTTCTACGATGTTCAAAAGTTGAAATATTCTACCCATCCATCACCCTGTACAATTCTTTTCCCCATTATTTTGAACTAGAATTGAGAAAAGTATAGGAATAAATCTCATTCCATATGCTAAATCGTATTCATTTTCCTTTTTAAAAAAAATAACAAAATAAACAAATTTAGATTTCATCAATTTAAAAAAAAACAAAACCTGAAGTAAATAAAGTTAACGAAAACTCGCATCAACACACACCTATATGTTACAGAAATGGTCTGAATTTAAATAAATATATTAGAGCACATCACCCAAATATGAGGTTTCGATATAAGAGGTTCTCATTGGGATAATCAGCTATATACAGAAACGTAGCAACATGGAGGTGGGGTGCCGGTGGGGTTGTTCCCCATTTTTTCAACAATGTACTTGTCGCGTTATTTTACGTGCGTTAATTTCACATGCAAAGGTTTTTATTTTGGGGGGGGGGGGGTGAGTGGGTGGGTTGACTGTTTGTCCTCTTCCTTTTCATAGCTTGAACCGATGAATTGAAAGCATATTACACTGAAGGTTCAATCTTGTCGCCCTTTCTCCTTTCATCGACTTACGATGTTTAGGCATTGGCAGAGCTCTCCTTCTATCAATTTGTTTTGTTTTTGTTGCTTGTCAAGAACTTTCAGACAATTGTGAAGTCAACTTCTTGTCTGACTGCCCCCCCCCCCCCCCCCCCCCCCCTCCAATTTTGGAAAACGATGTTACGTGCAAAATGAAACATCTCTATGATCCTACCACTACGGAAAGGGATATACTCTTGTTGACCTCTGGATCTTTCTTGAATAAATTAAGGAGGCTCGCACCTGTGTATTGCAGTGTTGTCATCTTTTTTTGGAAGCACATTTTGAAATTTCTACATTGAAGGGAAATGTGGGAATAAATTTTTTAAAAAATTTAGTAGTAATGTTTCTTATTTAACTGCAGTGTGTAAAAACATGACGTTCTTGCACTTAAAATTTACTTACAATTTATTCGCATAAATTAGTTTTGTCTTATCAGATATTATAACAAATTAATACATACACAGGTCATTTTACACTATATATATAAAACGTTTATTTAAATAGATTGGAAGTTGAAATTGACCTTTATAATTATAATACGGAAAAATTCATCAGATTTGGGAGATTGAAAGAACATACAAGGAGTATTGTCAGTTTAAAAAAACATGCACATAAAATACAACATCTTGCCTTAAAATTCAATATAGAACTGAAAAAGTGGGGCTTATAGATCGTTCTTTTGAATTATTGGACAATTACTAAAATTTCATACGAAATAGTTTCGGATAAGTTAACATAGAAGTTTTGAAGAATTTGTGTCCTCTTAATATGTATATATATATATATATATATATATATATATATATATATATATATATAGATAGATAGATAGATAGATAGATAGATAGTCCTATTCAAACCCTTTCAATCGACATAAATAGTAAATAATTCCAGTTGGATGGGTTTCAGTAGTGAATATGGCATAAGTACAGTTTCACATATTGAACACACACACACACACACACACAGATATATATATATATATATATATATATATATATATATATATATATATATATATATACAGATATATATATATATATATATATATATATATATATATATATATAGAGAGAGAGAGAGAGAGAGAGAGAGAGAGAGATACACTGTTCTATATGCAGCATCCTGCGCGGTTGTGCTAAAGAAAAAAAGGGGGGGGGTAATTTTCTTAAAGTGCATAGCAATAAAATTGTGATTTACGTTAAGCAAAACTTTTCTGATTTACATATACTTATACTACATTAAATAATATGGTAAACATTTTACAAAAACAACCGATTCTTTCTGTGAATAGACAAGAATGACCGTTCTGTTCAGACGTACGAGCTAAGTCAGTACAGCCTGCATTATCCACGGGTTAGGTCAGTGTATATATTGCCGTTTTATTATCTTCTACGGCGGTTTGTATGCTAACTAACTGTCGAGTGCAAATTAAATGATGGTGATTTATTACTCTAGACTTTAATACATTCTTTAAATGTACATTTCAAAATTCAATAACAGAGATACAAGTATTTTGAAATCATATTCAAAGTCTAAATTTGCGAGGCGATGCCAGCTTAGTTCTATTTTGACTCTGGTTTCACCTCACGACCATAATTCAATGTGTGTGTGTGTGTGTGTGGTTTTTTATTTTTATTTTTGAAAAGTGTCATAGATATGACTTCATAGTTAACAAGTGGCATTGCATCTATGAATATGATAATCTCGCTGTTTAGAAGTTTGTTGTTCCTTATAGCAACGGTGTTATTTCTAAGGAACGATATTTAAATTTGCCAATGTTTTGCCTTATATGACACTACTAACGAAATTGACATTCAATTTTCCATAACATGAAATCAGTCACAAAATTAGATTTTTTTTTATCTTACTTTGGAACACAATCACCACTTCAAAAGTATATGAGTCAATTGTATTTGGTACTTTCATCTGGCTTGACATCATATTAGAAATAAAATAATCAAATGCATTAAAATATTTACTTAGAGTTATTTTGTAAACACAAAAGAATTTCATTTCTGAATAAAACAGAAACATTAAACATACCGTTCAATTGTTTTATTTCTAATACTATCTGCAACTAAAACTTTTGCAGTATGCGAATTCAAACAATGACTTTGAAATTTACTTTATAATGATGGTAACCTGTTGTTTCCAGGCAATATCCGAGGCTGGTTTCCAGCGCGAAAATTTCTGTCAAGCCACGGCACTGCTGCAAGTTTATGTTCGAAGGAATAAAAACATAAATATTTATATTTCATATTCTCCTAGATATTGTTCCCAATTATTTATTCGATAAAAATTTAACGAATTATATCTTGTGTTGTACGATCGTCTGCCTATGTAAGTATGGAAGCTCGATAAGAACACCACAAATTGAAACAGGAATATAAGAAATAAGATAACATTTTTTTAGTGTCATTGGGATATGACATGAAGTTGGTATGTGATCATATCTATTATAACGCCCTTTGGGCGTTATAGGATTTGATCACGTGACCAACTTCACGTCATATCGCAACGACACTAAAATGATATCTTATTTCTTGCATAACTCATTACTGCAATTTTCTATGGAGTTCAAATATTAAAAACAGAAGTCTTTCTTGGAGTAATATTTCAGTTTGACTGGTAAATTCGTAATAAAAAAAACACAAAAGCATGTGGCCTGGAAAATTAGAAGAAAAGAGTACAACCTTGGTTGCTTGTTTGTTTGTTTGTTTGTTTATAGCCGCCTGAGCAATTTTTCAGCTATCCGGCGGCTGTCACCATTACCGGTGACAGGGCTGCAAATTTAGGCCTATGCTCGGCACTCAGGGCCTTTGAGCAGGGAGGGATCTTTATCGTGGCACACCTACTGCGACACGGGACCTCGGTTTATACGGTCTCATCCGAAAGACCGGCACCCACGTCCCACAGTGGGATTCGAACCCCCGACTCAAGGATCATCAGATCTTTGAGCCCGACGCTCTAACCACTGCGCCACGCGGGCGGCCAACCTTGCTTGCATCATATTGCCAGTTATTGTATTTGGAGCCACAACACGTCACACTTCAACTGCAAATTCCTCACCAAAGTCTCCAACATCAAAACCTCGCCAATTCCCGCTGTATTCTCGAGGATCAACGGCATTTTCACTCCCTCTCCACGCCAGATTCTTAGCATCAAAACCTCACTCTCCAGCACAATAGTGTTGCGTTCATTATTTGGAAGAAATTAATACTTTATGATTATCAATAATCAAGCGGGTGTACAAAGATTTAGGTTAGTTCTTTAAACAGTGAGATACAAATGTGAAAATATTGATTCAAATTAACCTAAATAATTTAAATATCAATATCAATCTTTGTGTTAGAATTGTTTACAACATTGAAGGCATGCTAATTTAAAATGTAATTTATTAATGAATAAATCTATATTTTTTATACAATTTACAAATTAATTTTGAAAACGTGTATTGTTGCGAACTATGATTTGAATGAAACAAAATAGTCTTCAAAATATCCCCACTCGATCTAAACATACAATTACTATAGTTGCCATTTAGAAATGAAAAGACGTGTATTTTTATTTCTGATAATCTATCAAAGGCATTAATCTTGCGTATCTATCTTCATCAATGTGTATAGAGAATAATTTCAGGAAGATGAATGATTTATGTCGAAATATCAATGTTAGAGATGTATGCGGTTTTAAGTTTGACATTCAATGGATCCATAACGTAAAAAGTTGACAACCACACAAGATTCTTCATTAACGAGTATTTATTTGTATAAAGGTATGATTTACTGGGCTTGCAGTGATCAGCACGTGTTCATACAGGTTATAGATTAAATTAACGATCAGCACGTGTTATACTGTAGACTATTTGCAGGGTAATTTTCCCCATATAGGGCCTCCGTGGCCGAGTGGTTAGAGCATCGCGCTCAAAATCGCAAGGCCTTCACTTCTAGTCGGCGCTGGTTCGATTCTCGCTCGCACCGATATTTGTGAGAAAGTTTGTCAGTTTACTATCGGAAGGTCGGTAGTCTCTTCCCGGATACATTGTATCTGGGTTTTCTCCTCCACCAATAAAAAACCTGGACGCCACCAGATACCTGAAAAATTGTTGAGTGTGTAGGAAAACAACAATCAATCAATCATTCACCCATGTTGTTTTCGCCAATATACACTTGCAGATAGTTTCGCTCCGTTTTACTCAGGCAACGTTGTATCAATAGAGAAAACAGTTTCACTCAGTCTTGAATTTGCACACTGAAAACGAGGGCGAAAGGGGTGAAAATAAAACGGGGGCGAATATATCCCTGTATATAGCTTATAGAGAGTTCATACGTTTAGAGTATTTGGATAGCAATTTTGGGCCAACAGCTGTAGTAAGGTAGGGATCCAGATTAAATTTAGATACTAACTTTGAACTGCCGGTTATTAAAGGAAAGGAACGTTTGTGATGGCAGTTATAGAAGTATTTTTCGTAAGTTGAACTTTCTGAAAACATATTTTGTTACCTTTACAACTGTATAAACATTTATCAGAATATGACACAATAGATTACATGAAAGCTGAAACAAAATACAGGAAAACTACCCCCTCCCAAGAAATGTCTCTAAAGGGGAACCACGCACATATCGCCTAACCTGTTGTGACTAACAGTTCAGAATTTTTAAATACGTTAGGCCAAAATTTAAAAAATATGTTTGTTTGCATTAATGCGACCAACCCCAAAAAAGTTTTTATCGTATCGATAAAAAAAACACCCCTAAAGTAATTTCCAGAAATCTGACCGTCTGACATTGTTCAATCACTCGGAACATCACTTGGCTTTTTCCGAAGAAAAAGGCCGGAAAAGGTCGAGTGATGTTCCGATCGAATGTCCCCGTGGGGATCCGGGTTGTTAGAATAGATCCTTAGTACCCCTTGCTTGTCGTAAGAGGCGACTGAATCGGACGGTCCTTTGGAAGAGAACGCACAAACCGAGGCCCCGTGTCACGACAGATGTGGCACGTTAAAGATCCCTCCCTGCTCAAAGGCCATAAGCGCCGAGCATAGGCCTAAATTTTGCAGCACTTCACCACAGTGGTGACGTCGCCATATGAGTGAAAGATTCTCGAGCGGGACGTTAAACAATATTTAACCAATAAATCCGATTGATTGTTCCATGTTTTAGAGTTGCGAGCGGGATCGGGATTTAACAAACAATATGGTCGACAGTTCGTTCACGTTGTCATCGTCGGTAAGAATTAAGTTCAATACAGACGGTACTCATTTCCTGTTAAGTACACATGAGAGGTGTTGTCTTCGACGAAATAGACGATGCAAACAAAGTTGAACAGAAGAAATCGGACAGTGTTCTCGTTTCTGTTGCAAACAATCTAAGTAACACAGCTACTGTGTTTGAACCAGATTTTAAAGAGCAGATAGGAATATTCAAAGACTTTGACAAAACTCTTAAGCTTAATTTTGTTACTTTCACAATTATTCGAGATGGAACAGATCAACAACAATGTCAATCAGAAAAATCGAAATTTTGATGTTCAATGCAAAATGTGCCTGCGAGAACAGGCCAAAGAAATTAGGGACGGACTCTTTGAAATTTACAGGTACGGATCAGTTTCACCTTGAAAACAATTCAGTGTTTTTGTTCCTTGCAACAATGTTAAGTTGAAATGGTAAGTAAACTCGATTTTTCTTATATAAACAATCCATCGTTTGTGCTAAGATGTTCCTTTACGATAAGAGGAACTGTCTTCCTTCTTAGCACAGCTTTTTTGTCTATTTTTGCCACTCTTTCTGAGCCTCAGGAGCGCATTGCCTTTTATATTTACAGAAGTAGAATATTCAGGAACCCTGCTGTCCAATTTCTTTTTCTTGTTTGTTTGTGTTTTTAAATTTAGTAATAAGTACTTGAACATATTCTGAAATAAATATAGCATAGTTTACCCCCCCCCCCCCCCCCAAAAAAAAAACCAAACAAACAAACAAAAAACAAAACAAAACAAAAATAAAAAACAAAAAACAAAAACAAAAAAAAAAACAACAAAAAAAAATTTCACTTTATGTATAAACTGGATCCTTTGACACTAGCTTGAAGTGCATAAGATATTTTCCTGGTGTAGGTCTCTCTTTAACGACATGAATGTATGACAATTTTTTCCAGAAACTGTGAATGGGGGCTTACATGTTCAAAAGAGATGGATTACACCTACTGGTGATTAAATTAGAGATTTAGAAGATGTAGAAATGCTTTGAGTTTTAACATTGCCTATATGATTGTATACTCCGAATTAGGACATGCACCGCCACATCTATAACAGAATATATAAAATCTTTTTTAAAAATGGTAAAAATAAAATAGTAGAAGCAAACGGGTGACTGTACTTTGAAAAGTATACTCCAAGAAATGATTGACCTTTGTAATTAAAAATATTGGTTATCGAATGCAAAATGCTTGTTATGTTCTTTAGGATTTGGGTATATATGAAATTATGACCACAATGTGAAAAATAAAATTGTTCCAATTACGACAAAGACTTAACAATATGGTCATACAAGAAGCAGATTGTCTGTTCATATTACGCGAAAGTTCAATTTTTTTTAAAGTATGAAAATGATGGATTAAAACTTTTGTGATATCTAAGGAAACCAATACAGTATATATATTTCTAACACACATGACTCAATATCATTTATCTTCACGTAAACCTGAACAAGTCAATATTATGATACAGTAAGAAAAAAAATATCGTAAATTATGTTCCAATACAAAAAAAAAAGTTTAATTAGTCATTTGTTATCAACCGAAAATGCCACCGAGATGTGTAAAATGTCTTCATTTACAAGTGCTCTAGTGCAAGAACAGAAATGTAGGTGCGATGTTGAAAGATATCTCAAGCGTCACGTGACATATTCTCCTCCTGTGTGCATGTAAGTATATGTGCCACGTTACATATACTTATTTTAAGCTAGTGCCTTTCTTTCATGTTGCATTAAATGGTTTCCCTTTAAATGTTTAAAATGATAACTAATGATAACGCTCATATTAGACATATTTTTTATATCTATTTTCATACAATGTATCTTGGAACTCACCCCTTTCCTGATATTTTGGCACGAAAAATATGATCTCATATTCGCAACGCGAATGTTTAAATAAAGGAAGGGTTGTACAATTTATATATATCTGTATCAATTTATATGTAAATATGGCGGACATTACATGTATCAATAAAATTTCGCACAAGATAGAAAAAGCTTACTGGGTTTTTTGTCTTCATGTTCATTGAAAATCTTTCAGGTGAATGTATCCAAATGTGCTGGAAATAAAAAATAAAAATGTAAAACCTATAATCAAAACGTGTATTAATTTTATCACTATTTTTATTTTTACAAACTTAAAACATTGGCATCTATGAAAGTGCACAGATTAAGATCAGCTTAAAAAATGTACAAAACTCATCAAATAGCACGTCTTCCTTAACCACAAAAAAATGAATTTGGAGTGGTTACTTCAATGGTTTCACTCATAACTAGGGATGTGATGAGTCTGACATGGTTTTAATGAAATGAAGAGTCCTGTATTTAAATTTTGGTTAGACAATGTTTTACTTTAAAAGAACATGTGTTTTAAATTACCTTAACAAAAATTTTAATTAAATAATATGGCAGACAGGATGATTGATTCTGCTCCGTGTTACTGAAAATTACATTGAAGTCTTTTATAAACGTCATATCTTTAACTGAGACAAAACTGACAACATTGAAATTAACTTGAAGTAAATTTCCTACGTGACATTTTATATTGAATAAAACACATTGCTTCCTTTAAAGAAATTCATGTATACTATTTCATATAGTTTTAAGTTAAATGTATGTGGACGAAAATAGCAGTCCGTCCTTATGTTGAATAAACCCTGGATATTGTATTGAGATATGTACATATATTTGTATTACAGGGTGTCAGATACTTCTAAACTGCAGTAATATGTACATGGTAATATGGTAATTTTGATGCAAAGAGCCAAATTGGTCGTTAAGATGTTAAATTTTCTAAAGTAGATTCAAAGAAACACACAGAAATTTTATTTAAAATTGGAAACAAAATCAAGAAAATATTCATTTTACAAAAAGCATCAATACATTACTATCATTTATGTGAGAGCCCTTAAAAGTTTTCAAGAACAAAAATCACCTATATGAAATATCCATATTTTAGGTTTCAGTATCCGGTAAAAAAATTACAGCAGAACTTAAAATAAATCATTTTAAAATCAGCAGGTGCGCCTCAAAAGAAATTAGACTTGAAGTATTAGAACATGTACGTCATGGGAAATTCAGAGAAAACATATCTTTAAAAAAATATATACGGATGTCACCCAAGTCTGTCTATTGAAAGATGCTACACAGAGGACGTCAACATCAAACATGACTGGGTGAAGTTGTAAAACCTAAAATATCATTTATTTCTAATTTGATTGCAGCATGTGTAATTGAAAATCCTATTAGATTTACACCAGAATTCCTTATTAAAATACAGTTTAGCGTGGGACTTTACGGGGGGGGGGGGGGATTGTATTTTGTTTAACGAGATTCATATGAAGACGTCACGATTGCCGGTGAAGGGCTTCATATTTTAGGCTTAGGCCTATGCACGGCGCTTACGGCCTTTAAGCAGGGTGGAATCTTTATCGTGTCACACGTGCTGTGTTACGGGGCGTCGATTTTTTGTGGTGTTATTCAAAGGAAGAGACACGGTGGCTGTGCCACCATCGATTTAGATGCGACCATCAGACCCCTTGTCTATCAGATTTTTTCCATGCCCCTCTAATCCGCCCATGCTTATATTGATGAAGCTAAATTAAATTATATAATGTTGATTGCCATCATAATGGTATGTAATATAACACATAAACGTTACCAAATTTTATGCACCAGATGCGCATTTCGACAAATACTGTCTCTTCAGTGATGCTCAAGTCAAAAACGTTGGAAATCCGAAATAAGAACAAACTCGAAAGAGCGGAAAGAACCAAAAATACCAAATAGTGGATCCATATCCGGCAAAGGATCAAAGCTATGCATGAGGGAGATAATCCATAATTTTGAAATGAAACAAACATGAGTATTAATAGATTTTCAGTTTCAGTAGTTTACAAAAACTAAGCATGCTTCGTAACTGTGCTTAATGTGTCTTATAGTTCCCAGATCTATGTCACGTGATGATGACGATCTCATTTCCTGGTCTGGCTATATTGTGCATGTCTGCGACACCAATTTTCACGTCGTGGATTTTAAACAAAACAATAACTAAAATATACAAATATATATAAAAGTTTCCAACTGTAGCATATTCAAACCAATATAACTTATTTTTATCAATTCATTTATTTAATTGATAGCTGGAAACTCATAAAATGAGTCTTACTCACTGCGGTTTTGGGAAGTACTATAGTTGTAAAATCTTAGTATAAAATCGTAAATTTGTAATATTCACTTCATGATGAATAAACAAAAAAACATATTACTTACAGTAATCAAGACTGCTCACATTTAGATATATTTTAAAATGGTTTTTTTTCAGAGCTTGTATGCATGTTATCGATAAGGATTTATTCTACCAGAACACTGCAATTCCCCATGTGCACTTTCTAACACAACTACAAATAGATGGGCAGCTTCTGCGGCCGATAACAAAATTAAATAATTAGTCTCTAACAAAATATCATAATTACAATAACATACTGTAGTTTACCATGATTTCTTATCATTATTATAATGTATCAAATATCAAATATATTTATTTATTTTTATGTAATATATTTATTTGACATTTTGTAATACAAAGATATATCACAAATATTTAATGCAATGTTGAGGGTTTATTCAACATTAGAACGGACGGGCACTTGCCATTTAGAATTTATGAAATGGCATACGTGAGCGCCAAGCATAGGTCTAAATCCGTGATACTTCGTCTACAGTGGATGACGTCTCAATTCTCGAAAGGACGTTCAAACATACAAACAAACATGAAGATTTGTATAATTATACATTGAATTATGGTTACATCTATAAGCAGTAGAATCGACACAGCCCTAGTGTGGACGGCAATTTTTTGGCATTTTGCCATCAGTTGTAGAAATTCCAGGTATTTTGTATTTTCATATACAGCATTGTTTTAGTTTTTTTTTCTCTCTCTCTAAATCACATAATTTGATGTTAAGTAGGTATTTGAGAATTTCACGTTTCATTGTCAACATCACCTGTTGCATACGAGATTTACATTTTTCTAATTCACCAGCACGTGTGACCTTTCCTGAACGAAATGGTTTGTTCACAAGGTGACAAAATTGATATTAACAGGAGACAGGTGAGGTAATTCTCCTTCTACCATATTACAATATCTAAAGGACATTGTTTTCAGGGAATATATTATTTCATAAATCTAGTATCTAGATATCATGATACTACCATTTTGAATTAAAAAGCTCTTGGGTTGGGTAACGAATTATTTTCATGAAAGCTAATGGCTGATGAAGTTTAGAGGCACTTAGCGTACTACACCTTAATAACTAGGTTATCATATGAGCTTGTATCTATTATGTGGAAATCTACGCGACCTTGTGATAGCTATTGAATATATATACATTTCTTAGCATTTAATTATATATATATATATATATATATATATATATATATATATATATATATATATATATATATAACCATTACGATTGGTTTCATCGAGAAACGAAAACAATGTAACAACAAAGGCTTATATTGCATACTAATTAATAGTTTTAATAGTGAAAATGAAAGTAAAATTACACTGATTTAGGGGTTTTTCTCTTTGTACAAAAAAGGGTCGAGACCTAGCGCATGATGTAACACTAATTCATGATATAAAACTAGCTCATGGTATAACTCTAGCTCATGATATAACTGTAGCTAACGATATCACACTGGCTCATGATATAACACTATCTCATGATATAACTCAAGCTAATGATAAAAACTAGCTCATGACATCTAGCTCATTATATAACTCTAGTTAACGATATCACACTGGCTCATGATATAACACTATCTCATGATATAACTCAAACCCATGACATAACATCAGTTCATGATATAACACTAGCTCATGATATAACATTATTTCATGATATATCACTAGCTTACGATATAACACTAGCTCATGATATAACATTGCCTAATTATATAACACTATCTCATGATATAACTCAAGCTAATGATAAAACACTAGCTCATGACATCTAGCTCATTATATAACTATAGTTAATGATATAACTCAAACTCATGACATAACATCAGTTCATGATATAACATTAGTTCATGATATAACACTATCTCATGATATAACTCTAGCTCATGATATAACTCAAGCTCATGATATAACACTATCTCATGATATATCACTAGCTCACGATATAACACAAGCTCATGATATAACTCAAGCTAATTATATAGCACTACCTCATGACATAACTCTAGCTTATTATATAACTCTAGTTAATAATATAACACTATCTCATGATATAACATTATTTGAACAAAATTTTCTCATGGACCAAACATAAATAGGTTGATCTAGGTATTGTCTTTGTAAGTCCTCTCTACAAATTCACGATACAACATACACTGCCTATCACTACTTCATCAACATTGTCTTACAAACGCGCACTAAAGAGTTCTATCCAAGAGGATGTCTCCATATGAGTGAAAGATTCTCGAGTGGTACGTTAAACAACATTTAATCAATCAATCCAAGAGCTACACCGTTGACGTTGAATTGCACGAAGCTGTTCTAGACGTATTTCACATTGTTTCAAGTTGGAAATAGTTGGCTAGATAGAAATAGGACTCAGTTTTCAATGCTATGGGACTTTGAAAAATAAAATTAGAATTATATTAATCATTATTAACAGTTTTAACGTATTAAAGAAAACAGAGAATTTGCCAGAGTCTGATGAATTGTTAGAAGATCATTACTTTGAATATGGAAATATTTTGATGTGAATTTGCCCACAAAACACGACACATTAGAAATACAGAAGGTGCCGTATGTCTATTGCTATTTTCCTTAAACATGAATGAGGTGTTGGCAAAATTCCTCTGAAGAATAGCGCGTTTCAGACTCCCTAAGACTCTCAAGCATATGAAAACCATGTAATTATCTTATTGTTACATGTGAATGCAGATGGGCTGCATTGCCCAGTGTTGGATTAAACGATATATGGTGTGAGAGTATATCAAACCCAGTAACATTAATTGAAGCTTTTGAGATTATCAGTGCAAAATAGCGTAATTGGCATGGTCGATTTCAACCATTAAACTGAGGGATTCCCCTAATGATTGTGAAAAATTGTATTTAATAAAAAAAGATATTTTATTTAGAATTTTATGTGCATTAAAATCGTGAGAATCTCATGAGGCAGCTGAACTTCCATATTGCATACACTACAGCCAATTGCACTTGATTATTAGATGTAAACCGACTACACTAAGTGTTTAACGGAGTAGACAAATCAAGCTCGTCCATTGTGTAAATCAGTGACCCAAACTATCTCCTTCTCGCTTTTCTTCTTGTGTTACACTATTTTAAGAAATACTGTATATCCATTTGATACTAAAGAACGTATATTTTGTAAGGAAAAATATTACAAGTATTAAATACATTTTTACATTCTGAATGTTTCACAAATCATTTCTAACATTGATATCACATTAAGGATTATAAATGTGTCAGGTGCCCCCCCCCCCCCCCCCCCCCCCTCCAATTTTTAGTCCGGTGTGGTCCAATCTGTTTGCATTTAAATGTATGCTTTAAAATATGAAATCAAATTAGCTAAATCCATCTACAGAGGAGCAACCTCAATCAATAGATTTAAAAATTATGTAAATACCAGACCTCCTCGACCACCGGGGCAGATTCGTCTTTCCGGAAGCGTTATCTAAACATTCTAGATACTAAATTAAGGCATAGCGGCATACTCAACAACCAACCATCATAAATTTTACTGTTTGTAGTTAAGTAGAGGACAGTTACCATGTAAATTATATAGCTAGGCGAGAAACAAACTTTTAAATGAAATACTACACATTCAGCATAGCCATATTACGGATAATCGATTTTTGTTATGGGGAAAACAATACTATCTAATGATTTGAACATATTTTTTTCTCTCTCTACAAAAAATACAGTAGAGATTCTTTTAGGTTTCGAATTAGTAGATACAATTTTCAAAAATTTAGTTGAATTTTAAAAGTTTATATAACAGTCTTCTAATTCATAAATGTATTGTATATAAGTATATTGGAGAGGATTATTATGTTGTTAGAACTACTACCCCATCTATTTTTATATATGGTACAAAAATAAAATTTCATGTGGTTTCTTATACTCAGCGAACCAATTACTCCAAAACTTCGCAAAAGTATTTGGTTGGAGGGAGGGAGGGGGGGGGGGGGGGGTGGGGTGGTGTTCAATCCAAAAAATAAATAAATTCTAAAACATTTTAAAATTAGTTAGGTCTAGTCTATATGACGTGGCTATGGTTTATATAAACTAATTTACATGCATGCTCATATAAATCATAACCAATGACTCGGGCGTGAGGCCAATCCCTTACTCCACAACAACACACAATATTTTCGTACTTGTCTATAGTTGAATAAGATGAAAATGTCGATACTTTGATTTACTACAGTAAGAACGTTTTTATCTAATAGTAAAACGTTTGGTACTGTGATTTACTGTCATGAAAAAAAAAAAAAAAAACAACTATTAGGAAAATCTTGCTTACGTATAATAAGTGATCATTAGACTTCTTATAGTAAAAACTTTGAAATTTCGATTGTCATAGTATAAACATTTAGTACATTAATTTACTAATAGTAAAAACATCGATACTTTGGTGGAATTATACAGTGTATATTGCTGTGATATTTTTTAAGCTCCCCCCCCCCCTCCCCTAACCCCCCGTCGCGGTGTGTGGGATTGCCTTGATTCCTTTTCTCCAGTATTATGTTCTAATGTGTCAAGAAATTACAAGAAAAGAAACGCAACTCTTGCATTTTTAATCAAATTGTTAGTGCATGTTATCGTGTACAGTGGTAGTTGGGGGCTCTGTTTGATCTTCAATAACTGATCATTACGCTCCCGTTTTCAGTAACTGTAAAAAATAATTTTCATTTTTGAAATTGATGGTGCTGTCGGTGGAATACATGTACAGTAGTATGAAATTCATCATATATAATATTCATAATTACACTTATAAATAAAACAAAAAGAGAATAGAAAAGGTAAGAAAGCCAGGCTAATGACAAATATCATCAACAGGAGAGAGAGAGAGAGAGAGAGAGAGAGAGAGAGAGAGAGAGAGAGAGAGAGAGAGAGAGAGAGAGAGAGAAACAGGGGGGGGGGGGGTTATGTCCCGTCGAAAATTTTTCACTCATAATGAGACGTCACCAGTTATAGGAGAAGTAACACAACTAGCGCTTGCTGCCTAAGTAGTAAGTGATTTATTATAATGACACCCGCACAGTAACTGACAACATTTTACAAATTATATGCAATAAAATATTACCCGGCTCAAACGGACCTATATGTCACGCTGAATCAATATCTAATGAAGTCTATGTATACGAGTGGAGATGTAGGATTAATATTTCATTAATTTTTGCTGTCTGAGTTTGTACGCATTAAATAGAAAATTTGCTGTCTGTCGTGGATGATTAATAATTACATTTACAAAAAAAAGGAACAGTCAAAATTAAATCACGGTATTCAAGTACTTCTGTTTTACTTAAGGAATTCTTTCTTAGTTATATGAATAGCAGTATAACAAAGTGTCAAGCGAATGTCCACACGTTGAAAGAAAAATGTCTATGTACGATACTTCTCCGAATCTTCAATTTAAAACACAACATTTGCTATCATTAAGAAAATCAGTTAAAGCTTTACCATGTTGATTTTGTGCATTGTTAGTAACAAGTCTGGGGAGGGATTTTCATTTACACAGTTATTGATATCTTTAATGTTACCAGTACGAGCGTTTTAGTCGCCACATAAGATAATTGCGTCTGCATCGTAGTACGACTACATCTGGGTAAGGACGTTGTATCACGACACCCCCTCCCCCTGGAAAACTTTCTGGTGGCAAATGTATGGTGAAAAGAACAAATAAGAAATTTTTTGCCTGTTTTGAAATTGCGCACCAAGGATTTCTTCATAAGATTTGTTTCTAAGTTCAACATTATACAAATTATATAACCATTTTGTGACCAAACTCCCTACTGGTCCCGATCCCATTAACATGTATTTGGGTATGATTAAACTCTATCCACTTGTACTCACATTTTGTCAGATTAAGTTCATTAGTACTAATCAAATGTGTTTTATTTACACTGATAATGTCACAATGAACATGTTGTATTAGTTCACATCTGAATTTATTGTTAGAATTTGTTTATACAATCCACGCAGAAATATCCATTTCGAAGAGTTTCCGTGGGTCGAGATCGGTCCTATTCCTCACCATCGGGATAGTTAGATCGCTGTGGTCCATAAGTCTTCTTTACAGCACGACCCACTACATTTTCCCTTGTGATATCTCATTCAAAGCGTACAAGCATCAAGTTCGATCAAACGTTCCGTGTGCGACTTCCTCGACCTGATAAACACTGTTCTATAGTTTTCAGTTTCCTTGAGTCGCCCTTTTTTTCTCTCATTATCATTTTCTTCTCGTCGAGTGAAGGTGGGACAAGTTTTACCAGTTCCTATTCCCATATCTACTTTATAATCGAGTAGCTGACAGCACTTCCACATCTTAATACAGCAAAACCGATGATCTCCCTTGCAACATCTAGGATGCCATCGCTGATTTCCTTCACATTGGTTGCGATCACAGTTAGATTGGGATCGTTTAATGGATTGGATCTGTTTACCAACTCGAGTGAAGGGTGTTGGGCTTGCTCAACTTTCTCCAGTCAGCGAATCATGGAATCAGCATAGTGTGACAATGCATCGATGTCATCTTTGTGTGCTATAAGATCTACGTCAATATCAGCTTTCATGGCCATAAATTTCTCATCAATACTGGCTGTGAAATCATTTTAAACCTGTCAAATTTACTCTCAACCAGTTTCTGCAATGGTTGTTGGCCACCGTTTCCAACTGTTATACAACCTCAACAATAGTTGTTAAATGATCTACCAAGTCACCCTTCAGTTAGATACCAATAATCGTACCCGAGGTGCCTCTGGGCGAACCCGATATTTTGGACGATTTTGTAGATGACTTTGCTGTTTTATGATATGTACCACTCCATATCGACGGTCATCTCGTCCGCAGCTGTTACTTCACTGATAATGGAAGACAAAGCCCCAAAACATTGATCGCAAGTCGTGGTAGGTCACACTGAGGCCCTTTACGAGTCCAGGTTACTCCATGAAAGACACGACGAATTTTCTGTTGGGTGACTGGATTCTCGGTGCCTGATCCATACATACAAAGTTCCCCGAACAGCATGTTGGCTACAGACGATTGATTGATTGATTGTTTTACGTCCCATCGAGAATTTTTCACTCATATTGAGACGTCACCAGCTGTTGGTGAAGTACCACAAATTTAGACCTATGTTTAGCGTGCAGGGCCGTAGCAGTGAGGGTTCTTTAACGTGTCATGACACGAGCGGGGATTAAACACACGACCTACCGGAAATGAATGGAACGCTCTAACCAATGAGCTACCACGGCTTCTATTCCAGTTAACAACGAATGACTTTGAAAGTACACAACTGCGTTTAATCATCATCTAAGTAGCACAAATAAAGAGACAATTGTTTAACATCTTGAATGTAAATTTTTACTGATCAGGTCAACTGCCATTTTTTTTAATGACCATAAATATATACTACTGTCATCGGCTGGTATGCAGTGATAAATGCAGCACTTAAAGAATCAATAAAACACATTTGTTTATATCCCTCACGTGCACTCCATTCATTTGTTTAACAAATGTTACTGCAGTGTAAATTTAGCTCGATGGATATACGATTTAATGATTTACGAGGAAGTCTTTTATAATCTTTGTTAGGTATTTAAATTTTCTCTTTATAATCCGATACATATTCTGCTATTTCTAATGTATATTTAAACACACCTTGAGAAGGTAAGAAATACACCAGTACATTGCTATATATACTAAGTATAGGATTCTTTCTTATGTTACTATGTTTTGTATATTATATTTTACTGTATTTGCATGATATATTTTTTTATTTTAAAAAGATACAAATAATAATAATAACAATAAAAATAACAAGCTTCAAATGAAATTTGAAATAGTGTAAAAGTGTATGAACGTTTATGCCGTGTTTGGCCGACTCTTATTTCCTCATTCAAGCGAAGGAAATGTACGATTTAAATTTTCCTACCTGGAAAACATGCTCCCTCCTTTCAAAAATATGGTTGTTTTTCACGAACAGGTATTGTACTTTTTAATGATTCCACTTTTGGAATTACGTTTCCAACTGTTCCCGTTAGATAAGTATAAATTTATTCATGAAAAGACAATATGTCTGTCCGAGTCTACTTGAAGCTCGAAAGGAGGATTTTTCTCCAGGTAACTCTGCGCTTCCAGTAGACTCTCAACCCCCCACCCCCACCCCTCTCCACCCTGATTGATCGTACCAGTGTTGCGATACAGCAGGATATGGTAACGCCACTACAGATCAGAAACACAAAGGGGGAGGGGCTACACTAAACCGTGTACCTGACTGCATGCAGTACGGGTTAACTTTGGGTTATTTCACCTCCATTCAGCAACAAGACGCATTACTCAAGTGTACGTGCAAGAACAACGATGGAACCTAATTTCTTCCTACTCTCTTTATTTTAACATATTTCATTCACAATTAAACAAAAGGATTGGATACAAGTTTCAAATGATATACAATCACATACGCCGTACAATGTATGAATGTGTTTATCACTAACAGTAGTACAATGTATAAGTGACAATTCAAATATTGATAAGTGTTTAGTTTGTTTGTTTTACATCCCATCAAGAATATTTTACTCACCAGCTGTAGGTGAAGTACCACAGATTTAGGTAAAGAACCTCCGTTTTCAAGGTCATATCCGATATTCCTTGATGCCGACCGTTTTGCCAAATCAGCAATCACTACCTCTGTATGTGTTTTAGGCTTCAGTCTTGATTTACCATTATCAAAATTTATTAAGCATTTCTTTAATCAATATATCAATCTTTGATCATTCATTCAAAATATTGAAGTTATGATTCAGATTTCTTTTTATAAGGTGGAGATCGTGCAGAATACAAATTTACTCAAAGTTAATTTGAGTTACTTTTAAACATCTCTTTCTTTCTTCTTTCAATTTGAAGTACTTCACCTACAGCTGGTGAAATCTCGATATGAGTGACAGATTACCGATGGGACGTTAAACAAACTAACCAAATTAAACAAACGGATAGCATATTTTCAGAAATATCTTCAATGCAAATAAGAAATTACAGTGGACCAAGTACCCTATACTTATACTTACTTATAAAGTAGAAATTGCACAACAATCTGCCAAAGGCATTTGGTAAATTACAAAAAAATACACAACATTTTTTCCCCTCATCAACATTTTGTATGGGTATGTTTTAAAGAGTAGATACACGGTAATATGTTTTGGAAGAAATAGTTCTTGCACGATACATATATATATACAATAAGTCGTGATCAAGACATGTTTAAACATATTTCTTTCAAATATTTTGCCAACACAATTCAAAAGAGGCACTGATCTATAATCTGAAGTTACTGAAGAATCGTCCTTCTTGAACAAAGGAAGTACAGAAGTAGATTTCCAGTCATTTGGACACAATTATAAATGTAAGGGTTTATTTCTTCGCATCCTGTAGCATTATGTGACCGATACAATCCGGTATTTATTTAATGGGAGTACTGACAAAATATCAATACCTTTACTCTTCTCAGTCACCACATCAGTAAGATTTGTTGTCGCATTTAGAATCTACATACAGTAGTTAAGGTTGATGGCTTATGTCATTAATAGTTGAAACTGAAGTACTAAAGGTACATGTATTAAACACCTCATAAACAACTTTCTCTGAATCAGAGAACGCTAGAGATACATTACCACTTGGAATGGAAGGAAATCCACTCTTGGGTTTGGCATGTAAAATATCTTTTAATAAATTCCAGTACAGTTTAGTTTTACTAGTATTATTTGAATTGTTTTCTATGTTGTCGTAATAGTTTTATATAGCCTATTTCTTCATTCTGTTAACTTTGAGCACGTGGGGATCCGGGTTAAAATAGCTCCTCAGTACCCATTACTTGTTGTAAGAGGCGACTAAATAGGACCGCAAAAACCGAGACCCCGTGTCACAGCAGGTGTGGCACAATAAAGATCCCTCCCTGCTCAAAGGCCATAAGCGCCGAGCATAGGCCTAAATTTTGCAGCCCTTCATCGTCAATGGCGATGTCTCCATTATAAGTGAAAGATTCTCGGTCGGGACTTTAAACAAGCTAACTCTGATATTGCTGGAGATTGTAAAATCTGCTTTATTCCGTGTGACCTGAGACTCCCTGATCTGTGCCCTATATGTACTTGTTTTCGTGATTGTGAATCTATACTCTGCAAAAAAAGAAACGCATAGCCCTTTTGAAATTTTAAAAATGCAAATTATGTATTTTACCAGGTAAACTGAAATGGTCAATTGAGTAATTGATTATTTACAGGTAAGTATGAAACTTTAAAGGTCTGTTCATTTGATTTGGCTCTCTGCCAAATTAGCTCGGCGACTCTCTAAAATTGCACATCACCTCTATCGCCATGGAATTTGGCTTACGTTTTTCACGAGAACTTTGTGCTTAATTCAACCACTACATTAAAGCGTATAAAAGGACGAAGTTTGAAGCTTGAATTCATCATAACGTTAAAATGCTGCCATGCCAAGGTTGGACCCTCCTACTCGAAATATCGTCATTGGCCGTCTCCAGGCCCGAGTATCCCAAAGTGAGATTGCACGAACTGAAAACGTAAACCAGAGCACAATTTCTCGGCTGTGGAACAGATTCCAGCAGACTGGCTCTACTAATGACCGACCGAGGAGTGGGCGACCTCGCATTACGACTCCTGGACAAGATCGCTACATCCGGGTCTTTCATCTACGGAATCGAACCGTTGCTGCAACAGGTACTGCAGTCGGAATACCTGGATTGAGAAGAATCAGCTCGCAGACAGTCCACAACCGACTTCGACAATATGGCATTAGATCCAGAAGACCGTATTTTGGAGCAGTTTTGACACCGTTACACAGACGAGAAAGAGTCCGATGGTGCAACAGATTGAGGGGCTGGACATTCCGCAACTGGCGTAGAATCTGGTTCAGCGATGAGTCCCGTTTTCTGCTACAGAAACGTGATGGAAGAATCCGTGTATACCGGCGCAGGAATGAACGTTTCTCTTCCTCGTGTGTCCAAGAAGTGGATAGCTTCGGTGGAGGTAGCGTCATGATGTGGGCGGCGATCTCTAATGACCGTATAACAGAACTGGTACATGTCCCGGGCAATTTAACGGCTCAAAGGTACAGAGACGAAATTCTCCAACCTCACCTTATGCGCGTAATTGACCGACAGAGGGAGTTATTCCAACATGACAATGCTAGGCCTCACACAGCCCGCTTAACAATTGACTACCTTCAGCAGAACAACATTAATGTGCTACCATGGCCTTCCAAATCACCGGATTTGAATCCGATTGAACACTTATGGGAACAACTGGATAAACGTGTGCGCCTGCGCCAACCTCCGCCTCAGACCCTCGATCAGCTCCGTCAAATGTTACAACAGGAATGGCGAACAATTCCACGCAATAACGTAAGAACATTGATTGACTCTATGCCAAGGAGATGCAGAACTGTGTTGGCAGCTCGAGGTGGTCATACACGGTACTAACTTAAACGTGACAGGAAGTGTTCTTAACTGTGATGATCTGACTTTTTTTCCACCAATATCTAAGGTTTGGACTGTAATTTTTTTCAATTGAAACAATTCTAGTGAATATCTACATTTTTTATTGTAAAATCATAATCCAAAATACATCTACTAAAATCTTAAAAAATCCATTATGCGTTTCTTTTTTTGCAGAGTATATTCATGATTTGTCATTAGGCTTTTTTATATAAAAAAAAAATGTTTTGAGTTGTTTTTTTTTCAGATATACTTTCTTTTTAAATGACATAAAATGTTGAGTGAAAATGATTGTTGTTGTTCAGATACAGATAAAATTGTTTCCCAATTGTAATTTTTTATCATACTGTTAAGTTTATCAAATCTGCATTCTAGTAGACCCAAATTTTATTTAATGTGACATAATTGTGTTAAAATTTTTGTGACGGTACACAAAAGTTGCCTCGTGGTCATTAAGCAGTCGATTAATGCTCTTAGCCCCAGTATCGCAGACATGTCGAAAACGGGCGGCCCAGCGGTCCGATCGGTCATTTTTAACGAAGGACCGATTAAATACATGCAATTATCGGTCCGAATGTCCGGCTAGATTTTTTACTTTATGTCGTAGTTTTGAAAGTATCTAATAGATCGGGATTGGAATTTGAATATTCACATTTGTATCAAAGATGGCCGCTACGTGGCCAATTCGATTCACTCCAAGAGCGAAACCTGGAATTAAGCGCAAATCCGCTGTCTCTGAAGAAGAAAAAAAAAGGAAAACGCAAAAACGAGGAAAAAAGAACGACATCAGAAGAGAGAGGTGGAGAACACGAATCATCAAGATTTGATACTGATAAACAGATAAGTGACGATGAGATTTCGATTCTTCTTCTGATGACTTAGAACAAAGTGAAGCAGTTAATGCCGTGCTTATAGCAAATCATGCTGAAATAGAATATGAATATGAGTAATATTAAAACTGAATTTTTTAAACGTGTTTGATTTTCTGGGTCTCACCCCCCCCCCCCCCCAAGTCTTTAGGACTGACAGAAAATCAGCAGGACTGACAGAAAATGATTTGTTGTCAGTCCTGATGTCTGACAGAATATTTCTCAAAATATTGTACTTTCGACACGTCTGGGTATCGTGCATTATTTAAATTTTGATTTACCAGAATTGGGTCAATAACAATACACATTTTATACTATTGTGATTATTTTAATGAAATATTAGTGATGAGCAAGATATGTCAGGGGAGAGAGAGAGAGAGAGAGAGAGAGAGAGAGAGAGAGAGAGAGAGAGAGAGAGAGAGAGAGAGAGAGAGAAAATAACGTGTTTTTTCTTTTTTATTTCAATGTTCCATCTTTTCTTAGGACATATTTCACACTTCGAATAAAAGAATTCTACCCATACCAGATCACTTGTTGCACCCGCAGTTCATGTTTCAAGGTTAGCTAATCATGTCATTGTGTTTCCAATTATTAAAGCAATTTAAAAATCAAATGAAATGAAAGACAGGGCGTCTGAATTATGAAACGACGCTGAATATTTTAAAAAAAAAATCACACACACCAAAATAGCGAGGGTGGCTTGGGCAACCAACAGGAACGGAAGATAGGCATAACAGAGGTAAATCTTTTTAGGATATTCTCTCTCTCTCTCTCTCTCTCTCTCTCTCTCTCTCTCTCTCTCTCTCTCTCGTATTCCATGCCCCATCACTAACATTTCATTAAAATAGTATAAATGTGTACTCGCCATCTTGCTTTCGGGCTACAGTCACAAAGCGACACATCCAGAAATATCATCATTTGAAATATATTTTAAAGACACCGGGACAAATTTTTATCTCTATTTCAACTGTTCGCTCAGGCCATTCACATACATGTGTTCTATGTTTTCAAGATATTTTTTTTTTAACACGACATGTAAAATATACATGGACGCCCGAAAAATGTCCAAAAGAACAGAATTAGAAATTCGAAAGATTTTGAAAAACATGGCAGACACTCTTGAAGCATGGATGAGTTCAAGTCCAAACTTCCTGGTAAGGTAACCGTGTGTGTGTGTGTGTGTGTGTGTGTGTGTGTGTACGATACCATTAATAATCACCGATTAATAGTAATCAATGGCATGGTGCCATGATCTCTGAACACGATTTTTTCCATTTATTTAGTGTGGATTGTGTTTTAAATACCAACAACGTCAACGCTTCAATAAAATCAATATTTATATTACATGGTATTACCCTACATACTTGATAAACCACTTCCTTCTTCAGCTGATCATGGTAGTTTTTGCCAAAATATATCATCTAAATTTGGAGGACGGTAAATGCACCATAAAATGGCTGTGCTTCTGTCCATAAATATTCGTGTTAGTAGGTTTTAAATCTCCTTGAAAAAAAAACCAAACTTTGTAGTGAATATTAACTGCACACCATAATGCTCCCTCCAAATGAATTTCTATCCTTTCTAAAGAGACTGTTGAAGATGTCACTAATTAGAATTTTGCTATCCAAATATTATATTTCTGTAAAACATTTTGTACCAAATGTAGAAGGGAATCAATTTTGTTATTTCTTTTACTACTGACATTTAAAAAACTAAATAATGGAAAGTGGGTAGAAAGAAAAGTAAATAACATTACTTTCGTTATGCAGACTAGACTGTTATACAGTAACTATCTACCCGGTGGGTTTTTATCATAATTATCATTTTAAATCATTATTGGTAATGTAAATTACTTGCGTGTGTCGTCAATACCTTTGCCTATGAATATATTTATATATACTATGTGTACACACTGCGCTTCCATTGGACTGCCGTGTTGACACAACAACAATCCTAACTTTATGTCTAGCCAATGACGATGTTTGTGTTTGTATAAGATACTACGACATTCAATTTAAAAATCTAAATATACATCTACGTGTACATAAGATCTTATTTCTTCATTTTCAGTTACATCGTCTTTCTCTACTTTCAAAAGTATGTTTGTATTCAACAAACGTACAATATTATATGAATCTTTGTGCCCCCCCCCCCCCCCCCCCCCCCCCCCCCCCCCCCTGTATATCACGCCTAAACGAACTGCAAAACACACACCATAATATTAATAATTTATACACATATTTAACCTTACGTCAGCATGATTTCATTGGATGCTGACCACACTAACCATACATCGAGTGGCTGACCAACGCAGACAAATATTTAAATCCTAGTAACTATCCGCGACCTTGTGTTTACATTCAGAGACATAGAAAAGACATAAATCTGCTTTACCTGTTTTATTTCTTAACACAAAGATATTCCTCCTGTAAGCGATAAACACATGTACCGATAACACTGAAAATTATAGAATGTTAAAACCACGGACAGCAGACCATATCAGCACTCACTGTGATCATTACTTTTAAAACCAGTTGTTGCATTGAGTTTGAAAACAATTTACCAAACTTACACGGAATTATACTCAGTCCGATCGAATGATTTTCGATAGACGTGTAACACATAGGTAAGTGACATTTGCATTTGAATTAAAAGAAAAGCGTAGGGGGTTAACTTAAACTTACAATCAATAGTCACTGTTTGCTTTACACGGTATGTTTCAAATTTTTTATAGATACATGTCGATCGCGACTAGCCTCCGGGGACAGCGCTCAAAATGGATACAGACATCACAGAAACTCCACCCTCTTCTGTTGATGAGGATATCGTAAAACAGAGACAGGTAAGATTACCAAGACACCCCCCCCCCCCCCCCCCCCTCGCCATCCGTAAGTATCACGATGGGTATTCGGATACTGAGAACCGGGTTGGACATTAAGATTTTGAGATACGTATGTACCATTCACTCTCAGCGATCGTATGCGTTGTTCACAGGAGAAATGAATTGAACATTCGTCTTATCTATATTCGTGCTTTGCTGTAACCAATGAGCTAGGTACGTTTGTTGACATAACTAGGTCCTGTAAAATACTTTAAAACTGAAGAATGGTTAGCAATACAAATCATGTATATTTATGATGACGATAATCCCATGTATTTATATATGCAGGTATATCGGCTGATTTAGGTCTCATATGGGGTTAGGTCTACAACGTAACCCACTCGGGCAGTTCGGAAACTTTTAAAATACTGCATCGTTCAACAATGGCAACTTCCATTCAGAGTTTATTAACTTCTGTTCCTTTGAAACATAAATATTGATCTTGAATCAAAATGGACAGACAGCACAATAATAATAATAATGTTACATTTTGTGTGTACTATGCCAAAATAGTAGTCAGGTTTTGACGCCTACGGCCCGTGGACCATGCATCAAAACCCTGGCTACTATTCTGGCATAGTACACGCAAAATATAACATTATATTATTATTATCATTACTTCTTTTTATCAGACCACACTGACGACATGCATTTTGTGCATCACTACAGGATGAAGAGTTAATTGTGAAGTTATAATAACAACACCATATTTATATCTAAATGACAATGACAATGACAATGATTTTATTCTCATTTGTTTGCATGACATACAGTTGAGAATGTGAACAATTTAATATACTAGAATATGACAAAATCAAGAAGTAAATGCTTAATATTATGCCGTGGATTTACATGTAACTCTCTCATCTATTATGTCTATAAATTTAACAAGTTTCAACAATAATTTTCTGTTTGTAGCATTAAACAAAGACTCAAATTTGTATACATTGGGATTTTTACAGTACTTAATCGGAATACACTGTTTTCTTGTATCAGTTATAACACTATCTTTGCAATTAAACAAATAATGGAATTCATCACCAATTTCACCATTGTTGCATAAAATACATTTTCTCTCATTTCTTTGAATATTAAGCCATCTGCCTTTTTCAATAGGTAGACTTGTATTACATGTTCTAAATTTACAAAGTTTTACAGCATCTTTAAAAGGCAAATTGATTAAGTATTTTTCTATACAGAATTGTTTTTTGAATATTCTATAACTAAATCCTTTAGAAGATTGAAAAATTCTACCTTCCCATTTTTGAATACATTGGTCTTTCAGTCTATGAAAAATTGTATTTTTTAACCATGATATATTCTTAAAGTCTTGTCTATGCCAGATATAAGATAATCCGCACTCATCAAAGATATTTTTCACATAATTAACCCATGGTGTTTTATAATGAGATGCAATATTATATAGCTTCTTACTTAATTTGAAATGAGTAGATTTAATAATCTTACCCCAAAAAGTAATCATTCTCATTTTAACATTGATTTCTAATGGATATCTACCTAGTTCTCCATACACCATAAAATTTGGCGTGGAGTTCTTAAGTTTCAAAATATGTTTACAAAATTTTAAATGTATTTTTTCTAACATTTCATAATTTGTGTAGCCCCAGACTTCACAACTATACAATATAATAGATTTAACAAGCTTGTCAAAAATATCCAACTTACAATCAATAGACAAATTATGTTCTCTACATTTTGATATGGCACTATACATTGCTTTTATACCTTTGTTATATAATTCCTTGATATTACAATATGATAAACCTTTTCTACCAAAATGTACACCTAAATACTTAAAGGATTGAACAATTTCTAAAGGCTGTTCATTGAGTGAGAAATGTAGGTTTTGGGGTTGCTTCCCTTTCCCAAAAATCATTACCTTTGTTTTACTAATATTTACCTTTAAATGCCACAGTTTACAGTAATTAGAAAATAAATCTAATTGATCTTGCAGATCATTGGATGTTTCTGACAATATTATAGTATCATCAGCATAAAGTAAGATGAATAGCTTTAAATAAACGCTTAATTCATTCTGAAATTTTTCACACATATTTGCTAGACCCTGAGCATTATTTAGTTGAAGGTATTGTTCTAGATCATTGAGGAACACAGAGAACAAGAAAGGTGAAAGATTTTCGCCTTGACGGACCCCTGAATTACAGTAAAAAATATCGGAAAAATTATTCCCAGACAGGATTTTTGCTTTTATACCATTGTACATACTTACAATAATTTTGAAACATTTTCCAGTAACGTTACTACGTATTAGTTTGTTCCATAAACCTAATCTCCAAACAGTGTCAAAAGCTTTTTCAAAATCTATAAATGTACAAAAAATCTTTTGATGAAATGATTGTGACAATTCAATAAGAGTATTAAGAGAAAATATATGATCAACTGTACAATGATTTTTCCGAAATCCTGCTTGATTTTCTAATATTAGTTCCACGCTATCTGCATACTTGTTAAGTCTTTCATTTAAAACAGAAGTAAAAAGTTTTCCTAGACAGCTTACTAGTGTAATTGGTCTATAATTTTTTGCATCAGTCACATCCCCTTTATTTTTGTACACTGGTATGATGTTTCCCAATAACCATTCTTCAGGGACTATGCCTGAATCAAAAATGTAGTTGAACAATTTCACATATATTGGCAACATGATATCAACAGTATTCTTTATGTATTCATTAAAAATAAGGTCATTTCCACAAGCTTTGTTACATTTCAGTGAGCTAATACATTTTCTAATTTCTATTTCTGTGATAGGTTTATTAATACAATCATTCATATGCGAGTCGTTCAAAGTATTTAATGCGTCTAGTGATAAAACATGATTTGCTTCTCCTTCAAATTCCTTATTAAAACAATCATTAAAATATGTAAATAAATCAGTCGTATTTGCTTTACATGTACTGGTTTTCTTTCCACCATTGATAACTTTCCAGTATTCTTTCGGATTTCTAGTTCTCAAAACTTCTAATTTTTGTTTGATACCAGTCCTATGTTTCGTGATAGCGGTTTTTATTGTTTTCTTATATAATTTTTCTTTCATATAAAAATCTTCCTTAAAAATTACACCACCATATTTCTTATGTAACCTCTTTGCTTTTCTATAATTCTGTCTTGCATTTTTACATTCCATAGTAAACCATGGTTTTTTGAAAATAAACTTTTTTGTCCCAGGCTTTTCAACATTACTGATATTTTTTTTCAAACCAAATGACTTCTTTGCACAGTTTATAAATACTGAACATATTTTTTTAACACAATGATCAATAGAAAAATTCTCAGTACATGTATTTATATTGTTTAACTCTTCCATGATTTCAAAAATTTCAGGTTGACAATCATTGAAAACCTCAAAAAATACATCTTTTCTATCTTCATTCCATCCCTTTGGAATTTCTTTATGTGTATTGGGAACATTTCCATCATAATTAGCATTATAATTATTCACAGTTTCACCCTTTGGTAAGTACAGTGTAATTGTTATTGGCTTATGAACATCTGAGAGTACTGATGTGTACTCGTGTACAGAAAAGTCCTTTACTAATTTAAGAAATTCATAATTTCCAATAGCATAATCAACAACACTTCTATCTTTACAAGTCAATTCACCTATACATTTGTCTGAACCAACTCTTCCATTCATAATGAACAAATTACAATGTTTACATACATCAAGAAGCTTTTTACCATAATTATTACACACTGCGTCCTTTGAGACTCTGTTCTTCAAAACATTAATATTTTTTAACAATTCAGCATCAATATTAGGTTCGAAATCAGTATTGTCATCATCATGAATCAAAAAATCTTCTGATGCAGCAATTCTACTATTAAAATCACCAATAATACAAACATATTTATTATTGTTTGGCAAGTCTAGTAATTCATTTTCAATTTCATCGAACATATCTAATGTCGAATATTTAGAGTTTGTGGGGGGGATATACACAGCCCCAAGGAGTATATGTTCCTCATATTTTAAAAATTCCCCTGTAATTTTCAGCCACAATACATGATCTGTATGTGTTTTTACAATATTACAATATTTAGCATATTCATTCCTTACAAAAATTACAATGCCCCCTGATTTACGAGTTGACAAATTACATCTATGCTTACAAAATGCGGTATATCCATCTATTTCTAATCTATCACAATTGTCAGTTTTCGTTTCTGTGAGGCATATGAAATCATAATTAGTAACATACTGTAAAAACTCTATACAGTTTGATTTACTAACTAATCCATTTACATTAATACTAATGATTTTAAGATCGGTTTCTATGTCCTGTTCGGAGTCCGATTCGGTAGTAGAATCATATTCACTAGGAGAACATCGGAGACGCCTGCTCGCGCGCGTTAGTGTTCATTGGTGCACCTCCGGTCCACTGGGAATCACGCGTGTAACTGTTGCCCCTTGCATAGCAGTCTCTGTCCTCGGAGTTGACGATGTCACACGGTTCACTTTCACTGTCATCGGGGTTGTAGAGTTGCCCGTTAACATAAAGCCTATCACGCACTAGCTTCACTCGATTTCCGTCCTCGCGAAACGAGCGCATGATGGGATATAGTTCCTTCCTACGTTCTTCTATGTCAGACGGAAACTGCTGATTAATGCCATACGTCGTACCTTTCAGCATATATGCTCGGCTCCTCACAAGATCAATGTCGCGCTGATATAGAAAGCGGGCGACGATCGGTCGAGCCTTGTTCCTCACGTGTCTACCAAAACGATGGACATTGGAGAGCTCAATGTGATAATCGATATCCAGCATCCGAGATAAGAAATATCGCAGCTGATCTTCCGCGTTTTCATCCCTGGATTCCCCAGCCAGACCATTAAACACAAGGTTCATCTTCATGGAGCGGCATTGTAAGTCAGTCACCCTCTCCTGAAGATTGTTACGGTCCCGCCTTAGGCTGTCCATGTTACGATACATGGTCTCGATCATACGCTCATGACGAGTCAGTTCTTTGGTGTGCCTGTAGACATCATGACCAACCGAATTATCATCTCTCATCTCCTTCACTTCCTGTATTTGTCTTGTGATGTCCTCAATTGTAAGTGCCTGTTCCTGACATTTAGCCTGTATATCCACCGATAAGTTGTCTACATGTCTACAATTCTCATCGAATTTACTCGACATAAACGCAACAGAATTCTCCATTTCATTGTTCTTCTGTTCAATAACGTTCACTTTAGATTCCATATGTGCCACTCTAGACTCCATATTTGTCAACTTTTGTTCAATAAGGTCAAGTTTTGACAGTTTATCGTTAATCGTATCCAGTTTTGCGTTTGTGACTTTATTTTTCTTTTGAATGTCCTGTAAGCGCTTGTTTATGTTCGCAATCGTACTTGTAATGTCCTTCTTGTCATGGTTGATTGGTAATGGTGTGGTCGTATTCGTCGGAGACTCTTCTGACTCTCCATGTATAACCTTATTAGCCTCACTAAGAACTTCACTCACAGTCAGGTATTGGTCGCTCGTGTCGATCGTCTTGTTGTGAGTTATACTCTCATCACTGTTTTCGGTATCAGAATTTGATGTTTTCTTCCTTTTTCTTCCATTACGTCCCATTTCTCTTCACAAATCAATTTCAAAGTTCAGAACATACACAGGATAAAATCCAGAAAGCACTAGTTCCACAGGAATTCCGAAAGGTTAATCTTACGTGAAGTATCTAGTATCTAGTATAGCCTGATCACAGATCACCGGATCACCACATACGTGCATGCATGTATATCTCACAAAGACATTACTCGGCGCATTGTCAACACTACTCCAATGAATAAAGTATCAAAAGTCCCTATTATACGCTACTTACAAGTTCAGAGGCATAAGTCGATGAAGTTGATGAAGAATACCATTAGCGCCACTTTAGAAGAACAAAATTGTGAAGATCCTGTTGATAAATCAGTGCGAGTCTACAACTCTACTCTTCTAACTGCTCTGGATTCTGTCGCCCCTGAAATGACGAAGGTAGTCACCTTGCGTCCAGACTGTCCGTGGTTCACTTGTGAATTGTCGGACATCAAAAGGGAACGCAGGAAGGCAGAGAGGCTAATGCGCAGGACAAACCTAACTGTCCACAAAGAAATCTATAAGAATATTTGTATTCGTGCAGCAAAATGTGCTGTACGTTGCAAAAAAGAATTCTATTCTAACAAAATCGAGGAGGCTGGTAAAGATCAGAGACAGTTGTTTCGCTTGGCCAATAAACTATTGGGTATCAAGGCAGAGGCAGTACTGCCAGATCATCAGGAAGAAGATGCGCTAGCTAACTCCTTCGGCGACTTCTTCCAATAAAAAAAAAAAAAAAATCCGGAGGGAATTGTGTATTGGTATACAGTCTGACATCGACCCACTGTGTGTCGATCAGGAATTTACTGGAGTGCGTTTGTGTACGTTTGAGCCAGCATCACAGGAAGAGATCCTTGAGGTCATTATGTCATAACCTTCGTCGGTGTCAGACTTTGAACAGTTTTAAAACGCAATTAAAAACACATCTTTTTAGACTCGCTTATTATTAAATGTCTCAATTTTAATCATTTTCACTTTTACTTAATTTCAAAAAAAAAAAAAAAAAAAAAAAATCATTTACTTCTAGTACTATGTAACCTGTCTTTTAAAAATTAGTATTTATGTAACCTGTCTTATGATTTATGATGTACAGCGCTTTAGAGCGATTATTTTGATCGAATAGGGCGCTATATAAAATGATTATTATTATTATTATTATTATTATTATATAGCACCCTTTTCATACATTTGTATGCTCAAAGGTTATACTATAATTAAGATGTCTTTTAGTCCGTAAAATTAGTTAATGGAGACAATTGTACGCAGAGGTAAAGGACTTTACAAGGCATATATGTTTGGAGTTTTACTTATCTAGAATTGACTCCCCTTATCACCCCAAGACCACTTAAATATATTACTAGTAGTGTCAATCCACATAAATAGGCTTGAATCCCCAACACACTGTACACCCTTTTATAGTTAGATTAATCTAACTAGGCATCGAAATAGACCCTCATCACAGTTACACTGGGTCCGTAGAATATTATCACATTAACGATAGAACATTCTAACTCATTTTTGTATTTCATGGGCGAATAGTGAAAGAAATTCAAATAATGAGCTACAGAATCCAACCAAACGTATGTAAATGAAAGGGAATGTGGATGTTCCCAGATGAAATGTAGAATTTTCAAAAGGGTAGACAGAGTTTTAGATTAAGCAGAGTGTCTAGATCCCCTCATACGGTACTCTGATGGGATTTGAGTGGTGCGGATTTAGTCCAAGAGAAAATCAAGGCGAGAAAGGGGCACCTGTTCAGTGCATGATCTTGTGCTCCAACACCAGTATCAAAAGATTATATGTAATTTAGGGTCATGATTTATTAACTACACCTATATGTCATATGAGTATCGACATGCAAGGGAAATGGGATTTTTCAAAATCATAAGCTGACTGATACATACCCCATATGTTTCGGTACAAAATGTTCCCCATGTCACCTCACCTTTAAATGCTATTTTGACAGCGCATTCGCAAACCAAGTCTTTCTTACACGTATAAACATGATAAATTATATCGCATCTGATCGCCGATACTAACTTTCATGTTACATACCATTTCCAATGTTTTTGTCTTTGATATATTAAAAATTATAATGATTGGCATTTCCTCTTTAATTCCTGCAGTTGTGAACAATGCGCGTATTAATCTTCATTAATCTTCATAAATATATATAATATGTCTATTTTAATCGACTGGAAATTCTGAAAGAAACAAAAGTTGAATGCAAATATAATAAATTCCATATTTTTAAAAAAAAGTCACGAGAGTATGAACTGCGACGCTTTGAAATTCACACCAGTATACTTTTCATGACGTGTGAACGCGGTTCATGAAATATGCTGCGTGAAAAGTAGCAGTCCATAATCTCGTGTATTTTCAAAAAGCGAAATTTATTTCTTAAATCAATATAACTGCTCCGAGTGCAACTATTCATGACTGATGAAAAGAAAAATGTGTAACACCCCCCCCCCCCCCCCCCCCCCCCCAAGTCCAAAGTTTATCAAATAATACCAAAGTATCTCTTACTTTTACATGTTTCCTCGTCTTACTACAGTGCTGTTAGTTAACGAACCTCGAAGTGAAACCTATGTATTTATTTTTGTTGTAGATTCTTGCCATTCGTTTACAACGATCGATACGAGAGAAAAAGATTCACGAAGTTAAGCAATTTATAAAAGAAAAAGCCGATGTGAATTTCAAAGACGCAGTAAGATTAACTCTCTACTGATCCATAAAACAGCGTTATATTGATCAATCTAGGGCATTAAGAACAGATCAATTTTTAAAAAAATTTCTCTCTAATTTTATGAAATAATATATTCGTTCATAATCTAAATTCATCAGATTATTGCAGTTATATTTTGAACCTTTTCTGTTTTGTAATGTCAATCATATGCTTGATACACTGTTATTAATATTTTGAATTCATTTCAATGTTAGACAGGTAGTGCTGCTATTCATTATGCATCCCAAGAAGGAAATCTAGAGATTGTGAACATGTTAATTGACGCGGGAGCTGTAGTCAACACATTCGATAACGTAAGGACTATGATTAAGATACATTAACAATATGACCCCGTGGGGATGCAGGTTGTTAGAATAGATCCTCAGTACTCCTTGCTTGTCGTAAGAGGCGACTAAATGGGGAGGTCCTTCGGTTGAGACTGCAAAAACCGAGGTCCCGTGTCACAGCAGGTGTGGCACGATAAAGATCCCTCCCTGCTCAAAGGACGTAAGCGCCGCGCATAAGCCTAAATTTGCAGCCCTTCACCGGCAATGGTGACATCTCCATATGAATGAAAGATTTTCGAGTGGGACGCTAAACAATATTTAATCAACCAATCATTAACAATATTTGTATGGTATCTTTATTTACGGAGTAACTGTGTACATCGCGTGTGATCTGTGTGTGTTATGGAAGCGTGACATCGGTGGAAGTGTAATACCAGAAGATGGTTCATTAAGATTTGGGCATATTATTTTTGGCCGTGATTTTACGGAGAAGTATCTCATCTAGCAGATTTACATGAACGAGAAATATAGGATATTTGTTATGGTGTTAAAATTTAAGCGGGGGGGGGGGGGGGGGGGGGTCATATAGCATTGCGATTCCAATGTAAAACTCATTTAGAGAAAAAAAAAGTCAAATGAAGGGTCACGCTCTATTTAAAGGGTCAAAAATCTTCTTCTCAAGAACCAATGTTCCCGAAAAAAGTTTGATATGGGAAAATACAGAAAATCAATTAAAACAAAATGTTTTTCACAATAGCATTATATCAAAATACAACTTTCCTAAAGTGACTAAAGTGTGCGGGATATTGTTTTTGTCTTGTCTGTCGGTCTGTCTGAAACTTCAACCTTGCTCATAACTTTAAATGAAGACAGGGTTCTCATGTTTCATATGTGTATTCCTTGCGATAAGACCTTTCTTTTTAAATGAAAGTTGTTCGCCTTGACCTTTGAGGTTGACCTACTTTTAAGAAAACAACCTGGGCAATGCATGTATCTCCTTATTTATATAGGGTGGCTCTCGACACTAAACTTTTATTTAATAATGATTCGTTTAAGCATCTCAGATGAAGCATAATTCTGTCATCGAAAGAGTGATACAGCCTCTCATTTATTTTCTATGAGTTTTTGTGATTTTTTCCGGAATGATAAAGAGGTGTTTTGTTAGCAAATAAAAAGGTTTTCATATACCAATTTCGCTTTGATTTGATGCATGATATAAATATCTAATAAACACGCCTTAAAGGTTCAGACAGTCGTTGTAATTTTTTAAATAAAAATTATCTATGAAAATTGAAAACGTTATTTGTTGATATTTTTCAATCTATAGATAAAATCGTTAAGATACAGGTCAGTTAATAGAAAGATCATACAAAAAAGAAATTTAAATGAAATTATCAAAATTCAGATTTCTTTTGTTGTTGCGATTTTTAAGATCCGAACCAAACCGATCACAATGAAAAATGATATAAATTACTAAAATAATCATAATGTTGCTAATTGTACGCAATTTTCATCAATAAATTAATTTCCTTTATAAATTCATTTAATTTGTAAACCATTTTACATCAAGAGAATGTGTTTTTTAATTACAATGTTCTCTATGACTACTTTTCTATAATTCCGATCGGGATTCGTTCAAATTTGAAAAATCGCAATATTTCTGATTGATTGTATATTGTTTATTGTCCCTCTCGAGAATCTTTCACTCATATGGAGACGTCACCACTGCCGGTGAAGGGCTGCAAATTTAGGCCTATGATCGGCGCTTATGACCTTAGAGCAGGGAGGGATCTTTATCGTGCCACACCTGCTGTGACATGGGTCCTCGGTTTTTGCAGTCTCATCGGAAGGACCGCCCCATTTAGTCACCTCTTCCGAGACAAACACTGAGGATCTATTATAACAACCCGGATCCCACGGAATTTTTATCACTTCATTTCATTTTTTTAAAAATATATATATATATATATATCTTTTTCCTAAATGACATGTTTCTGGAAGATTTTATCTTACATATAGAATACATATTAACAAATAACGTTTTCAATATTCATAAATAATTTTTTATTCAAAAAATTAGAACGACTTTACGAGTCTTGTAGGCATGCTTCATTAGATATTCATATCATGCATCAATTCACAACAACATTTGGACTCTAAAGTCCAATATTTGCAAACAAAATACGGTTTTTGTTATTCCGGAAAAAGCACCAAAAAATTATATAAAATAATTGAGAGGTTACATCTCTTTTTCGATGTTGAAATCTACTTTATACGTATTTTAACCAACCATTAAACCAATGTAATGACCCACTTTCGTAGTCTATTTATAGATTTCTCGTGCAAGATATTTCATTTGATGCCATGATATTTAAACTTATGACCTTAGAGTTTGACCCAGATTTCAAAACTTTAACAGAAACTTTAACCATGCTTATAACTTTGAATTGTGAGCGATATATTTTTCATTTTAATGTATACATTCCTTGTGAAAAGATTATAAACTTATGTAGTCTTAACCCCCTGTTAACAAAACGCAGTTAAAATCCCCTGAACTCTTTAAGATAGGGCTTTCATATTAGGTCTGGCAAGATCGTACATTACATACCAATATTTCAAATCTTGCATGATGGTCATGTCCTGATCCTTTAGGGCTAGGCCGGAACACAATATAAGGTCAATTTTTTTTAATGGGAATAAAGATTGAGAAATAATCTTTTAAAAATCACAACAGTTGAAGAACTGCAGGGCCAAGGTGAATCAGGTGAGCGATGTGGCCTGTGGACCTCGTTTCATCCATGGCGTACTTCCGTTTGATTGATTGTATATTGTTTAACGTCCCTTTCGAGAATCCGTTTGAAGAAAAAGTGACGATGTGTTATGTCTAAATTTTAAGGAAGTGGGACAAACAAAACAAATTATAATTCTAGTAATGAATCATTAATTCAATTTATTTTGTACAACGTCATAAATACGTGTATTTTCTGCTATATCCTTTCCAGGTGGATAAAAAGCCGCTATTATTCGAAGTTGCTTTGCTTCAGAATACTTGGGAATTATCATACGTTGTATATATATATATATAAAATCAACATATGCGGCCCGTAACCTGTATTCGAAACACTATTTGAAAAGTTTACTTTAAAAAAAGTTGTAACATTTGAAAATTGGACTATCAGTTGTGGCGATAAGCATTCCTCTTCGTTTCACAGTAGTTCAACAAGAAAATAACTGAATTTTCAGAGAATGAATTTCGGATGCTTGTTGTCAATCTCACGTCTTCATATCATCGTCGAATATGCAGAAATTAAACTTTACACATCTTCCATAAAACAGACAAACTACATACTGCAAACCCAGCTCCATTCTTATTTACATATGGACGGTTTTTAATTTGAATTTGGGGGGTGGGGGGTGTTTGTTTGTTTTTAAATTCTATTTATTTATTTTTTTTTTAGTTGAAAAATTATTGGAGGAGAGGGCGTTCTAAGCTTAGTCCTTTTGTTACAACATTTATGCTCAAATCAAATCATTTGAAAAATGACTTGCATGCCTATTTTTTTTTATCGAATAGTATAAACAATGAAAATTCTTAGTGACAAATCAATGGTAAATAAAAATGTAGGTATAAACAATAAGTTTTTTCAATGAAACTAAAGACATGCACGTGACCATTTTGCCGGCGATGTCCACGTATTTTCTTGTAAGTCAGTTCATGCTGTAAATCAATTGCTTGCACGGGTTTTAAACTATTCAACCAATTACCAATAAAGTGAAACAAAGATAACGAACATCCTTCAAGCATACAACCTATCTTGAGAAAACACATCGAATTTACTTTCACTTTCTCTTCAGAACTATCACACTCCTCTTCACAAGGCCGTTATGAGGGGACATCTCCTAGTGACCGTTGCCCTGGTAGCTGCTGGGGCACAGGTCGGAGCTCTTGATTGGGTAAGTTCTAATTAATTGCATCGTATTTATAGCGATTATTATCGAAGAGGATTGGCATGTGACATAAAATCTATAACCTTTATATGTCTTAAAATTATCTACATTCACATTTGGGTCAAAAAGATATTTACGTAATGGGACCAATTTTGTTCCTGCATGACTTTTAATTTTGTTGTTGTATTTAATGAAGAATTATGTAAAGGTTTCTGTGTTATTATTTTGTCCAAAATAAATGATATTATCAATACACACTTTTCACCTGATTTTCTTCATGAGACTTTTTTGCAAAAGTGCACATTTGTTACAATTTTTCTTTCCGCCAATTCAGTGAGATGTATACCTTAATGACAGAATAAAGGTGTCCCTTAAACCCAACAAAACAGACTGGCATTCGGAGTGACATGGCAGAAAATTATCACGACATTTCTTATATCACATGACAAGAAATATCGCGAAACGGGTTTTAGATCTTACGAATTTGTCCCTCAAGAATTGAAGTTTGAAGTATATTTCAAATTTCGAAGACCCTGCTTTCATTTTCACATTGTAGAGGCTTGCCTTACGCTTGAAATTTATAACGTTCTTTTCACTAGTATTTACTCTAATTTATCTGGAAATAGTGACGTTAATAATTATGCCACGTGGACCTCATTCAGGATCATCCAGCATTATTCGGAGCTATCGGAACTTCTTGGTTTCCTAACGGCAAATTAAAAAAATGACAATAAACAATTTTCTACATTTGTATTATACAATTTGATAAAAAATGGAGATGGCTTAATACATTCGAGGCTGTCTCTCCGCTTGCCAGAAATTCCCGAGAAGTTGCGATTATATCCGGTGTTGTGTTTCCCGAGAGGTAACGTAGAAATGAAGTATTTCTTCTTCCAGTGTAGTAGACACCAAGTCTGGTGTCTTGTCGTTATTGTATTTACGTACAGGTAAGGGTAGAGACAAAATGCATGTACAATTAAAAGATCAATGGCTCCAGACTTAACAAAGCTACATCCCCTGCAACACCAGTTTGAAGGTAGTTTATCGTGTCACACCTGCTGTGAGACAGTGACTCGGTTTCTTCGGTCCCAATCGAAGGACCACCACATTTAGTCGACTCTCACGACAAGCATGGGGATAATAAGGACCTATTCTAACCTGGATCCGCCAGGACTGGCACTGTTGATGTGAAATGCCAGGTATTTCTCTTGATTTGGTTTGTTCAAGTTAGTTCGTACGACTGCTCTTTTTGATGTGAAGGACCTGGCATTTCGGGGGGTGAAATTCCATCAACAAGTCTCTCTCCCCTACGTGAAGAACCTCGAGATCTTGTTGGAAAAGATCTGACTGCTTTATGTTCTTCTATAGTACACAGCCATCAGCAACAGGTGGTCAGTAAGAGTTGCTGGTGCTGTATATTGGCAATTTTCATGTACGGAAGGAACAGTATCGATCGTGCGGCAATCCCCATAGGGAACTCCTGACAAAACGGAGAAGGTCTGGATTTGGATTTGTCTGCTCTAAGATAAACTGATCACGCCCCTAAGAGAAACTGATCACGCCCTAGGATAAACTGATCACGCCCTAGGATAAACTGATCACATCCCGAGGGTAAACTGATTACGCCCTCTCCGGAAATCGCTTATCCATCTGTGTAGGTAGTGATCTAGCTTGTGTAGCTACCTTTCATGTGGCACCTTGTCAAGGGCTTTAGAAATATCTAGCAATGTTGCATCTATTTGGCATCTCTAATTAATTGTCATGCACGATTCTGATGCGTGATGAGGAGATTCGACTCGCAAGGGCTTTTTCTTAACCTATGTTGTGCGTGGTCAATATGCTATGTGCTTCAAGGTGTTTTTGTATACTGCCATCGATGGCATGTTCAAGCATCTTGCATGAAATATATATGTTAGCGATACTGGTCTGTGTTTTCGGGGTGATTTTGGTTCCTCTCATATATGTTGGGACAACAAATGCCTGTTCCCATTCTTCTGGTATCGTGTTAGGTGCTTTGGAGGTATTGTAGAAGACGTTGAAGAATGACGTGAGCTCTGAAGCTAGTTCCTTTAGTTGTTTGGTTAGACACAGCCAGATCCTGTTGCTTTGTGGATCTGGAGCCCCCGACCAGCTTTCCAAATGTAAATTTTATATTTGTCATTTGAGGTAAAGAATAAACTGAACCTTTGGTCAAGTAAATAAGGCCGTCCGATGATCTAAGTGGAGATACTTTTGCACTGTACCTTTTCTTTCTGCTGATAAATCCCCAAACAATTGCTTCGGATTGTTTGTGCTGTCCGATGAGATTATAATGTTGATGTACTCGTAATATGAATTGATCTTGTTGCTTTCTTCACATAGTAGTATCATTGTACATCCTTCTGCTTTTCGGCGGTCCCGCCTTTCTTCTTTATCAATTTATCTAAGATTGAATAAATCTTCCACCGCTCATCTTGGATGGGACTGACGAATGAAGTAGTGATGTGGAGCTTCTGTCATGATACACATCCTCCACGTAGTGGAGTAAGATTCCATGAAAAGGTGTTGGAAGTCAAGGCATCCTAATTTAAATCTTACGTCTCACTGCTGTTCTCTGATGTTGAAGATTCTATGAGAACGCCGTTATGGTATGATAAACCGGTTATAGGAATGAATGCGTCTGTTTATAAAGTTCAGACGATTGGTGAGGAAGATGTTTAGTGATTTGTTAATGCGGCTCTTGAAGTTGGCCGATCATCTGAATTATATCCACGAATAGCGTGTTAATGTTTGAGACTACTTCACTGGTTTGCTAATGCAGGCTTTTACGTAATATATTGCAGATTTATGTCTCCATCAACTTAAATTTCATATTTCAATGGTATAATCTCTCTATCATATGAAAGATCATTAGCCTATCGTTCAATGGTGGTTTATATAACGGATCCACGATGAGGGGCATGTTCTTACCTAGCTGTGGGTTTATAAATGCTGGTTCTGCATCATAACGTCCGTCACTGCTAGCAGGACCCCAACATATCCATACTTCCTCTAGACATAATATCTTTTTTATGGCATCATAGTTAGTTGGGAAACGCCCAGAACTGTTGATACTCGCCGCTTATGGCCTTTGATGAGGGGAGGATTTTTATCGTGCCACACCTGCTGTGATATAGGGCCTCGGTATTAGCTGTCTCATCCAAAGGAACGTCCATTTAGTCGCCTTGTACGACAAGCAAGGAATACTGGGGACCTATTCTAACTCGGATTCCCACGGGACCATATAGATTAAGTATGAATATTTTTATGTACGCCAACATCACAGACCAACTTTGTCTCCAAAATCAGACATAGAACGTAAACTACACGAGGACACATTCGTAGTAATCAGATCAACTGCATTCCTGTTGAAGGTCAAGATAATTAAAAAGTGATCAATTTTCCTAAATACAATACAAAGTTGAATGTTGGGCAAACATGGACCTCTGGAAATAACACGTGGGATAAGGTCATAGGAGGAATAAAACTTCAGTCATCCTGTACAATAGTTACACCGTTTTCTGCATGCATGTTTTCATGAAGGATTGCTCATTTGCTTCAAGATATAGGGCTTACGGTGGATGTGGTGACCGGTCCACAGGGAGGCTTACTCCTCCTACACACCTGATCAAACCTCCTGTATGTCCTAAGGTCCGTGTTGCCCTTCTCTCAATTTTGGATTCTCTAAAGAATTTATGAAATTGATCACTGTTCGTGGCAGATTTGCTTGACATTGTTTTTCGTAGGAAGTACATAGGGGAGGTAAAATACATTATTCAGTTAAGAGAGATATAAAAGGCATTGTGAATTGCAACAATTGTACACACATGCATGTGTCCTTGAAACTGATTACTTGTTTACGTTTTTCAGGATAATTGTTCTCCGTTTGAAAAATCAGTCACCTTCCAACACTACAAGTTGAGCAAGATCTTGATGCTCTTTGGTGCACAACCCTATCTGAAAGACTGGGTACGTTATAACATTATTAAACATGAATTATTATTGTGGAATAATAAATATTATTACGCACATCTTTAATTCAATTCCATTACAGTAACATTGATATTTCTGTAATTATTATGATAGCAATTTCCTCACAAATGCGCTGCAAAGTGGTGAACAGTGTGCGCATGAATCTTGATAAATAGAGTACGTCTATTTTAACGTCTGGGAATTCCAAAAGAAATAAAAGTAGACAGAAAATATCAAAATAGATTTCATTTAAAAAAAGCTTGAGGGTATGAACTGCGACGCTTCGTGCTGGCATACTTTTAATAAAGCTATAACGCTTATATATACATTTATATTGTGACTTTCTTTGATTAGTTCGGTATGGTGGTGTTGCACGGTATTGACAATCCAGTGATTGCATCGAAATTGCAACGGTCTCGGTAGCTCAGTGGTTAGAGTGTTCGCTTCAAAACGGGTAGGTCGTGAGTTTGAACCTTGCTGGTGCCATGGCGACGTCAAACCTTAGACGTAAACATAGTGATTACTCCTTCGCCAAACGCTTGACAGTTAAAAGTGAGAATCACGGGTCTATCCAATATGACCTTTAAAATGGAGGTCGCGGCAACCGCTGGCACATTAAAGAACCCTCACTGCTACGGCCCTGAGCGTTAAGCGTAGGTCTAAATTTGTGATAAGTCACCTACAACCAGTGATGTCTCAATATCAGTGAAAAATTCTCAACGGGACGTAAAACAAACAATCAGTCAACTGCACTTACAACGAGATTCTCCAGAGAATTATTATGGATTTCAAATTATCATGGAGGTTATCCTAAACAAAACCTTCTTTATTTTGAATACTTCAACATTCAACAAATATCGTGAATATAATCAATAAATCATTATTCATTTCAAGAAATCTTTCAACTGCTGAAGAACTGTATGAAATACATTATGTGTATTTCGTTGAATGTTTATAAACTTCCAACACATTACATCCTCCTGGGCACCTGATCCAGGTGTGTCCAAGAGTCCTAGTTGCCAATCTCTCTGATTTGTATTTTTTATAGGAATTACGAGATTGAATACTGTTAGTTATCTTAGCCTTTTCAAGCTATAATTATCAATCATTACAGAGCTGGGCCACCGTGGAATTATCCGAAAGTCAGGCGGAAGTTCTAGAAACAATCCAAAACGAAATTAGTTTGGTGACAGGTTATCAGCATGGGTATAGTAAATCTCTAACATTCTTTCTAACATGGCGTGCGGATTTCTGTATGATCGACTAATCTTGTTGAATTTTACGTTGCAGACAGATTTTACATCATGTCGCCAAAATAGAATCTGGAACTCGATATGACTGTGAGGAGTTAAGAGTTGTTGTTGATGCCACAAAAGAAAAAGATGCATTTTTCTTCTTCTGTCGCAAACTCCCAATGGAGTTTACAGACATAAAATCCCTACTGGCGAATGAAGACACTGTTATGAGCGAGATGTTTGAGCTACAGACTTGGAAATTTGTTCGGAAAACATTGCGAATAACCATTGATATTGAGGGTATTCCGAAACAAAATGAACACCTCGGAATTGTGTCCCTAGACGGCAATGTAGGGAAAATAGAGAATTACGAAAAACTCGAAGAAGAAAATGTGAGGACCATTAAATAAATTGAATACGATTAATATCATCACGATGCATTTCAATACATACATGTATATTTGTTTGATGAATTTGAATGCTGTTAATTACAGTATTGCTCTAGGCCCACTTACACGAATGCTTGTTAAATTCAAATACATTTTTTTGAATTAGATATAAATTGATGGAAACAGTGTGTAGACAAGGGGCCTCCGTGGCTGATTGGTTAGAGCATCGCGCTTAAAATCACAAGGTCTCTCACCTCTGGTAGGCGCGGGTTCGATTCTATATATGAGAGAAAATTTGCCAATTTACTTTCGAAAGCTCGATGGTCAATTCCCAGGTATATTGTGTCTGGGTTCTCTCTTCCTGGACGCCACCAGATAACTGAAAAATTGTTGAGTGTGACGAAAATCAACAACAACAAGAATAAAACACTAACGACTTTTTTTTTTTAAGTTGTACAATTGTTCCCCGAATTTTTCTAAATTTCTATACATGTGCAATAAATCTTGAAAAATAATCTTGATACATGTATATTAGTTGTTTTGCTTTTAAAGGTCACAAGAATAACATTAGATATAAATCTAGTGTTAAAGAACACTACTACGTTTGCCATAAAAAGCACTCAGAAGAAGGAAATATTTGCCATTTCAAGGGAATCGCAGAATATCCACCTGATTTCTGAACCGGAAGCGGAAATATATCTACCAAAGGATGCCTTTAAAGAGGTAGCAGAGCTTACTGTCAAGGTATTGTGCTGTTAAGTTTTGTATTCGTATCATAAATTGTATTTAAGTAAAACTTCTGCATACCCTTTCAAAAGTGCTGCCGTAAGCGAAGCTATGTTTTGAGCTATTAATTGTAAAAGAACAGAAAAACAAATATGTAGTTTTCCTCAAATGTCATTTATTAAAATGACGAAATATAGTGCTGAAATTATATATAAATATACTGGGAGGCCAAACAAACATAATATGACAAAGTATGGATATGACAACCTGAATGAAATCTTACATAACACACAAGCAGGTTGAGAATTAAGGGGGCCTCCCAGTAAACCTTAAATAACAATAGCAGAAAAAGGTGGCCTAAAAATATGCCAATCAAATCTACATAATACACAAGCAGGAAATTACACAAAAGCCCTGAGAGTGGTGGTTACACTAAAAGGAGCTGGGGTGGAAGTGGGTGGCAAAAAAAATCTAAACTGGCTTGATCGAAATACAAACAAAGAATGACCACTAAGCATTTGATTGGCCCAAATTATAGCAAAGGGGCCCCATGCGGGTAAAACGTCTAAAACGAGACAACAATACGGGGCAGTTACGGGATATTCCCAAATGAGTTAGAACATACAAGATTAAAACAAAATCGAACTTTACATAAAACAATTTTTTTTTTTGACAAAACATTTTATGCATGGATAAATATGTGTGGATAGTTTGTTTGTTTTACGTCCCGTCGAGAATTTTTCACTCATATTTAGACGTCACCAGCTGTAGATGAAGTACCACAAATTTAGACCTATGCTTAGCGCTCAGGGCCGTATCAGTGAGGGTTCTTTAACGTGCCAACGCCTACCGTGACACGGACTAACCGTAAAAATAACCTAAATGTTCTGAGACTTTAACCTCCGGTGAGGTCCCTTAATATCGCTCTATCTGCAATTAGTCTTATTATCAGATCGCTCCCAAGCTTTAATCAGTTTATGTACTAATTTTAATCAATTCCCAGTCGTAATTTGTATGTAATTTTCAGAGAGAGAGAGAGAGAGAGAGAGAGAGAGAGAACATGCCTCCTTAAAAGATGTAAAATCAAAACAAATCTATGATTCTCAGATCTTAGACTCTGATGTTGCCAATAATGACGAGGACGAAACATCCGGACCACTGATCCTAACTAATGTCATCGACATGACGGTGAGTGACGGACAACAGCCACAAACAGAATTGGTCGTTCGGTTACCTATGCATTACGGCGACCAGGAGGATCAAGATATATGCGTTCTGGCCACGTCAGTGGAGGATCCAGAGGACGAAGAGGACTGGGAGGTACGATTATATATTGTTTAACGTCCCTCAGCGGCCTCCGTGGCCGAGTGGTTAGAGCATGCGCTCAAAATCACAAGGCCTCTCACCTCTAGACGGCGCAGGTTCGATTCTTGCTCGTACCGATATATGTAATAAGTTTGACAGTTTACTTTCGGAAGGTCGGTGGTCTCTTCCCGGATGCATTGCATCTGGGTTCTCTCTTTCACCAATAAAAACTGGACGCCATCAGATAACTGAAAAATTGTTGAGTGTGGCGGAAAACAATCAATCAATCAATCAATTAACGTCCCGCTCGAGAATTTTTCACTCATATAGAGACGTCACCATTGACGGTGAAGGGCTGCCAAATTTAGGCCTATGCTCGGCGCTTATGGCCTTTGAGCAGGGAGGGATCTTTATCATGCCACACCTACTGTGACACGGGGCCTCGTTTTTTGCGGTCTCATCCAAAGGACCGCCCCATTTAGTCTCCTCTTAACAAGCAAGGGGTACTGAGGATCTATTCTAACAACCCGGATCGGCACGTTATTAGTGAAGCATAAAAAATGCAAACTAGCACTAATACCAAACTTACTACAAAACACGAGAACAAACCGAACGTCTACATATTGAAATTATCGAGTGTAATATGGACTATATATGAGAATTCATATTTTTGCTAAGGTAACAAAAGGGGATAGATAGTAGCGTGCTGACATGGAAGCAATGTGACTTGAACTGATCATGATAAATAGGAATGACTACGTTGCATGTCACCTCTTGCTGGTACAAAAATAATGAATACTAAAGGCATAAATGTAAAGATGAAGATAACGAACAGTGATCAATCTCATATCACTTTAGTTTGCATGATTGTATTTCCTATTGCATATTCATTTTCGTTGACTGTTTTGCAAAGTATAGGGACAAGGAATATTTTACCAGCGTTGTAGTACATATCATGAAAGAGTTATAGTTGAGTTAAGATAATTTTTTGTTAATATTTCTTGTTTCAGGTGCTAGAGGCTGACGCAGATTCCACAGGGAAAATGGCCATATTTAAAATTAATCATTTTTCAGTGTAAGCTATTATCATACTTACTTTGTATGCTGTACAGTATTTATTGTTTATTTAATTTTTTCAGTTTTCTTGAATTCACTGGATATTTTCACAACAATCTATTTTTAAACACATATGTACTACATGTAATTATATCATTTATATATATTATATATACTATAACGTTCACGACATTTTGATACATAGATCGTTAGTACCAATAAATGTCCAGATATTGATTAAAAGTGTACTTTTTACACATAGTACATTTCGTAAAAATCTCGACCGTCTTGGGTCCCTCTCTGCTGTCAACAACGGGTAAATACGTCCATCTGTTCATTTAGTTGATTGTTTGTTGTTTCTCGCCACATTCAACACTTTTTCAGTTATCTGGTGGCGTCCAGTTTTTTTGTATAGGTGGAAGAGAGAACCCAGATACAATTTACCCGGAAGAGGCCACCGACCTCCCGAAAGTAAACTGGCAAACCTTTTCACATATACGGCGCGAGCGAGTATCGAACCCGCACCGACTAGAGGTGAGAGGTCTTGTGATTTTGAGCGCGGTGCTCTGACCACTCGGCTCTCTCGTTCATTTAGTATTCTAAAGAAACCCGTAATGAGTAACATTTTAACTGCAGAATGTTTTTGTTATAAATATGTAATCAATACTTCAGTTATGCTGGTGCAACGAAAACAAAAGTTACAGAGAATAAACAAGAAGTGGTGAACGCAGTACAACGGTCTCGGAGTCGGAATAGGAAAGTCGTTATTCGTTCTTTCGGCCGCCAGGAGATGGAAGATGGGGTATTTTCATTCGTTCTGGAATGTATGACCCCACGAAAACTAAAGAAGAGGAAGCCAAAATGGGAGCTGGAGGGATACCAGCTAGTGAATGCTTATCTGGGGCCTTACATCATCCCCAGCAACCAAACGTTTAAGGCAAGATTTGAAATTTACATAGCAAAATGTCAAATATATGATGTATGTCGCATAACACGAGGTATTGTCATGAAAAAATTTAATTTCTCAAATATAATGTGCAAATATAATGTGGAAATTGAAAGAGTAACAAGCGAAAAGCCATGATAATACTATTTCCCCTAATTACTACATTAATATGGTTGTGTTTGAATTTTGGCTTTTCATTTTTTTCTTAACAGATAAGTTTCAGCAATAATATTGAAATAGTTAGGGTGAGGAATTTAACGGACGAAGAAAACAGCCAATCAAACGAAAACCCAGACGAAGAGAAGACAGATAGGGAAGATAAACTGAAAGTCAATATTCCTTTCACAACGTTGGATTTTGTGGGCAACGCAGGTATCAAAGTAATACACAAGGCCCGAGTTAACCGCTTCTCTGCGATGGAGAAACATTTATCATTCCACTCAATGCTTGGGTGGGTTCATGTATTCTGGGGATTGATTATGCAGCTGACGCAAGAAGTTATGAAGATATCATTTCCGATTTCATCGGCCCATGGTACATATTGAAATGACCGAAACAATGTACGGTTTAAATTAAGCTCAGATATAAAACAGTCAGTCATTTACTTCCAATATGATGCGATTGATACCTTTACAGAAAAAAGATAACGGAGCTATAGATTAATCATAAACTTGTTACAATTGCAGTCCAGGTGATGATCAGCTGGTGATCCTCCTTCGGGCATTATTAGGATGTCGTGAATCACGGATCTTTCAGATATGACCTTAAAAACGGAGGTCCCGTGTCACGGTAGGCGTTGGCGCGTTAACGAACCCTCACTGCTACGGCCCTAAGCGCAAAGTATAGGTCTAAATTTGTGGTATTTCACCTACAGCTGGTGACGTCTCAATATCGAATGGTGAAGTTAACAATGTGTTAATCGTAATCATAAATCCCAAAGACATATACAAGTTCGAGTGTAGAGCAACACGGACCTCCGGCAAAGCGAAGGTAGGGTCAGGTGACATGGAGGAATAAGCATCCTCTGCTGACCGGTCACACCCGCCGTGAGCCCTTAGTCGAAAATAGGTATACGGGATTACCTGTAGTCAATGTTATTATGAAAATGACAGTCTAACAAAGGGTATGAAACAAATCATTCAACATATACCCCAGAGACACTTTGTAATCGCAAACAAGGTCATTATAGCGACCGTAAAATTTGCGAAATGATGACTTCAAACGAGATTCGTTATAACCCTGCAACATCAACTTTTCTGTCAGTAGTTGGCCTCGGTTTACAAAATTCTCATACGCATGGCATGCTCTCGCGTATCGAATCAACTGGGAGATATACACACCATAAGCAGGCGAAAGTGGTATATTACTACATAGATATGGAAAGTTGATGATTGCAAAGTTGAAGTCATCACGCTTGCAATATAATGTAGTTGTCTGTCTGCCATTAGAGTCAATATGAAGTAAAAAATCCAAATATGAAGCAGACATGTCAGATTCTGTAGTGTCCTTTATTTCGAGTTCATCGGGATATATCAAATGGGCATAATTATGAAAATTATGATTGTTGATTGATAAGACGTCATCGATATATCTATAAATATGGTTGAAGGACACGGCAAGTTTCTGAACAACTGAACAAATTCCGCTTCATATGAATATAAAAATAAGTCTGCCAATAAGGGAGCACAATTAGTATCCATGGGTGAAGTATGAGTGGAAAAATTCTCGACGGGACGTAAAACAAACAAACAATCAGTCAATCAATCAATCGTGATAAACATGTGTCCATCGATGTGTTCTCAAAATAACTTGCGTTTCATCGCTCGTAAGAATTGAACAAAGGGAAATAAAAATTGGATTGATTGATTATATAATGTATAACGTTCCGCTCGAGAATTTTTTACTCATATGGAGACGTCACCATTGTCGGTGAAGGGCTGCAAAAATTAGGCCTATGCGCGGCGCTTACGGCTTTTGAGCAGGGAGGGATCCTTATCGTGCCACACCTGCTGTGACACAGGATCTCTGTTTTTGCGGTCTCATCCGACGGATCGCCCCATCTAGTCGCCTCTTACGATAAGGAAGGGGTACTGAGGGTCTAATCTAACCCAGATCCCCACGGGGTAAGAAAAATTGGAATGCGGGGAAAGGCGTGTAGTTATGTTCCTTCATTTTCATGTTTAGCCCAATTTAAAAAAAACAGATTCCTCCGATTTTAATTTACTACATTACATTTTGTCTTTCGGGGAGGGAAATTTAATTTATGATACACATTTGAAGAGTGTTGCGCTCAGGAGAAAGTGTTTCAAAATCAATTGATCTAATATTTGTGTAATTTATACCGTCAATCTCGAAAATGTGTAGAGTTTCTTTTCTTGCGAAATTCGGGCAAACTATTTCAGTGTAGATTTGACCAATTGCGGTGAATCGGTGCATAGAGCGTTTGCACTGTGACTGGAAGGTCGTGGTTGGAACCCCAGTCTTGCCATGGAAAAATTAGTAGTGCTTCCTCGTTCGCCAAAACAAATACATAGTAGCGGCGCCGCCATCAGCAAATTTTTTGTCAAATATAACACAAATATCCTTCTCGCTTGATTTAATAGTAGTAACTGGATTCTACAAATATTTCTTGAAATTACGGTACAGATAACGACATCACTGTCAATTTCTACTTGTAGGATACAACTTCACCGTTGTCAATCTGAAGTGCATAGAGAACAAAAACCTCGAAGGACAGGTCAATGTAGAAAAAGAAGTCAGAACTACCGAACTCGTTTCCCAGTCAGTGACTGAATCTGGGTGTTTTAAAGCCACGAAAAGGACTGAGATGATAGAAAAACCAAAGCTAGTGTACAAACCTTTGGTAAAATTTCCGCTGTCTCTTCAGGTTTCAAGAAAAGTTGAAAGCCAAGAGGAAGGTACGGTGTGTTGTACAATGAAGAGGATCTTCAATATTTGCAATTTTCTGTTCAACTTTTTATATCGAGAATTTCGAAATGATTGATTGATTAAATATTGTTTAACGTCCCGCTCGAGAATCTTTCACGCATATGGAGACGTTGAATTCAATTAACAATGGTATAATGGTTGAAGTAAATGCACCGAGGCAAACAGGAAAAACCGCTACCTCTTTGAAGAATTCAAAGCATAACAATTCGGAAATTGTTAGTTTCTCTTGATCTATAACTGATATTTAAATATATGTAGGGTTGGTTGGTTGTATATTGTTTATGTGCCGCTCGAGAATTTTTCACTCATATGGATCACATTACCAATGCCGGTGATGGGCTGCAAAATTTAGACATTTAAGGCCTTTAAGCAGGGAGGGATCTTTATCGTGACACACCTGCTGTGACACGGGACCTTGGTTTTTCGGTCTCATCCAAAGGACCGCCCCATGTAATCGCCTCGTACGATAAGAAGGGGTACTGAAGACCTATTCTAACCCGCATCCCCACGGATGTAGGACATCTCAATCAAATATCATAAAGAGGTCTGATCGGTCCGGATATCATGCGTTTTAGTCCCTTAGTAGACCTGCATAACCGTCCGTCTGTCTGTCATTGCGTTTGAGGTTTTCCCGACGTTTCTCAGCGTTCGATGAAAATATTCTACTTTTATACACGGCTTTGTCTTGAACAGTTACAAATCAAGTTTGAGTTTCGTTACGCTTGATCTACTTTTGACTTATTCTCCTTGATGAATTCTTGATGTGTTCCGGACTTTTCTCTGCATTGGATTAAGACATTAAACTGAACTTTTACAAACGGCTTTGTCTTGGATAATTACAAATCAAGTTAGAATTTCGTTATGCTTGACTTACTTTTGACTGAATTATGCCCCCTAATGAATTGCAAAAATAAGTTTTCCGGACGTTTTTCCGCGTTGGATGAAGATATGGGTTTTGTGTTGGATTTAACACTAATGATCAGAAATCTTCTCAATGCCTTACTTGTATATTTCTCTTTGATTTGATTGATTGTTTGTTTTACGTCCCATCGAGAATTTTTCACTCATATTGAGACATCACCAGCTGAAGTACCACAAATGTAGACCTATGCTTTGCGCTCAGGGCCGTATTAGTGAGGGTTCCTTAACGTGCCAACGCCTACCGTGACACGGGACCACCATTTTCAAGGTCATATCCGAAAGACCCATTATTCCCACTTCTAAATACCGAGCATTTGGCGAAGGAGCAATCACTACCTATTTTTACGTCTTATGTTTGATGTGGCCATGGCACGAGCGGGACTCGAACTGACGACCTCCAGGTTACGAAGCAAACGTTCTAACCACTGAGCTACTCTGACCGGTAATTTGTATAAATTATATAACCATGTTATTTTTATGACACGTTATTTTTTTATTAGATTTTACAGATGTTATCATTCCACCTGTGACAAAAGAAAATACCTTCCAGAATATCCTTGAAGATTTTGAGAAAAAATATCCAAGTAAGAGAATATTTTTCACTTATACCGTTACACGGTTGATCCTAAACAAACACTGTATTATTAATCATCATTCCATGAAAAGATAAATATAATGAACAGTGATCCTATGCGGAATACAGATTTGAGAGTTGGGCAAACACGGACCCCGGGGCATACCAGAAGTGGAATCGGGTGTCTAACAGGAGTAAGCATTCCTTGTCGACCTGTCACACTTGCGGTGAGCCCTTTACTTTGATCAGATAAACAGAGTACACCGTAGTAAAAACGGCCAAACAATTGGATGAAACACTTCAACAACCATAGAATTTTCGGAATTCTGACTTTAAACGAAACTGTTGAAACTCCTGTAACATGTATCCGAGCTACTGTATTTCATATTTATTTTTCAAGAATCTAAGCTCTGCTATCCAAATTTCTTTTTATTTCTTTATTTTAGATTTTTTTAAACTTTTTTTTTTGATAGTAACAATTCATTTTACCAAAAATAATTTACCAAATGAATTTCTAAATTCTATAGGATAGAGAAAATATCTATTGTGTAAATTACATTAAGTAGGCTATAATCTCTTAAAGTCAGTATTTCACAAGCTATGGTCGTTATAACGATCTAGTTTACCAATACAAACTGTCATTGGGTCAAATGCTATTTGACGTGTTTCACATCACTTTTATTCTATGTACATGTTTTCTGAGGTTGATATTTAAAAGATGCTGGAGTTCCTCATTGATAATATCTTTGTAGTCTTTAGTGATTAGGTCTTCAAGTTATTGTTTCAGAGGTTTCAACAGTTTGGTTTAAAATTACAGTTTCGCAAATTATATGGTCATTATAACGATCCAGTTTGCCAATACTTCTTGACATAAGGTTGAATGCTGTCAGACGTGTTTCATACAAATTTTAAGTTCCTTACACACTGATTCGGACTACGGATTATTCCGCTTACCTGATCAAGATGTAGGGCTCACGGCAGGTGTGAGCGGTCGACAGGAGATGCTTACTCATTCTAGGCACCTGATCCCACCTCTGGTATATCCAGGGGTTTGTGTTTGCTCAACTCGTAATACCTTGTATGAGTTATGACATTGATCACTGGTCGTTATCTTCAGCTTTTCATAATATAGATCCTTACAATCAGTCACATGATATAGAGTTTTACAGTCTGTTAAATGATATAAATCCTTACAGTCAATCACATGATGCAACTAATCACATGATATAAAGCCTTGCAATCAGTCACATGATATAGAGTCTTTCAATCGGTCACATGCTCTGGTGCTACACAGGAAGTTGTACGATATTTTACACTTCAGTTGATAGGTCCGTCCGTGACTTTAGAGAACAATTGCTCTACATTTTGTATCAACCAAGTAGGTACACAGTAAGTTTATATTTGGTAACGTATAAAACGCTACATCGGTACTATTTGATGTAGTTCAATATTTTACTTCAGGTGCAGTTCCTGGGTTGGATACCAAAACCCTTGGCATGATCGGGGGAAACCTCGACGAAGAAGAGGCCAGAATGTTCGGAAGGAATCTCGGTCTATCGAAAAAGGCCATAGAACGTTTTCTAAACATGTCGCATCCGGCAGTGCGAATTATAATGAAATACAGAGGTCAACTAACACATCACGGACAGAAGGTCGTTCTTATTACCTCTCTGAAAGCCATAGGGAGACAGGATTTGGTGTCGTTGCTCACGTCAAGATAGTTACGAGATTTTTCTGAATCATTTTTGGTTATTCGAAGAAAAGTTTTTGTCTTTTGTATAGACGCACGTAAAATTTTCTTGATCTTATTGTTGATAATATTGATATTATAAGTTGCTAGAATACAAGATAAGATCACATTTCAATGATTCAAAAATGTAAATAAAGTATTCATGTAACTCAAACAGGCCAGTGATGTATTCCAAAACTCAAATATTGCTTAGGTTTGTTTTCTGTTTATAGTCAAGAACCTATTTTCTGTATATAGTCATGAACCTATTTTCTGTATATAGTCATGAACCTATTTTCTGTATATAGTCATGAACCTATTTTCTGTATATAGTCATGAACCTATTTTCTGTTTCGGGAAAAAAATTCTCGCACTCAAATTCTTAAAATAAAAATAAACCAAAACGCATATTTTATTCTTACACACCGGTCGCGGTAGCTCAGTGGTTAGAGCGTTCGCTTCGTAACCCGGAGGTCGTGAGTTCGAGCCCCGCTCGTGCCATGGCCGCGTCAAACCTAAGACAAAAAATAGGTAGTGATTTCTCCTTCGCTAAACGCTCGGCATTTAGAAGTGAGAATCACGGGTCTTTCGGATATGACCTTAAAAACGGAGGCGTTGGCAAGTTAAAGAACCCTCACTGCTACGGCCCAGAGCGCTAAGCATAGGTCAAAATTTGTGGTACTTCACCTACAGCTGGTGACGTCTCAATATGAGTGAAAAATTTTCGAGGAGACGTAAAACAAACAAACAATCAATCAAACAATCAATCAATATTCTTCCACAAATTTTCGAACTTCCTTCATTATCATAGCATATTTAACATGTGTAGGTCTTGGTTTGCCACATCCCGCTTGGCAAATGCAAATCCGTCATTTCTTAGCTGTAGAAAAATTCAAAGAAAGACGACAACTGACCATCGTCGCTAGCCATGGATCGAAAATCCATGACTAGCGAAGATTACAATTGACAGACTTTAACACTACAGATTGTTACAGATGAATCCCACCTGAAATGTAAGCTAGGTGAAAAATTCAAGCTAAAACGGCACGATAAACAACAAGGGGCTTCCGTGGCCGAATGGTTAGAGCACTGCGCTCAAAATCACAAGGCCTCTCACCTCTAGTCGGCGTGGGTTCGATTCTCGCTCGCGCCGATATATGTGAGAAAGTTTGCTAGTTTACTTTCGGAAGGTCGGTGGTTTCTTCCCGGGTACTTTACTCCACCTACAAAAGTTGGACGCCACCAGATAACTGAAAAATTGTTGAGTGAGGCGGAAAACAACAAACAAACAAACGATAAACAATATAGGTTCTCCGAGCCAAACCTAATCATACCTTCTGCATTTAGAAGTGGTTGCACTCGTATATTGTTGAACTTCACTGAAGAATTTTTCACTCATTGCCTGTGAAGGACTGTAAAACTTGGGCCTATGATCGGCGCTTAAGGCTTTTGAGCAGGGAAGGATTTTTTTTTATCGTGGCACACCTGCTGTGACGTGGAGCCTCGGTTTTTGCGGTGTCATCCGAAAAACTGTCCCCATTTAATCGCCTAATACGACAAGCAATGGGTACTAAGGGACTATTCTAACCCATAACGGATACATATATTTAGAAGTGAGAATCAGAGACTTTCGGATATAACCTTAAAAACAGAGGTCTCGTGTCGCGGCAGGCTGGATATGTTAAAGAACCCTCACTGCTACGGCTCTGAGCGCTCAGCGTAGGTCTGAATCTGTTGTTGGTCACCTATAGCCGGAAACGTCTAAATATGAGTGAAATGTTTCGAAGGGACGTAAAACAAACATGCAAACAAAAGAAACAAACCCTCATTGCCATGGACATGGGCACCATGTATGGGTCTAAACTAATACTAATTTGAAAACAGTTGATGACGTCTGAATAAAAGTAAAACTTATGAAAGAGACACAAAATAATTATACAAGGAATAACTGTGTTGTGTGTGTGTGTGTGTGTGGGGGGGGGGGGGGGGGGGGGGTAACACCGAATCTCTCTACATACAAGACAGTTATTCTTTATATTTACACTTTTTCTTCTTTACGTAATACCCCTTTGATTGCCACTTCCAGTACTCCCATGGTCATGACAGACATTGTACATTTGATATCCTTTGAACGTAGTACGCAACAGGTAACTTAACAATTTTCCTATAATTCAATTTGTTTTAAATTACAGCACTTTCTTTATTATATTAAATTGCATCTATTCGCAAAATTTAAAAGAACATTTGACTTGTAGAATTTTTTTTATATAAGTCACAAATCCACTCTTAGACGTCCTCAGTTAAATTCATTAGTTTTTACTAAAGTACACTTTGTAAAAAGAAAATTTATGTAGAAAATTTAGTTTTTATGAAAGAAGTTTATCAACACGAGGTTGCGAAATATACTCTGCAAAAAAAGAAACGCATAATGGATTTTTTAAGATTTAGTAGATGTATTTTGGATTATGATTTTACAATAAAAAATGTAGATATTCACTAGAATTGTTTCAATTGAAAAAAATTACAGTCCAAACCTTAGATATTGGTGAAAAAAAAGTCAGATCATTACAGTTAAGAACACTTCCTGTCACGTTTAAGTTAGTACCGTGTATGACCACCTCGAGCTGCCAACACAGTTCTGCATCTCCTTGGCATAGAGTCAATCAATGTTCTTACGTTATTGCGTGGAATTGTTCGCCATTCCTGTTGTAACATTTGACGGAGCTGATCGAGGGTCTGAGGCGGAGGTTGGCGCAGGCGCACACGTTTATCCAGTTGGTCCCATAAGTGTTCAATCGGATTCAAATCCGGTGATTTGGAAGGCCATGGTAGCACATTAATGTTGTTCTGCTGAAGGTAGTCAATTGTTAAGCGGGCTGTGTGAGGCCTAGCATTGTCATGTTGGAATAACTCCCTCTGTCGGTCAATTACGCGCATCAGGTGAGGTTGGAGAATTTCGTCTCTGTACCTTTGAGCCGTTTAAATTGCCCGGGACATGTACCAGTTCTGTTTTACGGTCATTAGAGATCGCCGCCCACATTATGACGCTACCTCCACCGAAGCTATCCACTTCTTGGACACACGAGGAAGAGAAACGTTCATTCCTGCGCCGGTATACACGGATTCTTCCATCACGTTTCTGTAGCAGAAAACGGGACTCATCGCTGAACCAGATTCTACGCCAGTTGCGGAATGTCCAGCCCCTCAATCTGTTGCACCATCGGACTCTTTCTCGTCTGTGTAACGGTGTCAAAACTGCTCCAAAATACGGTCTTCTGGGTCTAATGCCATATTGTCGAAGTCGGTTGCGGACTGTCTGCGAGCTGATTCTTCTCAATCCAGGTATTCCGACTGCAGTAGCTAATGCAGCAACGGTTCGATTCCGTAGATGAAAGACCCGGATGTAGCGATCTTGTCCAGGAGTCGTAATGCGAGGTCGCCCACTCCTCGGTCGGTCATTAGTAGAGCCAGTCTGCTGGAATCTGTTCCACAGCCGAGAAATTGTGCTCTGATTTACGTTTTCAGTTCGTGCAATATCACTTTGGGATACTCCGGCCTGGAGACGGCCAATGACGATATTTCGAGTAGCAGGGTCCAACCTTGGCATGGCAGCATTTTAACGTTATGATGAATTCAAGCTTCAAACTTCGTCCTTTTATACGCTTTAATATAGTGGTTGAATTAAGCACAAAGTTCTCGTGAAAAACGTAAGCCAAATTCCATGGCGATAGAGGTGATGTGCAATTTTAGAGAGTCGCCGAGCTAATTTGGCAGAGAGCCAAATCAAATGAACAGACCTTTAAAGTTTCATACTTACCTGTAAAAAATCAATTACTCAATTGACCATTTCAGTTTACCTGGTAAAATACATAATTTGCATTTTTAAAATTTCAAAAGGGCTATGCGTTTCTTTTTTTGCAGAGTATATAAAAAAACAAATAACATAGTAATTAAAGTCGCAAATTATTTTTTGTAATTATATAATCACTTGAGGATATGTACGAAGGTCAAATGTGCAAGTTATTTGACGTACTTAGTACTGTATAAAAAAATCCATAATTTAATTTTAAAGAAAAACTAACAAATGACATTTCAAGACATACAGATTCCACAAGAATATTACAACCTAGGGATTTCATTTTAACAGGCATTTACCCCCCCCCCCCCCCCCTTGCTCTTTCGATCAGTGAGAGGTGATCAGTAGAATTATACATTGCCAGTGTTTTGTTATAAATGCCATTCCTTATTTTACTTTTCAAATCTAATTGTACCCAATATTTATAAATTTATTTACACCCCTCTCTATCAGATCTTTTTAAATCAACTTGTGAAGTGAATTATAACCCCCCCCCCCCCATCACTTACATGTATGTCCACATTTCTTATTTAATAACACGTTTTACACTTAGCATATAAACTCGCTAAATTTGCGTTGGACGTATATACAGAGGAATGTTATATGAATGTACAAAATCATGACATTCAATTCATTTATTCAGTTTCTTTAAAGACATACGTAAGTCCATATCGTGTTTCTTTCATTGTGGGGGCCTCTTTGGCCAAGTTATCTGGTGGCATCCAGTTTTTATCGGTGGAGGAGAAAACCTAGATACTATGTACCCTGGAATAGACCACCGACCTTCCCAAAGTAAACTGGCAAACTTTCTCACAAATATCGGAACAAGCTCTTGCATATCGAATCAGTTGAGAGATGCGAACACAATATGCAGGTGATAATGGAATATTGCTAAATAGATAAGGGAAGTTGACGATAGAAAAATTGAAACAATCCCGTTTGTCATAAAGTTGAGTTGCCAGTTTGCCGTCAATATCTATTTTCATTAAAATTTCCAAGCACGAAACAGATTTTAAAGACTCTACTGTCTTATTTCATGTTCACTAGGATATATCGAACGACATATGATTGAAAATGGTCATTGTTAATAGATAAACGTTGTCGATGTCTCCAAATGTTGAATTGAGGGTCACAACAAGGGATTTTTTCTTTTCATATAGAAGCTTTCGAATGAATTCTGCTTCATCAGAACATAAAAACAGGTTTGCTAACAAAGGAGCACAATTCGTGCCCTTGGGAATTCCAACAGACTGATGGATTGATTGTTTATTGTTTTACGCCACACTCAACAATTTTTCAGTTTTTATCGGTGGAGGAGAAAACCTAGATACTATGTACCCTGGAATAGACCACCGACTTTCCCAAAGTAAACTGGGAAACTTTCTCACATATATCGGGGCGAGCGAGAATCGAACCCGCAGCGACTAGAGGTGAGAGGCCTTGTGATTTTGATCGCAATGCTCTAACCACTCGGCGACGGAGACCTCGACTGTTGAAAGACCCTATCACCAAAGACTACCAAGATATTGCCAATGAGGAACTCTAGCATCTTTTTAATTCAGAGTACTTGTGTTTGAAGTGATTCTGTTTAAGTTTGTTCAATTAAATCATCAGAATATTTTTGATTGTTTATTTGTTCTTAATTTGTAGTTCACTTGTGAGTCGTAAGTTCACGTGAGATTACATAGTCACATTTTATCCGCCATCTGTAACTGTTGGTATAAAACACATTCCCGAAAGGACCACCCAGCCATTTACAACTTAACTTGCCATAAAATGTGCAAGGTTGAAGATACCTCCAATGTGTTCAAAGTGTAGTGAAATGTGGGGTTTGCATTTAGATTTCCGGTTGTGCTCTGGGTTCTACGACAATACAAAGGTCTGCTTCACCCGCTACATGTAACTCAAATTGAGAGAATGTATTTCTGTAAGCTCATCACTCTAGTGCTATTAATCGTGTAGTCATTGTAAATTGTCTTGTTTATTCATTTATAAGTGGGGGGGATTCTTTTTCCGTGTATTTTATGAACTGAAACCACTTTATTGGCGTAGTTGGTAGGATGCTAGAGGTATTTGTAGACCAACGTGTTGGCCAGGGGATGTCCCTGGGTCGGCCATATTGTTCCATGGTGCGGTACTTCTTCCTTTCAACTTGGTAATACTTTATATTAACTTGTTTTAATATTTTATAAAATGTAGCGTCTGATTAATTAAGTCGTAAATTAACTTCATTCAATTGCTTTGTTTTTCTCTGTGGAATGTTTCCAATTCTTATTGATTTTCAGGTTTTGTGGCGATGTCTCGGATAGATTGGTCTTTCGAGTTAGGCAGAGGTAGTCCGCAGTTGTCGGGTGACAGGGGCGTCCCGGGGTGATGTTGCGAAACAGAAATGCGTAACGGACACATAGGGGAAAGACGCGGGATTACGGAAGGGATACAGACCAGATAGGATATATCGACTGTTTGAGTTAGTTTTATTTATCCACCCGTGTACAGTACCTCCAGCTAGTGGAAGGAGATGCTACTAGTACACTAAAAGAGAATGTGACTATATTCCTCACCCGGAGAGGGAGCACTAATAACCACTGTGAGTTGGGGAGCCACACTTCTCCAGGGCAGGGATAGGAGGACAAGAAGGTCCGGAGATGGCGGCTAACTCAGGTACATAAACTGAAGTAAATTGTGGGTCTAAGCTACTAACCCGGTACTGGGGATATCTACAGTTAACCTGTCGCAGAAAGACCGGTTCATAATGTTAGAGACCCAGAATGTTAAAATACAGGGCTGACAATGCTGAATTAAAGAGTCAGGTGGCTTAGCCGAAGAGTATGACTGATCAGATGTTGTGAATAGCTGGGCATACAGTTAGTGGTTCATCCTGGGAATGTAGGCAACTCTTCTGCAGAGCCTTTGCACAGGGGTGATATAGGGATTTCACCTATAAATCCAGGTTAGGATATTTCGTAAATCATGTGGAATTTTGTCCTTAGCGAACGTGTTTAGTTCTATTGTTCGAAAACGTTATCCCAGCGTGGTGGAAGGCCTTAGCAGTGCAGAAACGGTACCCTTGGGGAGGTCTGATGCGTTCAATCCCTGCGGGTGGTGGTGGGTGAAATTTAGTAGCGTTTACGCTCCACGCACGTTGCCCAGGGTGACATTCCTGGCTAATAAGGGCTCTACCGGAGCTCCGTGCCACCAATGTGGCTCCCCAGTCGTAGCAGTTATTATTGCTCCCCAATCACCCAGTTTTCCAACCTAGGGCGAGATTCCTGTGGGACAGGTGTTCATGAATGTCCTCAAGAAAGAACAATTCCATGAATTTTAAGGTTCCTGATTCTATGAGCAATGTCGACAGCAAAACGTTGATTGGACTCTCACCAATCAGACAGGCGATAAGGCATCACAACAGCTTAAGGTAGCGATCTCCACTGGTTAGGCAGGTGCATACAGAATGCTGTATTAGTCGCAGATCTGTTAGTGGATCTATTGATGTAGGACTTGTAGAGGGTTTGTTGTTGAAGGAATGTTTTCTGCACAGGTGAAGTCTGGCACAGGAAAGGAAAGGGTTGGTTCTACCAAGATCACGGTTCAGGACGACCTTGTCCAGACTTGTGGAGACGGTTGTGCCTACTCAGAAGCTAGGTATTGTCATGAAGTCCGGGTGTGAATATGGAATGGTCACCAGGGACCATCAAGTTTGGTGCAAATGTTTCTGGTCGTTGTCTGGAGTTGTGCATCATTCCTTCAGCTGACACAGTGTGAAAAGGTCAAGTTAACTAACAATATTCAACCTCGTAATTCCTATAGAAAATACATATCAGAGAGGTGGCAAACACGAACCCTGGTCATACATGAGGTGGGATCAGCTGCAGTGTGTGGTACTGGTGTTGTGGATGTAAGAATTCATGAGGCTACCTCTCTGTTGGTAAAGGGTCATCCGAGGAGAGGCAGCCTGATGTGGGACAAGATTCAGGGAAGCGTAGTGATGGGTCGAGATGATCCTGTGTTGTTTACTCAGTATGGATCGGTCGGTCCATTTCCAGGGGCCGTGTCTCGAAATAATTTGGGTAGGTCTGTAAACCCTAAGAGGATTCCGAGTAGCAGGGATGAATTCTAGCAAGCAGTAATCTTACACATGGGGAGGGGGGAAGGTAAGTTGTGCATGCAGTGTTTCAAAAACAATTTTCAAGGAATTTACAGAAAACGTGGTTCTGTGTGGTTAGTGCTTATTGTTCTTAATAACAAAGATTAATGTGATTGGTTCTAATATATACATAACTACATGATAACATACCGTTATTCACCTCAGCAACGTTCAACAAAAGGGATACTATATCATTGTACATACCTTAAAATGGACACAATTTGTAACGTTACACTAAACTTCTAAAGTGAAAATGTACATCCAAGCATGTGAGCATCAATATTTTATTGCCAGATTTATATCACTGAATTAAGGTATGAAGCTTGGACGTTCTTAACTACACCAGATTGTGTCCCCTGTTGAATTTGAACTATGAAGTCCAGATCATAAAGAACCAGGATCTCTCTTAATTCTAATGCTAAAGTTCAAAGCTACAAATATTTCATATCCAATAGGCCTATATATCAGTACAGCTCCAGTACTAAAACATTTTGATAAAACACTTGCATGTTTCACGATTTAGAACGTTTTAAAGGTATATGTGCCATATTAAACAGTATTTTGTTCGATTAGATTGAGAAACAAACAACCCAGATCGTGTTTTATATCAGTATGGTAAATAAAACGATTTGACAATTTCGATAAATCATTTATGGGTATTTAAGGACTACTGGTCTACTCAATGCAAGGGGAAAACGGTGGTTTTCTAATGCATATTTATGATGGAATGACGTTTATGGTGGATGTGTGCAAGCACATATATATATAAATTTATATATAAATATGTATTGATATATATTATTTAGTTCTAATAGGTATGACATATTTGTAGCTTTGACCTTTAACCTCAGAATTAAAATTTGTTTTGGAACGGTATTTGAAATCCCACAGTCCACAATTTGGTCTAAATAATAAGTTAACATTTGAGTTCCATACTTGTCTCTAATCACCTTAATCCAATGATTTACAGGGGTTGCACCACCTTTTTTGCGGTTAGTTATTTTAAACAAAAGGTTATACTTGCTATTTTGCGGTGTTCAACAGCCCCCCCCCCCCCTCCAACTTTTTCTTGGCGAAAAAAGTTACTTGGGTTGCTAATCCCTCATTCCCTTTTCAATAACTTTAAAAATGGTATCTGTTTTAAGATATGAACTTTTTTTTTCTGAGCATTATTGAAGTGAATGATTATTAAGTAAACAAGGTTCGTGTCATGTTTTTGTTTACATACAGATTACTTCATGGGAAATACCATGTTTAAAACAAGGTGAGATATGACAACACTAGAAACTGCTTAATTGTGATCACAATTATCTTGTAAATTAAAACAAAATCTACATTAAACAATTTTTTTCCCAGTATATTTAACATACGTACACAAAAACATGACATGAGCTTTGTTTGCATAATTAAAAAGTGTGAGCTTTCTATCTCTCATGTAACTCGACAACTGACATTCAAATTTTTACTGACCATTCGAAACACCTTAGTTAAACATTCTAAACATTAAAGATGGAAAAATAATATTAGAAAATTTTCAGTTGAATCATGTCCATGTTCCTTTAACATGATGTACAATATAACACAGACAAATAATGATTAGTTGTATTTTATGCATAATATTGTCATTGATAACTGTAGATTGGGAAATTAACACGATGGTGTTAATTTTATGATAGTCACGATTTATCCATTTCCGCGAAATTAAACCCATAGTGAATAATATATTAAAAATATTTATACGGGTTTGTAGTCGAAGCTTTAAAAGTAGATTTTCCGCGGCTGTATCGTTGTAACAAATTGTGGCATTTTAGCACTGTAGAAACAAAGAAACTGTGACAAGATTATTATGTTCAAGAAACAAATCTTGAAGAACTCTGCGTTGTGTTTTTTAGAGTTTTTTACCCACATAAACTCATACAGTAATTTACAAAGTTCGAGGTTCGTTAACTAAAACAGATCTTAGGCTTATACCAACAAAGCCTAAATCTCAGTATTACCTCTCTGCTCTCTTCCAAAGCCCTTTTCTCTCTGAAGAATGAATAATCCTTGTTTTCAGTGTGATCATTATAATGAATTTCTCATTATTGTTCCTTAGAAACTTTTTAGGATAAAACCAGAAAGCCCCGGAAACAGCGGCAAGTAATTGAACTAGAACTAAAATAATCTTTGAAGATAATTACATTCGATGCGGTAGCGGAATCAAAGCAGTTGCTTAGCACTGATTAACAATAAACCGTAATTAAATTACGTGGCGCATTTCAGTATTGAATTATCATTGGAAACTGACACCAGTGTATCCTTTAACAACCGCGCATTCAGTACAAAATGAAAGTCTTCATATTTTATCTATACATCGGATATACATTTGGAGCTATGAGAGATAAAACTTTATCATCATCTAATGAAAAAACGTTTACGAAGTGTTCAACAAGCTTTCAGTTGTACTCCGTACAGACATGCTACGTGGAATGTTTGCGCAGATGCCCCAATCCTGGCCATGGACTCTGGGATCATGGAACAAACAGATGTGTGTGCTGCGGGTGTCATACTCCTGGAACTACAGTGGATATCACCAATATCACCGGTATCAAGGTGTATAACTCGGGTAATCAAATATTGATTTATTTTTTATTGTTATGCCCCCCAAAATCAGAGAGATTCGGGGGTTTATAGTTTTTGGTCTGTCTGTGTGTCCGCAAACACTTTACCCTGGCCATAATTTTTGAATGGGTGGCGATTTCGCATGTGTATTCCTAGTGACAAGACTGGTACCTTTACTTACGTTTTGACCTCATGACCTTGACCTTAGAATTTGACATACTTTGAAAGAAAAAAAACAAGGTTTGAACGGTTAGTGCTAGGGCAGATTTTACATGAGTATTTCGTGTGACGAGACCTTATTTGGGTACCGGAATTACTTTGCTGCCTTACAGGGGACACCAGTGCTTCACTAACACGTCTTATTTTCTGTTTATTCCCAAATGCATCTATTGTATTTTGCTCTTACATGGGCTTAAATCTACATCTGAGAACGATATTTCATATGCAAATACTGTTAACTTTTTTTACTTTAACAACAAAAAACAGATGAGCCTTGCTATTTTTCTTGAAATATATTTTCATTCCGTCATGTATATATTCCAACACGATTTGTCTCATGTTCACTGGACAAAGATTCCTCCGACCAGGTGTTCTCTGTATCCAAGACGAAGTGACGGAAATGTAGTGGAAAAGTCCCTGTAACCAATCAAAATATGTGTAACATACGACCACTTGTAAGAGAACAGTGCAAGATGTTTGGTTTAGATTGCAATGTATACAGTCTAGAATTTACAATATCCGTGGTTCATAAATAGAATTTTCTTCGGAAATCCTGAGCGCGGTTGCGATTGGGGGATTCTCAAGCTCAGTAATTATTGATGACTTAATGAACTAATTGACGCAAAAACCTGTATTTTGAACCTAAATCCAGTTGAAAGTTGAAAATTAAGGACGATTACATGATGTAAATGCACGAAGAAAGAAAACGTTCTAATAATATTAATTATCAAGTATAGAAAATGAAAACATTTTAGGAATTTATTTTCATATGCCCATATATATCAACTTGTAAAGAATAGGCGCAAATTGCGCATGGTTCCTTGTTCATCATAGGCACGCCTTGTAAGAATCAGCTGTGCTTGATTGTCCGACATAGGTGTGCATTGCAATATCACTTTCCTTGATTGTCCGACATAGGTGTGCATTGCAATATCACTTCCTTGATTGTCCAACATAGGTGTACATTGCAATATCACTTCCTTGATTGTCCGACATAGGTGTACATTGCAATATCACTTCCGTGATTGTCCGACATAGGTGTACATTGCACGTGTCACATTCCTTGGTTGTCTGACATAGGCACACATTGTAAATATCCCTTTCTTTTGTTGTCCGATATAGTTGGACATTGTAAATATCACTTTCGTTCGTTGTCTGACACATCCGTCGCGGTAGCTCAGTGTTAGAACGTTCGTTTCGTAACCAGGAAGTCGTGAATTCCAGTCCCGCTCGTTCCATGGGTACGTCAAACCCACGACGTTAAATTAGGCAATTACTTCTCCGTCGCCAAACACTCAGCATCACGGGTCTTTTATATGGAATGATATGACCTTAAAACGGAGATCCTATCTCGCGACAGGCGTTGGCACGTTAAAAAAACCTCTCTGCTACGGCCCTGAGCGATACGAATAGGTGTAAATTTGTGGTACTTCACCTACAACTGGCGATATCTCAATATGAGTAAAAATTCTCGACAGGACGTAAAACAAACAATCAAACTACCATTGTCCGACATAGGCGCACTTTGTAAATATCACTTTATCTGGTTGTCGGACATAGGCGCATATTTGTAATTAAAACTTTCGTTAGATATTCAAATGACAGACAAATAAGCAGAGGTACTCTTCATATGAAAGATACGGATATATCCATTTAATTTTTTTAAATATCTGTTTTGAACTTAGTTATTTCCACTTTGCAAATATCAAAACTCGTTCTTAATTTCAAATACCACGTCAAGACGTTGCAAATTGTGTACACTTTTCTTTAAAATTGACAAACTCGTCAACGGTATAGGCATGCATAGAGATTATAAGGAAGTGAAACTTATGTACACCTGTTTGATAATCCTAGGTCACACTGGGACGAGTTGGTGCCACGAGTTTGGGCGAGTTATAACTCGCCACATCTCTTCAGGTGTCATCTAGGATTTGAACACATATCTGTACATGTCGAATAAATGTCTCTTCATGTTGCCAGTACTCGACAAGCAGCGGCGAGAATTTTAAACGGTCTAAAATTGTCGCGCGAGTTTTTGTGTTGAATGACATGTTGAATCGATGTCGCCCAATCTCGTGTGTGTCCGAGATATGTCGTCATATGACCACGCTTCTCGCCGTGTACAAAGTAATTCGACATGCCACGAGTTCGGAGGACAGTATTATGATCTCTGCTCAACATGCTCCCGACATGTAACGAGTTTTCAAGACTTCTGTTCAACATTTGTACGATTTTGTACGAATTCTGTTCAACATTTCCTCGAATTTGACACGAATTTTTGGAATGTTAATTGTGTAAAAAGGAGTCTGCATATCTTCTATCAGTACCAGTTGTCCTGTAGACGTCAAATGAGACAGTCATGCCAAAGAGGAAGGAAACAAAAAAAAAAAATAGCCTCACAAGACATTGCACCACAGTCACCACCACATTGCCCAACACCACCTGGGAATGAGTCAGATGGAGAGAATTGAAACTGAAGATGGAGATGCGGGAAACCGAGATGTCAAAGTGTGAACGAGTATACAACATCTTTACAGACAGAGAAGAGGAGCCCTTGGTGGAGTAGTTAAAGGATAACCCTATATTGTATAACAAAGGTCTGAAAGAATACAAAAAAAAAAAAAACACGGAAAAGAAGGCTGCCATGTGGACAGAAATTGCCTACATGTCTGAAACTGTAAAATGTTCGTTTGTATATTTGCTCATGGATATTTGAAATTGCTGTGTTATCATAATTAACAGGCTTTCCAAACGTATACTTTCAGAGGCCCTACTTCCCAGTGGTACAAGACAATGAGAACTCAGTTTGGAAAGCTTATCTAGAAAACGTCTGGCGATAGTGCCCGTGAATACACTGACCGAGAGGAGTGGGTTGTGACTAACTTTGGTTTTCTGAAAAATGAAATCGTCCAGGTTGCTAGCAGACCGGCTGGTTTCCACATGGATAAGGTTGGATGCACGATTTCTACACCAGCAATGCCATTTGATGTGTCTGATTTGGACCATGAGGACAATAACATTCCAAGCGAACTGGAAAATATTCCCCCACCTACCAATTCTACCACTGCAATACCAAGAAAGAAGAAAATGAGGACCACATCCACTGACACAGAGTTACAGAAGTTAACTGATAAACTTATTGAAAGGATTGAATGTAGCCGCAAATTATGTGTAAAGGTTGTGGAGATGATCAAGGCAGTGGAGAACCCACATACAGCGTATGCTAACCACCTTGCCTCCATGTATCCATCCAAACACGCAGATCTTTGGGAAATTATTTGAAGAAAAGCCATGACACCCTCATCTTCTTTGTGGCAGAGTCAAATCGCCTGTGAAAACTGGAAGAACAACAAAAGATGTAGCCTCACAATCAGCAACCGATTCAACAACAGATTCAACCGTATGGATCAACTTACAGTCAGCTGCAACACATGGTTCCACAGCAGCAATTACAACCTAATCTTACTCCTAGTAATCGTACTCAGCTTAATGGTTCTGATCAGTTATGGGACATAGGTGCATCAACGTATGGAAATACAATAATGTCTGCCCCAAATCTCAGTAACCTACCTTGGGTTTGGTGAGACAGCTAGAGGATCTAGACGACCTAACACACAAATCATAAAGAATATCTGAATGTGGAATGTTTATACTCATGTGTATCACTTTATTTTTATGTGGCATAAGGAATGTCTAATTTTTGTACTGTTAAAAAGACTAGAAAAATCAACCAAAACATAAAAAAGACCTTGCAGGTCGAAATGATCAACATGACGGTTAAAACAAAATAGAATGTATAGCAAGTTATAAGTCTTTCAATTCAATGATTCAAAAGATGTCGAAGATATAAATTATTTACTAACTATGCAAGATAATATATTTTGATGGGGGCCTCCGTTGGCCGAGTGGTTAGAGCAGCACGCTTCAAATCACAAAGCCTCCTAGCCTCTAGTCGGCGCGGGTTCGAGCTTCCCTTGCACCTACCTGACGTTATGTGAGAAAGATTAAAGGGGTAATATAACGAAGAATCATCACTCTCATAAATCTTGTAGTAAATAAAAATCAGAATTGGGCTAACACGGATCCCTGGTCATACCATAGGTGGGATCAGGTGCCTAGGAGGAGTAAGCATCCTCTGTCGACCTCGTGAGGCTTATTTCCAGACCAGACAAACGGAACAATCCCCAATCAAAATCAGTGTGTGAAGGACGGTCTAACATTTGGTATGAAACAAATCATACAGCATTTGACCTAATGAGAGGTTGTACTGGTAAACTAGATCGTTATAACGACCGTAAAATTTGCAGAATGCTGCCTGTAAACGAAACTGTAAAAATAAAAGTAAAAAATAAATATCAATGCCCATTTATTGAAGAGAAATTGTGCATAATAAGCAATAATGCAGAACGTTAACAAAATTAACAAATATGTACACTAACAAGGGAAGTTTATGAGAGTTCATGAAATATTATTCTGCCGGGGAACTTCGCCAACTGGGCTGTTATAATATATCTTGAGGTAATCTCTTTCTCTCTGGGCGGCCTTCGATCCGACATTTCCTATCTGGTTTCCATGTCGTGCATAACAATACCATTTCTCCACTCTCTTGGTACTATGTTATCGTTATTATCAGCCTGGTCCATGGCAGCATTTTGGGTAACTGGATATCAGATCTTCATGAGGTTGTGAAAACAACAGCATGCCATTACGATAGTTTAACCTACGTTTGGCGTATTGCAGTAAGCAGGCATTGGAAGCGGTTGGCCAAAATCCCGAAAGCATTCTCAACTACCCTGTTTGACCTGGATAGCATGCAATTGACAATTCGTTCTTCAGGTGTTAGATTACCTTTGGAAAATGGTTTCATCATCCATGTTCGAATAGCGAATGCATCATCACCCACAATGAAGTAGGGCATTTCTTTACCATCATGAGGCAGAGGCACAGGATCTAGAAGTTTATCTCACCACTGTCTATTGCTTCCATCAATTCACAAGAATTGAATACTTGTTCATCTGATACTGAACCATTAGACCCAATGTCTGCCCAAAGAAATTTGTAGTCTGCATCAACAAGCCCAAGCATCACGATTGAAAAGAAGCCCTTGTACTTTTAATAAAGTGATCTACGTTTTAGGAGCTTTAATGGCGATATGTTTTCCGTTTATTGAAGGGCATGATGGAATTTCCAACGAGCTTCACACTGTTGTGCAACTTCCCGCCATTTGTCTTGAGTTGTAGGACATGATACCACACCATCACTGTACGCGTCAATGATAGCCTGACAAACGTCTGGTATAAGGAGGCAGATAATGTTGTGTGTCAGTCAAAAGCCGTAGATAAGACTCGCCGGAAGCCATATGCCGAAGGGTGATGGCAAGCTTTCATCCAGGTTGACCGGTCGCGGTAGCTCAGTGGTTAGAGCGTTTGCTTCGTAACCGAGAGGTCGTGAGTTCGAGCCCCGCTCGTGCCATGGCCGCGTCAAACCTAAGACGAAAAATAGGTAGTGATTGTTCCTTCACCAACGCTCGGCATTTAGAAGTGAGAATCACGGGTCTTTCGGATATGATCTTAAAAACGAAGGTCCCGTGTCACGGTAGGCGTTGGCACGTTAAAGAACCCTCACTGCTACGGCCCTGAGCGCTAAGCATAGGTCTAAATTTGTGGTACTTCACCTACAGCTGGTGACGTCTCAATATGAGTGAAAAATTCTCGACGGGACGTAAAACAAAGAAACAACCCATCCAGGTTGTAGAGCATTTCTGTACCAGATGTCCTTCTTTGTCAACCTCTCAGATAATCTATGATCTACCTCCCGAAACCCTCACGAAATTGATGAATAATTGCCTATCGTCAATCTCAAGTTCATACATAAGACGGTCATAATGACCAAAGTCTATTCTTTCTGAACCCAAGGCCTAACCCAGCATCTCTTCCGAGCTCTTCTTTTTCTTTTTTCTCTGTACTTTACTACATGGGCGATCAATAGATCGTGTACAACATCCTCATCCTCCATTAATATAAAAAACAATCGACCTCTGACTGGACATGGAAATAATGTTATATCTATGATAGCAAACAAACGTGAAAACCTACCAATATTTATACCCAAGTTGTGTTCAAATCGTCTACATTCGTACATTTCTCGCAGATCAATCGTCGCGACTCGTCAAGAATTAGTGGAAATGTCGGCTGGACCCTCATGAGATCGTACTTTCTCGAAGAAAAATTTTCGATTCTGGAGGTAATGTCGTGCAAATATCGTACAGATTTTGACTAAAAACTCGTGATAAAAAGAAACCATCGTCCTACTCTCGTGTCAGTGTGGAAGTGGACTCGAGTAGAAGTCAAACTGATGTCCCCATAATCAAAAATCATCACAAACTCGCGAAGTTTGTGACGAGTTATAACTCAACAGTACATGTGGTAACTCGAAGCTCCAACTCGTGACAGCGTGACATGGGTTTTATGTCATACACAGTAAATCAATGATCGATATATAAATCTATTATTGGTGTAAGATGTCAATTTGTTTTAACAATTTTATTTCTACATAGTATAAAAATACATACATGTAAACAACTTTATTGTATGAGAACATGCACGGAATGTCAACATTCTTTACAGAATGGTTACACAATAAATACTATTACTAATGGATCACACACAGCTACTGACAGAGAGAGAGAGAGAGAGAGAGAGAGAGAGAGAGAGAGAGAGAGAGAGAGAGAGAGAGAGAGAGAGAGAGAGAAAGAAAGGGAGAGAGGGAAAGAGAAAGAGAGCGCGAATTAAATACACAGCGTGTTTCACTTGTACATGAGTAGTATAACCCGACTTGATAGGCGGTTCAACTGAGTGCACTTTTTTACGTCCCGATAGGGGGGTCATTGGAGTGCAGTGCTTGCTGGGGGGCTTCATCGGAATGTGGGTTGACGTCATAATAGAAGTGCAGTAAGTAAGAAGTGCATGACGTCATAATAGAAGTGTTAGCAGGGGATTGTCTAACCGCATTCCAGTGTTAAACATCCTGTGTTGAAAATCCAGGCACTGATCTAAAACACCTGGCGTAGCACGTGCGTTTTCTAGACAATACCTGGCGTGGCGGGAAGCGCGTGCGTTTTCTAGACAATACCTGGCGTGGCGGGTGAGTTTTCTGGACAATACCTGTTCTAGACAATACCTGTGCGTGATACCTTTTTAAGAGTGCGAGGGTTAACGGAGTGCACTATCGGTGACGTCATAATAGGAAAGCATGATGATATAGTGATAATACTTATTGAGCATGGGTGGCACGACTAAGATATATGGTGTTGCTTATATCAGAAATTGTGTGCAAGTTGTTCAGAATTCAGAGTGGTTTAAATCCGCTAAAGCTTATGTTCATTTGGTGATACCGGAGATTGGAAATCTCGACAGTTTTCGGAGAATTGCTAATTCGTTAGCTAGAGACACTAACCCGGGACGTCTCATTATGATTTACTTGTATGGGGAGGAACTTAAGAAAATTCGTCCAGAACAAACTTTAGACATTGATCTCATTTTATTAGACAGTATACAAAGAGGATTCATGGATATGATTCGTCATAGTTAAAGTCATGGAGCAGCTCGCAGATAAATTGAACACTTTACAGATTAATGAAGTTCCACGAAATATATCACATTGGATCAAACGGATGACAACAGACCTATCACCGTTAAAAGACTTTCTGATATCGGAAGTATTTCCCATGACCATGGACGACTATTTAGAGTGTTGTCAGTATTTATTCAAACACCATTCTACATGCACCGCGTTAGTGTTAATTCATTTAATGGGGGAAGAAATGAAAAAGCGCATGCCCGAAAACACGTCACAGATCAATCGTATCTGGGACGACTGTCTCGAGTATAAAGAACTGACACCTTAATTTTTCTTCATTTCGAGATCATGGCTGAGAGTAACAACACCGATAAAATTCGTGAGGAGGCATTACAGTATATCGAGCTAGTTAGAAATAGTGCTCTATTTCGTTTCGTCAAATATTTTCTACAAGAGGAAATATAAGAGAAAACAGTCCAGAACAACCCATGTAAATGGATACTCACCCTGTGGAATATCCCATCAGAATGTTCGAGGAAATACCAGAAAGAGATAACAGTTCAGGAGAAAATATGTGACATTTAATTTAAAGAAAAACAAAGTGTATCTATTACCTGCAGAAGATCGGAAAAGTCCTTGGATGACTGTAGGCGCTGATCGATTTCGTTTTCATAGTAGGATTCGGGAAGTAGAACAAGTATTGGGCTCTATTTTAAAAACTCATATTTGTTGGACTTATGTATGGGAATTGTGCATTTGACATGTTCTGTATTTGAAATGTTCTATATTTAATATATTCTGTATTTAGATAAAACTGGTTAAAACGAATGATGTTATGTTCTTACGTCACAATCAGTATATAAATCTTACGTCACAATCAGTATATAAAGCTTACATCATAGAGAGAGAGTATAAATGCAATACACATCTCAGATTGTCATTAGTCAGCAACATGTCTGAGCGAATAGATGATTTACAAAAATATATAGAAAGACGATTGAAATATTTAAATCAGCAACTACATTTACAGCGAGGTCGAAAATCACAACTCCGCAGAGACAATGCGCGGAGATTACACATTTTACAACGAGGACAGGGGAGACCTAAAAAATTAACTTCAGAGTATTATCATATCAATCTGAATCGCTCCCGGCAATCAAGAAAATTCAAAGTTCAACAGAATGTCTACAATGTTGGCTTTAAACCCCTCCCCGAGAAAGAAATTACTCATTTCATACGTCGTTTATTTCGAGATATGTTAAAAAATGTAAAAGAAAAAATGCACTGCAACCCCAATGATTATGTACGGCTCAACATTCGACACCCCTCTTTAGATTCTGACATTCGGGCGGAATTTAATCAATCCAAAAACCTCCACGAGGACAAAATTTTAAATAAAATCGAGAGCGTACAACAATCCAAAAAAAAAAGAATTCGTGATGACTGACGGGTCTATTCAGCTGCATTTCTTTCATGTGAAATATCCTCAAGGGAGCGGTGGTGGTAAAAAGAAAAAACATCTTCACCTCGATAAGGAGAAATTCAAGATCTCCAAGAGAGATCGTTCGCATTAACAACCCCTTAGATTCCCTCTGTCTCCCCCGAGCCATCGTGGTGGCGCGTTTGCACAGTAAAAAATCTCTAGACCTCGAATGGGAGAAAAAATGGATAAGGATGAGAAAAGGGGATACACGGGCTCTCGATCAGAAACGTCAAACCATTTCTCTCATGGAACAAGCCGGTTGTGATATCCACCAGTCTTGTGGGCCTCACGGGTGGTCGAAATTACAGGAGATCTTAGCCCCCGAGTATCGATTGAAAATATTTCAATTCAAAGTCAATGCACAACGACTACGATCAGAGCCCATCTACAAAGGACGGGGGAACGGTCAATGTTTAAATGTTCTATTGGATAATGGTCATTACGATGCCATTTTATCAATGCCGGGAGTGACGGAGAATCCGTATTACTGTGATGTTGGATATAGTCACATCGAAGAACATCGTACCACCTGTCCTCACCGATGTTCCCCAGACGGCAGTCATACAGAATACCCTCATTGCCATGGGTTTTTCAGAAATGCTACGTGTAACCAGACGCATTTGAAACCGTACAGTACTCAGAGCACGACCACTCTCTGCAGTTTAATGGGACGTTGCGACCAGTGCCAGAAATGGATGTCCAAGCAATTTTTAAAAGGACACGCCTGTGGAGGTCAAATACGATGCAACATCTGTAAGGAACTCGTTCAAGCACCGCATCATTGCTTCGTTCAAACGAAACCCATACCTAAACCCAACAAGGATTTAAAACTGTATATTTATTACGGTTTCGAATGTACCCAGGAAAACGGAATTCATACCCCTAATCTCTGCGTGGCGGAACGCGTGTGTCAATATTGTGACACTTTAGATATCAATATTCCGTGTAAACACTGACAAGGGTTTCGAACGCAACGTCGCTTCGTTTTTCAAGGATCGAACACCTTAAAACAGTTTATGGAATGATATTACAAGCCGAGACGGACGAAAAAGGTACTTTAAGGTTTACTCACGAGGAAGCTATTGTCATTGCGCACAATTTCAAAGGGTACGATGGTCAGTTCATCTTGAATTATCTGGTGCACACCGCTTGTATCAAACCGACAGTCATTCTCAACGGGAGTAAACTCTTATACATGGAAGTATTCAGTGTGAAATTCATTGATTCGTACAATTTTCTCCCCTTTGCCCTCGCTAAGATGTCAGCTGCTTTCGGTTTAACGGAATTAAAGAAAGGTTAGTTTCCCCACTTTTTTTAATACGGAACAGTACCAGAACTATAAGGGTCCTTTCCCGGCTGCGCATTACTATAACCCCGATGACATGTCCACAGCCAATCGTGACGCTTTCTATACCTGGTACAATCAACAACAAGGCAAAGTTTTCGATTTCCAGATAGAATTTATAGCTTATTGTATCTCGGAAATGACATTTTACGCCGGTATTGTGCTCAATTTAAATCGACTCTCTTTGCTCTCGTATGTGTCGACCCGTTTCAGGAATCCATTACTTTTGCTAGCACGGCCAACTTAGCCTATCGACGAGGATTCATGCCCCCACAAACTATTGCCGTCATTCCTAATATGGGTTACCACCCCTCCCGTCGCTACTCAGTCAAAGCCTGTCGATGGCTCGCCTGGTTAGAACATCAACATCATAGCATACGCCATGCGAAAAACGGGGGTGAAGTCACTTTAGGACCTTATACGGTGGACGGGTACGACGAGGAATCCCGCATTGTGTACGAATTTTACGGGTGTTACTAGCATGGTTGCCCTCATTGTTATTCGAATTTATTAACGGAAATGCACCCTCATCGAGTTCAACACACGTATCAAGACCTCTACGAACAGACCTTAAAACGAGCCAGCGACTTAGAGGCTCAAGGCTATACGGTGGTCAGCATCTGGGAACACGAGTTTGATCAACGAGTTCAACAGAATTCTGATGTACAAGAATTTCTACAAAAAGTAGATATTCAGGACCCGTTAAATCCTCGTGACGTCTTATACGGAGGTCGTACTAATGCCACGCGCTTGTATTGCGAGGAGGGTGACATGCGATATGTCGATGTGTGTTCCCTGTATCCTTACGTACTGAAATACAAACCGTTTCCCATCGGCCACCCGCAAGTCATTACCAGTGATTTCGCGGATGTGAGAGTACTTTGGGCCCATTCGTTGTCGCGTCTTGCCGCCCCGAGGACTGTATCACCCCGTGTTGCCTTATAAGACGGGGGGAAAATTACTCTTTCCCTTATGTCGAACCTGTGTCGAACATCGCGACTGAGGGCCTGACGATCGCTGCACACACACCGATTCACAACGCCGTCTGACGGGCACCTGGGTGACGATCGAATTACACAAAGCTCTAGATCTCGGGTATCGCCTCGATCACATCTATGAAGTGTGGCATTTTCCCCAGCGTAGTGAGAACTTGTTTCGATCGTACATTGATACCTTTTTGAAAATTAAACAAGAAGCTTCAGGATTACCTAATGATTGTCAAACAGACTAGCAGAAACAAGATTACATCAATGCGATCCGGCGCCGGGAAGGTATTGCTATGAGTCTGCTAGACATCGGGAAAAATCCCGTCCGTCGTACCATTGCTAAACTCTTTTAGAATTGTCTATGGGGAAAATTTGCTCAACGCTTACAGTTACACAAAACTCAGTATATAACCGAAGAAGAAGAATTACAGGAAAAATTACGAAACGCCACTTTAGAAATCAAAGGAGTCGAGCTGTTAGAAAATCGACATCATCCTGAAATTGATATGATGTTAATTAATTTTCAAGAAAAGGAAGAATTTCTGGAAGACTGGCCTTTTGGAAACGTGGTGTTGGCTTGTTTGACCACCGCTCATGCTCGTTTACATCTGTACGAGACTTTACAACCTTTGGGAGACTGTGTCCTCTACTTTGATATCGACAGTATCATTTATCAACACGACTAGACGCAATTTAATCCCACGATCATCAATAGTTTAGGGGGTTGGACCGATGAATTAAATGGTGACCGCATCGTTAAATACATGTCGGGAGGGCCTAAGAATTACGCCTACGAGACCCAAAGGGGAAAATCAATGTGTAAAGTTAAAGGCTTGACTCTGAATTACCAGGCTTCTCAGATCGTTTCTCCGGCTATTTAGAAAAAATGTTAAAAGGAAAAGAAGAGGAAGTTCAGGTGTGTTACCCTCACTTTATTCAAAGAACACAACACCATGTTCGTACCCTCCCCTTAGTGAAAAAATACCGGATGGTCTACGATAAACGTCAACGTGTACGTCATTATGACACCCTCCCTTACGGGTATTAAACAATAATGATCAAGACATAAACGTTAGTCTATCACCATGACTAAATGCGGATCACCACGCTATCCTATTGTGACCGCTTATGCTCGAGTACTGGACCGGGACCAGTCCTTTAAAGAAGCGCCTGATCATTTAAAGAAGATGTTACCTGTCATTACCGAAGCCGGATTCTATTGCAGTGGCCTGGGGGATGTTCTGCACTGTTTTCACTGTAGCATTGCTCTCAATGAATGGGAAGCCGAGGACAATCCATGGATAGAACATGCATATTGGAGTCCACACTGTGCTTACGTGCTGGGCAATAAGAGTACTAAATGGGTGCGACAAGTCTTTAACGCTTATGCTAGAGTCAGAGACAGTGATCGAGATTTGGGAGAATTACCTTTAGACGACGTCGGGAATCCTCAGTGTACCCAGAAATGTCATATCTGTTTAGAACGAGAGTTGAGAATTGCTTTTTTTTTTTTACCTTGTGGACATTTGTGTTCTTGTGCTATGTGTGCTGCAGGACTTCAACATTGCCCTATTTGTAGACAAAGTGTGATAGAAACTGATCGTATTTTTACTTGTTAATTGTTTGCATGATAATAAATATGTATGTTAATTTAAAACGTGTCTCATTTCACATGATGTATACTTACGAGACACTAGCTCCGTTTCAATTGAAACATGAATTTACAATGGTCGTAGCAGGTCCCTCTAAATCCGGTAAAACGGAATTTGTGAAACAACTGGTACAAAATACCCAATGGATTTCACCCCCACCCGAAAAAATAGTATGGTGTTATCGAGAATGGCAGTCGGTTTACGAATCCTTACGAGAGTCGGTGACCTTTATTCACAATATACCTTCAGACGATGAGAAATTAGTTGTCGATCTCGGAACTCGACATTTACTCAGTTTTGATATGATGGGGGTAAAGCCATAGAATCTATTGTAGATTGGTTTACCCGCAAAGCACATCATCGCAATACCAGTGTCATTTACATCACACAAAATCTGTTTGATCGTGCCGTGCAACATCGGAGGATCAGTCTGAATGCGCATTATCTCGAATTGTTTAAAAATCCGAGAGATAAATCTCAGATTGAAGTGTTAAGCCGACAATTACAAATGCCTTATTTACAGGGAGCCTATGATGAAGCCACAAGTATTCCTCACGGGTATTTACTGGTGGATTTAAGTCCTCAGACCGCCAACGAATCAAGATTAAGAAGTCAACTCTTTTCGACTTTAGCCGTGCACATGCCCCTGAGAGTATAAATAATAGCTCCTGACCCCCCGACCATTTCATTTTACTCTCACCTTTCATCATGGGTAGACTAACGGCTAAGAGTAAATTAGGAAAAACATTACAACGTTTACAGCGGGAACGAGATCCAGGGCAGCGCTCCCATCTCATTGAATTAGGGCGTAAAGCTTTACTCAATTGGTTTGCTATGGGAGCTAAAAATTTATTGGCTGGAATCTTACCCGTGAATAAACTAACCCAGAAGTTTATCCAAGGACATCGGCAAAACTTGCGTATCATTGCTGATAAGCATGCCGATAAGGAAGAGAGTAAAAGAGCTATTTTAAAACGCGGGGAACCATCATTTGTCATCTGTTCAAATGGGAAACGGGGCAAAAACGTAAACGACGAAGTGCGGTGAAACTGAAAAAGAAAACACGAGTGTTACCGGCTTCCCTCTTAAAACTCGCTAAGAAAAGAAAAAAGAAAATTCTCCAGAAAACGCCTAAGAAAGTTCCAAAACTCATCATTCACCGAAAGACCCCCGGTCCTAAAATCAGTACTGTACCTCCTCATCTTTTACGCTTTGCTAAATTTCAACCCGTGAAGAATACTCCTAAAGTGGTAGTAAAAATACCGCTGTTGAAACTTTCTAGGACACCTCAAATGACTCCTCCGGGAAATACCAAGACCTTAGCAGAACTGAAACGAGGATTAGCGGGAAAGAAAATGGAACGAGCCATGCGTGCTCCTGCAGGAAGTTCCAGAACTCCTGATACCGCCTTACCTAGCTTTACGCAAGTCTTTGGGGACTTTTTACCCTCTTAACCAGTTCGAATCCTAAACAGAAATGTAAATACAGATATTGTCCTCTGCAATACAATTTGAAAAGTAGTCGTGATCATCACGAAGAAACTGTTCACAAGGGTCGTGAACTTTTAAAAATATGATGCATTAATACATGAAGTGTATTTTAGGTGGCTAGCACTTCAGACGGGAGAGAAATAATTTTTTTTAGACTTATTCGAGTACAATCATTTACCCTCCCCTCTTTCAACGCTTGTCGCGGTGCATGTAGAATGGTGTTTGAATAAATACTGACAACATTCTAAATAGTCGTTCATGGTCATGGGAAATACTTCCGATATCAGAAAATCTTTTAACGGTGATAGATCTGTTGTCATCCGTTTGATCCAATGTGATACATTCCGTGGAACTTCATTAATCTGTAAAGTGTTCAATTTATCTGCGAGCTGCTCCATGACTTTAACTATGACGAATCATATCCATGAATCCTCTTTGTATACTGTCTAATAAAATGAGATCAATGTCTAAAGTTAGTTCTGGACGAACTTTCTTAAGTTCCTCCCCATACAAGTAAATCATAATGAGACGTCCCAGGTTAGTGTCTCTAACTAACGAATTAGCAATTCTCCGAAAGCTGTCGAGATTTCCAATCTCCAGTATCACGAAATGAACATAAGCTTTAGCGGATTTAAACCACTCTGAATTCTGAACAACTTGCATACAATCTCTGATATAAGCAACACCATCTACCTTAGTCGTGCCACCCATGCTCAATAAGTATTATCACTATATCATCATGCTTTCCTATTATGACGTCACCGATAGTGCACTCCGTTAACCCTCGCACTCTTAAAAAGGTATCACGCACAGGTATTGTCTAGAACAGACATTATTCAAAAAACTCACGCGCTTCCCGCCACGCCAGGTATTGTCTAGAAAACGCACGCGCTACAGGTGTTGTCTAGACGAGGTAACACGTGCTACCCGCCAGGTATTGCCAGAAAACTCACCCGCCACGCCAAGTATTGTCTAGAAAACGCACGAGCTACAGGTATTATCTAGAAAACGCACGCGCTACGCCAGGTGTTTTAGATCAGTGCCTGGATTTTTAACACAGGATTTTTAACACTGGAATGCGGTTAGACAATACCCCGCCAACACTTATATTATGACGCCATGCACTTCTTACTTACAGCACTTCTATTATGATGTCAACCCGCATTCCGATGAAGCCCCCCCCCCCCCCCCAGCAAAGCACTGCACTCCGACCCCCCCCCCCCCCTATGGGGACGGGAAAAAGTGCACTCAGTTGAACCGCCTATCAAGTCGGGTTATACTACTTACATGAGTTCCATAATTCAAAGTCAGACACAGTGTTCAGCTATACGCTTTAAATTTTCTTTTTCATTCATTTTGCCGATCTTCATCTTATCTACATTAAACAATACATGCTTTTTTTCAGATGGAAATAATAACAGTAGATCAATATCTGTTTTTCCTTTCTATTTTCCGCGGACAATGAGAGTGTCTCCAACTGCAAAGTTACTAACATGAACAGGGAGAAACTTATTATCTTATTAATGCAAAAGTTTTAATCTACGCAATCCCGTGCTTTCATGTCATTTTAAAATTCATTAAATTATTCAGCAGACCAGATGATTTTACAATATGTTATTATTCTAATGTTAGAAGAACGGAATCGTTCAAGAATAAAGGACTGCTTATTTTTTTTTTTGAAACCACGGACATTTCTCCGACTCTAATGAGGCAGTGCTTATTTCAGTACTAGCATTACTGTAATTTTTATAAACATTGCCCTGAAATTAAAACTTTTTATCCATCCCTTAAATGTAGTTGAATCCTACGGTTAATCATAGCTAAGAATTCTAAATGGAAAACATTGCTCGAAACCGAGCTAGAAATTTCTATAGCAGATCTTTTGAAATTTGGCTCAAATTGCATTTCATAACACTTGTAAAACACAAAAACAACTTTTGGACCTTTACTGTGCAAAATTAGATTGATAAAAGTAATGCAGACAAATTTAAATAGTGATTATTTGTGGTATAACCCAGATCTAAAAATTGATAAATTACAAATACCCTATAGAGTTTTTTAAGGTTAATATAATATATACTGGTGACCTCTGCAATACGGACAATTCATTTATGTCATTCAGAGAATTCAAAGATATGTGTACGGGAAAAGTAGCTTCCTCCAATTGTCTGCGATAAAAATAAATATATGCAACACGACACTAAGACTATTATAAAAGATTTCAATATAGGATATCCCTCTATTATCGAATTATTATTCAAATCTAATAAAGGTTGTAAAGAAAGTTTTCCAACTTCTGAAAATAAATGGATTGATTAATATATATTGTTTAATGTCGCCCTCGAGAATTTTTCACTCATATGGAGACGTCACCATTGTCCGTGAAGGGCTGCAAAATTTAGGCCTATGCTCGGCTCTTATGGCCTTTGAGCAGGGAGGGGTCTTTAACGCGCCACACCTACTGTGACACGGGGCCTCGGTTTTCCCGGTCTCATCCGAAGGACCGCCCCATCTCGTCGCCTCTTATGACAAGCATGAGGTACTAAGGTCCCGTTCTAAACCGCCGTAAAATGGCTGAAATATTACCAACTCGGTGTAAACCCCATTCAATCAATCAACCAATAATCAATCAATCTAACACAGATCCCAACGGGCCTTCCCCTATCTTTCTCCTCATGATGATATTAACGCATGTGAAGGAGAAAATTCCAACGTATTGTACCGCAACATATGCCAGAATTGATGTAAATCAAATATGGATCCTACAAATTTTTAAAGAACTTTTAGTGAATGTGATTTTTTCTCAAATCCACAATATCAAGACGTACAGCTTTTCAACATAGCAGGTGTGACACGATAAAGATCTCTCCTTGCTCAAAGGCCATAGTTTGCAGCCACATCGGTAATGGTGATGTCTCCGTACGTTACAAATATACAACCAACCAACGAATGGCTTGGTAGAACATTTTTTCTGGGTCCAGCAATAAGTACAAGTTGTTACAAGGTCATTTCTTATATTCCAAGGTGATACGAACGTGTAAAATTTTGTTTCCATAGGACAGCAGCTTTTACAGATTCCACTGAACTTTGTTTCTGCTTTTCCCACCGCTTTGTTTCTGACGCTTCAGACATACTCTTGCACTGCTTTAATAGTTTTTCAATGTTCTCATCATATACACTGCATTCAAGTGCAACATTTTGGAAATGCTCATTAATCTTTCATCTGGGCCTATATAACTATATATGTTCTGGAGCGCATTGCTTAGAATTAAGATATTCAGGTTCAGTTCACGAAAGATGCAAATACTAAAATTAACCCTCTAGGGCATTTCTTTGGTCTATGTCGTTATCGGTAAATTTTAGACACGCTAGTGGTACTTGTTCTTTAGAAGTCAGCAATTTGCTGATGCATGTCTAAACGTAGGAATTGCTCAAAAATGGATTCATTGATAACATCTGTGACTTGTCCACGAACGAATGAGCTGTCAACTTTATTAGATATTTTACAATCAAGAAAAACATATGGTTTGAGTCAACTCATATGATGGCCAAGTGCTGATATTGTTGCATTCGTAGGTATTATGGTCTGCTGTCCTCACCCCCAGGAGAAACGAGATTTCCAGGTTCTCCTATGTGAATTTGAAGTAACAGCTCAACTCCATGACAAAGGAGATTACTTCATCTTCCCAATCATCAACTTCCCATATTTATTCCAATATCACCTATATATGGTGTTATATCTCTCACATGATTCGATACGCATGAGCCTCTTCAGCGTATGATCAGTTATTAAATAGAGGCAGGTTACAAATAAACAAGTTGATGTTACAGGGGTTTCAACATTCTCGTTTAAAGTTAGTATTTTGCAAATTCTATGATAATTACAATTATCTAATTTGCCAACCTATCATGCGTCAAATGTTGTCTGATGTGTTTCATACCAATTCTTAGGCCGTTCTTTACACACTGATTTTGATTACGACTCGCGGCGGATGTGATTCGTCGACAGGGAATGCTTACTCCTCCTAGACACTTGACCTCACTGGTATGTCCAATTCTTCATTTTGTATTCCATCTACAAATTATGATGTATATGTACTGAATGTTTTCATTTGTCGGAAAATAAACTAACGAAATCCTTTGCATCCTTTTAGACATTTGACATAACAATTGTGGTGATCGGGATGCTATATTTTGAAGTGACTGGTTGATTATATATTGCTTAACGTCCCGCTCGAGAATTTTTCACTCACATGGAGACGTCACCATTGCCGGTGAAGGGCATCAAAACTTAGGCCCATCTCGGCACTCAGGGCCTTTGAGCAGGGAGGGATCTTTATCGTACCACACCTGCTGTGACACGGGACCTCGGTTTTTGAAGTTCCATCCGAAGGACCGCCCCATTTAGTCGCCTCTTACGACAAGCAAGGGGTACTGAGGACCTATTCTAACCCTGGTCCTCACGGAAAAAACGGGAAGTGAAATTTAGTGCTTACTGAAGGGAACGGGAGTCTGACTAAACCCTTTGGTGGGATAGATATTCCCTTTTGACATTGTGAGGCCGGTTTCTTTATAATGTCCTCAAGGGAAACATATGTGCCACCCCATGTCGACGGAGATGTTGTAGATTACTTTGCTGTTTTATAATAAATAAATTCCGACATATTTACCACTCCATGTCGACGGTCATCTCGTCCGCAGCTGTTACCTCACTGATAATGAAGACAAAACCTAAAGAAATTGATCGTAAGTCGTGATAGGTCACCATAGATTTCCATTGAGGCCCTTTATGAATGCTGGTTTCTCTATGAAGGAAAAGACGAATTTTATCTTGGATGACTGGGTTCTCGGTGCCTGGTCCATCCATACATAGTTCCCTGAACAGCATGTTGGCTAAAGACGATTGATTGATTGTTTTACATCCCGTCGAGAATTTTTCACTCACATTGAGACGTCACCAGCTGTTGAAGGACAACAAAATTTAGAGAAAGCAATCACTACATATTTTATTCTTGAGTTTGAGGCCGCCATGGCACGAACGGGGCTCGTACTCATGACCTCCTGGTTACAAAGGGAACGTTCGAATCACTGAGCTACTGCGACGGTGGCTACAGACAAAAGAATAGAAACCACATTTTTCAAATTGTTTCGAAGCATTGATGAGGTATTATTCATTGTATGAATCTGACCTTAGGACTAGTAAACTGACTTAAGTATAAATCCAGCCAACTTTTTAAATAGTTTACATGTATTACAAAAATATTTTATAACATTTACAGTATATGTTTGTACATGATTTTTTTTATAAACCGGCAGTTTTCAAAATCTCTGCTAGATAAGTCTTGAGGCCTGTGCTTTCTGTCAATATCTCTGTATCAGTCATACGTTTTCTCACTTGGAATACAGATTCACCACAGATCCTAATGGACAAAACTTGATAATATACGAGGGACACTTTTTAAGTTCGTAGAATAAACCTATAACTTCTTAACGCGATTATGAAGTTGCACGATTTTTTACACAGAACTTGCGTAATCATTCCTCTCTCGAACAGTATCACGGTATGCGGCACAAGAGGTCCACGTGCGCGCTGCGCTGGGTATTTTCAACACGTGGTTTTATACACTATAGTAAAATATAGCGTTCAATATGGATGGAAAAATCTCTGAACAGAGGGTATATTGTAAGATTCGAGCACACTTGGGGTTTCCGTCAATGGCAATTCATGCTGATTTGCAAAAGGTTTATGGGAATGGTGCTTTAAAATATGCTACAGTTTGCAAGTGGGTACGTCGTTTTAATGATGGTCGGGAGTCAATTGAAAATGATCCTAGAGTGAATAGGCCGGTTTCCGTTTTGACGGAAAAGAACGTTGCTACTGTGAAAACGTTAATTGCGGAAGACGCACGTTATACCGTGCAAGAGATAGAAGAATTAAGTCGCATTCATTCGTCAAGTGTTTTGAAGATCTTACGTGAACGACTTGGGCAACGTAAGATCTGCGCGCACTGAGTGCCCATTTGCTCACTGACGAGTAGAAACAAAGTCGGGTTAGACTTGCATCGCAAGTTATAAAAAAATATGATAAATGTGACCCACGTCGTTTGGAAGAGATAGTTACAGGTGATGACACCTGGATCTCAGAACTCATCCACTAAATGTTTCCGCTCATTAAAAAGAACATAGTGGAATTTTTGATGGCCTCAAATGACAGTGTGTATTTCTCTCTTATACCAAATACTGCGGGTTCTCTATTATCTACTGTAGCATATACAGCAATTGACCCACTGTTTGATCGAGCAACCGATTTGTTTTGCGGTAATTCTTTCAGACTTTCACGATAGTCTTGGTATTATTTCAGACAATCTGCATAGCTCTCTTGCAAATATTTGGCATGCCGGAATGCTGATAATATACTGTTTTTAGGAGTGAGTACAGAACCTTTGAATGGCAACGTAACTCACTTGATGACGTTAACAGTGACTTCGTTTCCTTCCGAGGTTCATCCGTGACCGAGTGGTTAGAGCATCGCGCTCAAAATCACAAGGTCTCCCACCTCTAGTCGCCGCGGGTTCGATTCTCGTTCGCACCGATATATGTGAGAAAGTTTACCAGTTCACTTTTGGAAGGTCGGTGGTCTCTTTCTCGGTACACTGTATCTTAGTTCTCTCCTCCACCAATAAAACCGGACGCCATCAGATAATTTAAAAATTGTAGAGTGTGACAAAAAACAACAATCAATCAAACATTTCCTTCCGATTGATGTTGTACCCGTCGTGTTTTACAGTATAGAATATGTATTAAATATTTCAAATACCGGTAGGGGCCTCCGTGACCGAGTGGTTAGAGCATCGGGCTCAAAATCACAAAGCCTCTCACCTCTGTCGGCGCGTGTTCGAATCTCGGCCGTGGCGTTATGTGAGCAAGTTTGCCAGTTTACTTGTGGAAGGTTGGTGGTCTCTTCCTGGGTACATTGTATCTGGGTTCTCTCCTCCACCTGCAAAAACTGGACGCCACCAGATAACTGAAAAATTGTTGAGTGTGGCGGAAAACGATCAATCAACAAAACAATCAAATACCGGTCCCTGCACTTTCTTTTCTGGCAATAACTTTCCTCAGTCATCCGTGCGGTGGCTGGTTTAGGATAGGTGGAAGAATTGTTTTGTTTTATTAAATTCATTCCCAGGAAATAAGATTCTCTCTATATTCACTTGCTGAAGGACTACTAATTTGTGAAAATGACCAAGTCCATAACATTTAAGCACAAATAAAAATCAAAACTGAAACTCTATTTTGCTTCATTTTATATTATTCAACCTTTGAAGCTTCATAGAACATATCATCCATATATCAGTAAAATAATTTATTGCATGGAGTTTGTTAACATGTACTTGCAGAAAGTAACCAATGTTCTATGCTTTTTCTGTTTTAAAATCTATTTGTTTTACTTCGCTGAAATACAGGGGCTTTATTTTAAATTCACCGGGTGCAGTCCCAATATTACAAATATTTTGTGTGGATACATTGAAGAATCTTGAAAGAAATGAAATAATTGTTATTTCCGTATTTCCTGGGAATGAATTTAATAAAACAAATTTTATTTCCTGGTAACGAATTTTTTTTCGTGTGAACGAATTTGTATTTCGTAACAAATTTTATTTCGTAGGAACGATTTTTTTTAAATCTCGTCCTCCTGTCCTAAACCAGCCACCGTACATCAGAACTTGGAGAAGATTTGTCCGTGCTGTTCACACATTTGAACACAACAGAACGAGGATCAAGCTAACTCTCCCCTAGACAGTTGCAGTGTATGGACGTCATTCCTATATTCTGCAATGATATGCCGATTTCCATTGCACCTGTAAATAATGACGGTGGAACTGTGTAGAATACTCAAACAGTCGTATCAAATTGAAGATCGTTTGCTATAATAGTTTGCCGTGTTTATTTACAACGAATCGACATATGTATGTGTCGCCATTCTTCTGACTTGGCGCATGTGCGAAATGGACGACGTTTGGTTCTTTCATTAAAACACTGCAAAATAGCCTGGTATCTAAACAAAAGTTCTATGAATAACATCAACGATTTGAATCTTTGATTTAAAAACAAAAGAAAACTAAATAACAAGAATTTTGTTGATTGATTGATTGTGTGTTTGTTTTACATCCAGTTGAAAATTTTTCACTCATAATGAGACGTCACCAGCTCTAGGTGAAGCACCGCCAATTTAGACCTATGTTTAGTGCTCAGGGCAGTAGCAGTGAGGATTTTTTTAACGTGTCAAAGGTCGTATCCAAAAGACCCGTGACCCTCACTTCTAAATGTCGAGCGTTAGTTCCATAGAATCTTGTGGATTAGTCAACGTTTTAAATCAAGGGTTTTGTTTGTAATAGACAAGATTCCGGATTACCCAACAACCAGATTCACCAAATATATTAACCGCTATGATAACAAAAACCAAAATATATCTGAAATTTTACAAGAAATATGATCATCTTGAAATTTGTTACAGTCATCATACGGCAAAACTTGGAGGCCGTTTATTTTTTAAATTTGCTTCTAGTCCAGTAAAGAACACCGTATGACATAGAAAGTACATCACTGTGTATTTGATCACTATCGTAAGTAATGCAAATAAACATACAATTGAAGATTTTTTACCGATCAAGTCACTTTTTATGACCGTAATATATACACATGTACTGCGGTAATCGGCTTGTACACAGTGAGAATTAAGAGCCATCATTGATCCGAGTTTACACTCAACAGGGGACACAGTCTGATCCAGTTAATAGCGTTCGAGGTATATGCCTTAATCCAATGATACTATTAGAGTAACATAATACCTACGTTTTGTTTGTTTGTTTGTTTGTTTTACGTCCCGTCGAGAATTTTTCACTCATATTGAGACGTCACGAGCTGTAGGTGAAATACCACAAATTTAGATCTATGCTTAGCGCTCTGGGTCGTAGCAGTGAGTGTTCTTTAACGTGTCAACGCCTACCGTGACACGGGACCTCCGTTTTTAAGGTCATATCCGAAAGACCCGTGATTCTCACTTCTAAATGCCGAGCGTTTGGCGAAGGAGCAATCACTACCAATTTTTCGTCTTAGGTTTGACGCGGCCATAGCACGATCGGGGCTCAAAATCACGAGCTCCCGGTTACGAAGCGAACGCTCTAACCACTGAGCTACCGCGACCGGTTAAATCCAATGAAACAAATCTGGCAACGAAATACAGATGCCCACAAGCTTGAATATCATTTTTCGTTTTATATTAATATTCATGGCCGTCTCGGTAAAATCGGTTGCTGTTAATTCTGAAGACATTGATTACGTTTCATTTTGATATTAAAATAACCTCTAAGTAAATATCTAGCTAAATGACTTCAAGTCAATGCCTTCATGGGTTTGTTCTACACCACGTTTGTCGGAGATTGCTTCTAGGGTGAACAAGGATAAGAAGTTATCTGGTTTGATCAAACCAAAGTGAACATTATAGTCCAAGGTGAAAAAAAAGTACGAGGAAGTATCATCGAATTCTACAGCAAATGCAGAAAAAATATCTAGACATTAATAAAGTCAGTGTTGGAAATAATTGATTTTTTCAGAGCCTTGTTTTAAGAGTTACGAATTGTTCAGCCATGGTTCTGTAATGATGTGCCTGCGGCATGAAATCAACCCTCTATCTTACCTTGCTGCACTGTGGAACTGCCGATCAGATGGTGGGGACCTTATCAAAATAGATTCTCAGAACAAAAACGATCTTTTCAAAGCATTTATGAGTAAGTACCCCATAATTTTTTTCAATGATTTAATGTGTTTTCCCATTGAATTAGCATTGGCAACACGAAGGGATCCATCGATTGTGTGTGTGTGTGTGGGGGGGGGGGGGGGGGGGGGGGGGGGGTTAGTAAGATCCGGACCCTTGCTGAAGTGTCTCATGTAATGTCTGTCTATCAATGTTTTGTTTAATCAATTCATAATACATTTTCCATGTGTGCATACTTTATGATATGTGCGCCATAACATTTGTTCTAAGGTTTTGAGTGTGCACGATAATTTTCATCTCTTTTTTATACTTAGTTAATTTAATTAAGGGCCCTAACCCTCTCTTAAGTACGACACCAAACTCTCGGTCGACACCCCTACCCACCTCGTATGGGGATTACATACAATTATGGAACCTATGGATTAACAAATAATGCGTTTGTGTTCTACCACTCATATTGCATAGCCGCATTATCTGCAATGTACGTGTCTGAGCAAGGGATGGCATGACCCGCTCTTACCTCTCTTGTGGGCTTGTATAATGTAGAGTTAAACAAACTGTGAAACCACATCGGGTATTTAAATATACACACAAAGGACATTTACAAAACAAAATGTAAAACACGAACAACTTCATTATAATTTAGATTGGTTAACAACGTAATCAGACTAATGTCACAAACATTCAAAGTTTTTCGGAGTTACTTAAATATGTCGAGAATGTAAAATAATAATATATGAACTTCTGTATTACATATTGTGTATAATCAAATATTAAATTGTCAAAAGACTCCATAACATTTGAGCACTTGTCCAAATAAAAAATTAAAACTGAAAATCTATACTTTGCTTCGTTATATATTATAATCAACCTTTAGAGCACCATAAGACAGATCGTCTATCAGCAAAATCAGCCCTTGTATGCAGTTCATGACAATGCATTTGTCTGCTCTTATTAGCAGAAAATAACCAATGTTATATGCTTTTGTGTTTTCTCTTTCGCTGACATCACAGGATCTTTAGTTGACTTTCATTGGGTGCCTCCCTAACATTACAGACAAATGCGTGTATTATGTGTACATGCATTAAGGAATCTTGAAAGAAATGAAAAAGTCTTTTCCTTATTTCCAGTTGTTTTCTCCATTACAATTTGAAGCTTCAGTTTATTTTTTTTAAGCTCTCAATTGTCTAAAATTGGAGTTGTTGAAAGTGTATGGAAGGCTTATTGTGTTAAGACTGCAAATTATAGTCCTATGCTCGGTGCTTATGGCCTTTGAGCAAGGATATATCTTTATCGCGTCATACCCTTTGCCTGTCGTATGAGGCGACTAAAGGGAACGGTTCTTCTGATGATACCGAAAACACCGAGGCCCTGTGTCACTCCAGAATTAAAAAAAAACAGTCACAAATATATAATACATTATGAACTATATGAACTAAAGTTTGTGAACTTGCTGAAGATAATAGTAGTTTGTAAAATTACAAGACATAACGTCTGTTAAGTCTATATAACAGCAATATGAAATAGATCACGAGTTCCGGCGTGCTGTTTAAAGAAAAAAAAATCATCGGAACGAATTTTACTTCATGGGAAGGAATTCGAAAAAATATCTCTTCCACTTGTCCTAAACCAGTCACCGTTCAAATCTGTCCAATAATGAGTCTTAAAAACTACGGTATCAGGCCCAAAACACTAATTTATATATCTATAACCCATTACGAATTATATTTCTTTGGAACGAATTTTACTTCGTGGAAACGCAATTTTGATATGTAGGAACTATTTTATATATTTAAAAAAATCCTTATCCACCTCTTCTAACCCCGCCACCGTACAAAGCTGTCCAATGATGAGTCTTAAAACCTACATTATAGATGATTCACGTGGGCTTAGTAATCCATGGAATACCTCTGGTTTTATTGCTAGATATACATGGAGATCCTTCGGAGGACGTCTGGATTCAGGGAAAGCTGTTAGTGCCTACATGTACATGGGTGTTCGAGGATAACACTATGAACACGTATACCTCTTGGGGAACAACAGGACCAAAATGTGACCCTGCACAGCCCCGGATGAGAGCCAAAGCAACTAGTGGTTATAACTGGTACGATAAATCACCGGGTAACGTGTTCACGTATTTGTGTGAAATGAATCCGGCAGTCTAGCGCGGGCTGTACATAAGAAAAGGTGGTCATTGTGATTTACCTGATTAACGCACCTGTGATAAAAAGTTATTGTCACGGTATTTTTTGAAATATACATCTTTGTCACTTTGCCCATTCTGTGTGTTAACAGGATTATTCGAGGTCAGGCATCTACCACATGCATTTGTACACATTTTCAGAATTCTGTTAATAAAACTTTGTCTTTAATTTATATTTGTCAGTGATTATGCAATGCACCGAGGGTTCGGAGGGGTACTGGGATGCAACCCTCACTTGTTTGGAAAATTCTATGAACCAGGGGGCCTCCGTGGCCGAGTGGTTAGAGCATCGCGCTCAAAATCACAACGCCTCTCACCTCTAGTCGGCGCGGGTTTGATTCTCGCTCGCGCCGATGTATCTGAGAAAGTTTACCAGTTTACTTTCGGAATGTCGGTGGTCTCTTCCCGGGTACATTGTATCTGGCTTCTCTCTTCCACCACTAAAAACTGGACGCCATCAGATAACTGAAAAATTGTTGAGTGTGGCGGGAAGCAACAATCAATCAGTGAATCACTCTACGAACCACAATGATGGATTCTACAGCTCTTTTGGGGGAGGGGCAGAAAATTTTCATATATAATGTACTACGCCTTGAAAATTTATATACTCCAGTTACAGTACAAAATATCTCAAAAGTGGATCTTAAGAACGCTGCAATTCAGATTGATGAAGCAGGACGTATTTAACGCGACTGGCATAATAGCCAGTGCAGATTCTGCGAGCGCATATTGAGTTACGAAGTCAACGTTTGAATTTCGTTTTAAGACACAGCGGAAGGTAGAATATTAGCTTTAAAGGTTTTCAAGTTTCAACAAGATTCTAATAACGGTACAGATATTAGAGGCAATATTTCATTAGCATCGATGATCCAACGATCATAAGGCAAATATTTATAGAATGACCATATATCTTTATTTGATTAATTGATTGATTATTTATTGCTTTCCGCCACACTTAACAATTTTTCAGTTATCTGGTGGCGTCCAGGTTTTATAGGTGAAGGAGAGAACCCAGATACAATGTATCCGGGAAGAGACCACCGACCTTCCGAAAGTAAACTGGCAAACTTTCTCGCATATATCGGCGCGAGCGGGATTCGAACCCGCGCCGACTAGAGGTCAGAGGCCTTGTGATTGCGAGCGGGATTCGACCCACCTTTTGTAGAATCTGTCAACCTGACATTATTTCGAATGTTAATTAACTGAGAATGTAACAGTATTTAAACAGACTACCACTGATCCCCTCACATTTTTTATCAGAGGTATTCTTTGGCAAAATCTATTGTTAGCAAGAAACACAAAGATCTATACAAATACACATGCATCAATATTGCTAATTTCAGTATGTTCACGTTTCAACAATGGTAATTTCTGACCTGAAAGTTGGAAGGCTAATACCCAAAATTGTATATTAACACTGTAAGATAGATAGATAGATAGATAGATAGATAGATAGATAGATAGATAGATAAGTTCCTATAATATATATTGGAAAGGTCAAAAATGTAACACAATCATCAAAGTATGGAATTTCAATTCCGAAACTACCCCTTCTTCCTCGTATCTAACGTACATCATTCCACAACACAACAGAACTTGGGCATTTTGCAACAGACGAACTCTTTTCGAACGAAAACAATTTTACCGGAAGTGATGCGCCCCTCAATTTTGATAAACTCAAGTACAAAGCAAATGTTAGAATACCGCCGGAATACGGTAACTCGAAAATGGGCCATTACAACTAAACAAAAATGGATTCGTCAGAGGAGTTGCAAAGAAAAATATTAGAGAGGTAACAGGAAAAAGCGATTATCTTGGTGTCGAGAAAAAGGGAAACTGAGAGTTGATTATTACTGTGAAATGTTATATTCTCAGATGAATCTAAAATAGCTGTGGGACAAAATGTTCGCATTTATATTTGGAGAAAACGGGGCGAAGGTTGGAGACCAGACTTAGTGGAGGCACGTCGGACGAAGCAAAGCTGTGAGGTTATGATATGGGGCTGTATTACATGACATGGGATCGGTACAAGTTCAGCAGTTGAAGGCAATATTAATGCAGAGAAATACCAGCACATTCTGGGTGATAAATTGTGGTCGGTCATTGTCCTCCATTTTCCAAATGACCTGTACATATTTCAAAATGAAAATGCGCCAGTTCACCTTGCACATTCAACCCAAATTTTCATTCATGGAAATGGCATAACAACGATGAGCTGGCCAGCACAAAGCCCTGACATCAACATCATTGAAAATGTATGACTACATTCCAAACGAAAGTTACAGGGACGTGTTGGTAGGATCAAGAACAAGGATGATCTGTTCCATGAAATTTTGAGTATCTGGACAGCTGTCACACCTCAGTGTGTCCAGAGTTTATATCAGTAAATTCCAAGGAGGTTACAAAGTGTTATTCGACTGAAAGGTCATCTTACAAAGTATTTCGTAAGTTTTTATTACTTTAATTATTGTGTAAAATGAAATATTGAAGTTTGTCCTAATTCTGTCGCGAATGCAAACACGCCGCTATTGTATGAATACTTGTTGCGTCATACTGTACATATTGATAGACAACTGAAAAGAATGCTATGTAAAATTTAATTTCGATTCAGACTGCAATTTGTAAATTCACGAACAATGCTTTATCAAACTTAAATTACACTGATATATTTAGAATTTTAATATATCAATAATTGTAACTTCGTGATATGGATGTTGTCAAAAAGTAACATACATTCATTAAAAATGTATCAAAATGTAACGTACAGAATGTCATTAAAGTCTACATGGCGAAAAACATCTTGAATACTTTAAAATATCAGTACACTGCAATATCAGTTAGACGGAATATCTTGGGTTCGGATGCAAGGTTGACAAGCCGGTGATGATATTGTATGTCAAGACATAACTTCCAAACACTTTGAGGTTGTCAAAAGTTTTTTTTTCCGATTTTGAATACGTTGCCCTGACACTTAGTCTACGCTTCGAAGTTGATAACACAGATCAAATGCACTTAAAATGTTACCAGTTAATCATTATATTCTATCGTTTGACTGAAATGATTTTATCATAGGGTTTGTATTTTGTTACGCACGCATATTTGAGTAAAACAAATAACCAATCGGCAACTTACCATCACTCTTTCCCTCATGTTGCTTGTAATGGGCTCAAATTCTGATGTCGTATTACGCTGAAAAAACAGCTACGCACAATTATGTGTTTTCATGATTACCGACCTTAACACGAAAAAAGGATAATGTTTTGTACGCACACTTACAACCGAAATACGACCGTCCACAACAAAATGTCAATTGCCGGTTAAAAAAAATATTTGTAGCATAAACTTTCATTATATAACAGAAAGGGACAGATAATTAAACAATATCAGCTAAAGTATATGTAGAAAGGACAATCTTCGACGAATTTAAAATCTCTCTAAAAAAAAAAAAAAAAAAAAAAAAAAAAAAAGATGATTCGATTGACCGACTTGGTAACGTGCATACAGTTTAATACAATTTAAAGAAAAAAAGTTAAAATAATCAAATGGAATTTCTTTTTCTAGTTTTTAAATGCATTTAAATACCAATCTCCAAAATCTCCAACGTAAGTAACATAACATATACAGCTGGAGCAGTACTGTCGTACCAACGTCTCCCAAAACTTTAGGTCCTGAAATGTCACAAAAAATAGTCGAAAAAGACCCTATTTTACTTTTTAAAACACAAATATTATTCTTGAATACCAAATTAAATGAAACTATCTTTTTTATTTATTCAATATATGTTCTTTCATAATAAGCCAGTACCTTGGTTGTTGAATGTAAACTTTGAATGAAATATGCATCCAAACCTGGGTGGTCGCAGTGTTGCAGTTTAGCTCAGAAAGACCCATATGGTTTCAATGAAAAATGAGGAAATATGAGCGCGTCAAATGGATGCTGACGGCAAACTCAACTTTATAACAAACGGGATGATTTCAATTTCTTCATCGTCAACTTCTCTTGTCTATATAGCAATGTTCCGTTATCGCCTGCATATGGTGATTGATTGTTTGTCTGTTTTACGTCCCATCGAGAATTTTTCACTCATATTGAGACGTCACCAGATGTAAGTTTTGTTTATTCTTCTCAACTGATTCGATACGCAGGAGCTTGTTTTCCATGTAATCAGTTTTTAAATCGAGTCAGCCAACTGACAAACAGGTTGATGTGACAGGGGTTTATACAGTCAGCATTTCGCACATTTTATGTACGTTATAAAGATCTAGTTTCCCAGTAAAACCTTCCATGAGCTATAGGTCAAATGCTGTCTGATGTGTTTCATACCAATTGTTAGGCCGTTCTTGTCACACTGATTCTGACTGCGGATTTCTCCGTTTACCAGATCAAGATACACAGGGCTCACAGCGGTTGTCACCGGTCGACAGGAGACGCTTACTCCTCCTACGCACATGCTCCCACCTCTGGTATGCCCAGGGGTCCATGTTAGCCCATCTCTCTGATTTGTATTTTCTATAGGAATTACGAGATTGAGTACTGTTAGGTATCTTAGCCTTTTCCAAACAATGCACGTGCATATATGGGCATGTGCTTCAGCACAAACATCATTGTACGTTGTAGCATGTACATATGATGTCAATATTATTCCAATTTAAAGTCACCTGAGCTACTCAGATGACCTACTGCTATCGGTTTTGGCGTCGTGCGTAAGCTTTTCATCTAAATGAATGACAATGTCTCCGTCGAAGGGGAGATAATCACGGAAAGGCAAAATGGGGTGGATTCACTACAAATGTGGCCAGAAAAAATTCTGATATAAGATAGATTTAAGTTTGTTCAAATCATTCCGTCTGGTAGTAGAGTGGGGCCACAAGAGGGAATCAAAATTTCACAAGGGAATACACTAGAAAAATCTTTTGAAATCCCAATTTCATTGAAAAAAAGACCTTTAGTCTGATTCCAAACTTAGTGTGCTAAATCCAAACTTCAATGCCCATGTAGACTATTACGGTAGAACTTCATCTCTATTACTATAAAAGTCTTTAATTCCACGTGTGTAAACTTTCACGGTTTCCTGTATTGTCACTTTTCATGGTTGTTTTGATTTCATGGAAAAATCAGTTTTTGAAAATGAAATATTCACGGTTGTATTAAATATATTCCTACTTTCATACATTCCGTACGGTTGATTCTATATAGAAAGAGAGGCAACTCGTGATGTGTAAGAAAAAGTTATGAGCATTGAAATAGAGTTAGAGCTACGTCCCGTACATAATTACTGAGAACCAGTTACTACAACTATTTACTCGCACAGGTCTAAGGATGTCGATCTTGAACTGGGTGAGGCCTGGAACATTGGGCCACCAAGCCCCAAGTTCACCCTCTATACCTGATCCTACAGAAATGCAAGACTTAGAGGACGCACAATTAACGGCCCTGTGTAATACTGAAGTGGAAAAGGTCAGCACTCCGAGGAAGAGAAAATGAGATGAACATGGATCATCCACCCCGGATACTAGGGCCAAGATGGCTTGACATGCAATTGACAACGGTCCAGCAAATGCTGTCCGACATTTTAGCGAAGAGTTGGGAAATGGAGTGAAGGAAAGTACTATCCGTAGCATCAAAGAATTCTTGTAAAATCCTACCACGTTTCCCCCGTGGACGGCCTTTAAAACTTGGACAATATGACGATCATGTGTAAACATATTCGGAGACTTGGGGTTGCTGGAGGAGTTGTTAACACAAACATTGTCATGGCTGCGGCTAAGGGACCTTAATGTTCAAAGATTGCATACTACTAAACGAAAGTGGAGGCACGATCGAGATCACAATGAATGGGCGCGGTCTCTATCGAGAGGAATGGGATTCTCAAAGAGGTAGGGCACCAAAAGGAATTAAACACTTTCCTGAAGATTACGAGGCTATCAAAAAACATTCTTGAAAAGACTTTCTGACAATGTTACGAAGTTCAAGATTCCAAATGAACTTGTAATCAACTGGGATCAAACAGCCGTAAATTAGTTCCTTGTGGGGATTGGACTAAGCACGATAGTGGTAATTTTTTGATACATTAAACAATATTTCAAAATGTATTTATAAACAAATTCTATCAAACACTTACATTTTTTTCCATTTTATTTTGATAAGGTGCCAAGCAAATACTGATAAAGGGGGTGGATGACAAACGTCAAATTACGGCAGTTCTTGCAGTATCTAAATCCGGCGAACTTCTCCACCCTCCCACCAGGTACTTTACCGGGGTCTTACAGACAATTCTGTAGAAGATTATGCCAGACGATAGGCGAAATCCGAAAAATGAAGAACTTGATACCTTGTCAGAATGGATAGAAAGTAAAAGAAGAATATCAAAATCCCGTATCAGACATGTCAAAACAACAATACGTACCATCTATCGTTCTATGTTTAGTAAACCAGAAGTGATAAAAGAGTTAGACAGTTCACATGAGAAATATGTTTTGGTTCCAGCTGACAAACCTTGCAACAACATTGTATTTGTTTGTAAGGCTCATTATTGCAACTGTATTCTAGGCGAGCTTGGCATTAATATCACTTATACACCAACTGCCCTTTCAAAAGATGAAATTCTTCAAAAATATGCTTCAGTTTTAAACACATTCAATATCCTAGTCAATGGAGTGGATGAATACGGGTTAATGTACCTATACTGGACCAAACATCACAAAATATCGTTACAAAGATACATTGCTGGATCCAGTAAACGTTCTACCAAGCCCCTATCTTTTCTCCTCACGAAATTATCACTTGCTGTGAATGAGAAACATCAAACATACTGTGCCACAACATATACCAGAGGTGGTATAAATCAAATGTGGATCGTTAAAAATTCCAAAAACCTTTTAGTAAATTTGAAATCTCAAAACTTTTCTAAAATCCACAACATTAAAACGTATGAATTTACATTAATTTACACGACCATCACGATAAATTAAAGGCTAGACTTTTTGACATCGTAGACCGTTACTTCTTCAACAAAATTGGTACACAGAAGTATTCATATCGAGTAATCAGTCATCCAAATAGTTAATTTGTTAAACACTGACTCCACGCACAAGTACTCTGAAGTTGAAATGAAAAATATGCTAGAGTTCCCCATTTTCAATACCTTCGTACTCTTTGGTGATCGGGTCTTCCAACAATCTGTTGGAATTCCCACGGGTACAAATTGCTCTCCTTTGTTGGCTGACCTGTTTTTATATTCTTATGAAACAGAATTCATTCAAACGCTTCTACATGAGAAGAAAAAATATCTTGCTTTGCTATGGCCTTCAATTCGACATTTAGATATATCGACGAGGTTTTGTTTATTAACAGTGAGCATTTTCATTCATATGTCGATTCAATATATCCTAGCGAACTTGCAATAAAAGTTACCACAGAGTCTTCCACATCTGCTTCCTACTTAGATATTTTAATGGAAAGAAATGCCCACGGCTAACTAGCAACTGAACTTTATGACAAACGGGATTATTTCAATTTCTTCATTGTGAACAATGCGATATTCCATTTTCACCTGCATGTAGGATTCAAAAACTTCACAAATACCCCTAGAAAGAAAGATGGTTTAATTTTTTCCATCGTCAACTTCAATTATCTATTTAGCAATATCCAATTATCACCTGCATATGGTGTTTATATCTCTCAACTAATTCGACACACAAGACCTTGTTCTGCATATGATCAATTTTAAATCGCGACAGGCTTCTGACAAACAAGATAATGTTACAGGGATTTCTACAGTCTCCTTTAAAGTCAGCATTTTGCAAATTTTATGATCGTTATAACGATCTACGTTGCCAGTACAACCTTCAATTGGGTCAAATGCTGTCTAACTGTTAGGTTGTTCTTGTCACACTGATTCTGCCTGCGGATTACTCCGTTTGCCTTATCAAGGTATATGGCTCATGGCGGGTGTGCCCGGTGAACAGGGTATGCTTACTCCTCCTACGCACCTCATTCCACCTCTGGTATGTCCAGAGGTTCGTGTTTGCCCGTCTCTCTGATTTGTATTTTCCATAGGAATTATGAGGTTGAATACTGTTCGTTATCTTAGCCTTTTCGTGATACATTGATTGATTGTTTGTTTTACGTCTCTTTGAGAATGTTTCAGTCATACTGACACGTCACCAGTTTTTACTGAAGTACCACAAATTTAGACCTCTGTTTAATGGTCAGGGCCATAGATGTGAGGGTTCTTTAACATGCCAACGCCTGTCGTGATATGGGACCACCGTTGTCATATGCGAAAGATCCGTGATTATCGACTATAAATGCCGACCGTTTGGCAAACGAACCATTACTACCTATATTTACGTTTTAAGTTTGATGCGACCATGGCACGAGCAGTGTTCGAACTCACGACCTCCCGGTTAGGAAACGAACGCTCTAGCCACAGAGCCACCGCGACCGGTGTTTCATGATATATCATTGATTGATTGAACTGAAAATAACGGCTGTTGTCACGTTAAAGAACCCTCACTGCTACGGCCCTGGGTGCTAAGGAGAGTCTAAATTTGTCGTACTTCACATTTGGTGACGTCTCAATTTGAGTGAAAAATTTTTGATAGAATGTAAAACAAATAAAGAATCAATCAATCAACCGAAGTTACGAATTACGGAACCAAACCTCCTATCAGTGTGTGACCGGGGCGGTAGACCGCTCGATCATCTGGGCGTGATGAAAATATTTTAATGCTTTAATTTGGGACATTTACGGTAACTTGTACGCATGATATCACACATATGGACAAGTTTCCACACAAAAGCACTTTCTTTGTATCTTTTATTGAAATAGTATTTGACAGATAATCCATTATTTAAAGGTATCAAGAAAACAAAATTAATTGATTGATTGATTTGCATTGATTATATATTGTTTAGCGTCCCGCTCGAGAATTTTTTCACTCGTGTGGAGACGTCGCCATTGCAAAATTTAGGCCTATGCTCGGCGCTTATGGCCTTTGAGCAGGGAGGGATCGTTATCGTGCCACACCTGCTGTGACACGGAACCTGAGTTTTTGCGGTCTCATCCGAGGACCGCTCCAATTATTCGCCTTTTATGACAAGCAAGAGTTACCGAGGACCTATTATAACGCGCGTCCTCACAGGATTAAAAAAAATTGACACTTCTTCTTCCCAATAAATGTGTTAAGAACAAAAGTAGCGTATATAGGTGTAGATTTTCATTATTTGTTAAACACAATATCATGTATCATACTTTTACTAAGTATTTTGGCTTATATCGAATTTTCACAGTATTTGCCCATGTTTTAATAGTACATAAATAAATTCACTGCCTCAGAAAATTTTGTCCTAAGGCTATCAAAAAGTAGTTTCTTTATAGGACGATGGGATTCTCGCAATGCGACTACATACTTGACAGTTATTTGATATAATTTAAAACTAATACGTTTTTTCTTGTTTATCTATATTTACCACAAAATATGTCTATGAAGCCACCTTTTTTGCATTACTCACAAATCTTAGAAAGAATAAATCTTTCAAAAATGTATTCATTCGTGGATTTCATGTATCAAAGACCGATATACATTGTTGTTTGATCAAATAATAGAAAATCCCAGGTAAACACATCAAAATCCAATTTCATTTGATGCGTAAGATTTGGGGAATCTTATGACCAAGGAAACATGACAGGAAGTCCGACATTATGACGATTCCTTCCTAACGGTATAATCCAGTCGACATATTTCTTAATTTCGGAAATTCATTTGCATTTCATTGATATGTTATAATATCAGCACATTCATCAATTTGATTTCTTCGTAAATCATTTTATAAGATGACATGTATTAATAGCTACTGATTTTAAAGCGATAAATATATGATATTGCATATCTTGCTGCACAACAGTACATTGTTAATATATACTTGCCAAAACAGACTGATCTCATACCTGATTGATGGCTGCATATGATGGATTGATCTTATAATTTTAAATATTTATGAATTTAAATGAAATTGTGCCTCAATAATTTTTTTTTTACTAATAAACAGGTAAGATGGAGAAAGCTGTTATTCTTTCTACTGACCGATTTAAATATAATGAATCTAACGTGAAATTTAATGCACAGAATATCACATATGCCAGCACATATGCAGGTGCATCACGTTAAAAGTGTTGAGAAGCACGATGTGCTTTATTATTTTTTGTAATTAATCGATGATCAAACCCACTGATGGGACACATATATGATCTTGATAGTGACTAACCTAAATATAAAGTGTATCTATATTTGTTACCTATCAATTTCCATTGGTTTCGTAACAGAACAGAACACACGACCACGAGATCAAAGATGTTTTCATGTGTCCTTGAATTTACGTAACAAAAGGTGTTGTTGTTTTTTTGTTTTTTTTGTTTTTTTTTAATTAATTAAACCAAAATAGATATAAATAGAAAAGAAACAACTTCAATTTACAACAATAAACATGGTGATTCAGATTCAGCATTTTTATGAAATAACGATAATACCTGATACAGAGACGCATTTGATATCTTTCATAATAAAAGATCAGTTGTGCATGCGGGTGTCTATAAAATCTATTTTTTCTTGTTCGCCTGTATTTCTTTGTTTAGTGCGGAAGACACAATCTGAAATCAAACTCTTGTCGATCGTAATCATCAATTTTCATAGAGAACATATCCCCTCAGCCACGAGATAAAAAAATCGACGAACGTTCATTGTTTTCAGTGGACGAACACCTTACCTAATCAAGAGGACATTATGGGACATGTATATAATTATTATGCTGTCCGAAATTCGCGTACTGGAAGCTGTAGAAATACATGTATACAAGTCAAACAATAGTGGCGGATCTAAAGGTGAGTTATGGGGGTTGCAACACAATCTTTTGATTGACCATCTTTAACATGAATGAACATTTTTTTGCCATTTTGATGTCTTCAGCCAAATCCAATCACCCATTTGTCGGAAATGGTATGAACTTGGGCCACCCCATCCCCTTTTAGAGAATTTTCTGGATCCGTCCCTGTATAATATTATAAATTTTGTTAGATCTATTATATCATCTGCATTTAGAAGATACTTGACACACGGTCTAAGTTCTTTATTGTCACAAGTTGTATTGGTTTGACAGCGGCATGTACCTGTAGAACTCGTACAACATGAATGCATTGTTAGAATGAACGTGTACTATGATAATGAGGGAGAGAAGTACAATAATAATATTGAATAAGTCAGCCGATCTAATTTATCAATGGAAACACATTTCCTATGTCTTGGGCGTAAAGACATTCAATTGTTTTGGCCAGGTAGTCTTATACAGTATTGATATTAACCTCATTAATTTGCTGATTGGTATTTTTCTAATGAAAATTTAGGTCATAAATCACACCTAGAGAGATTAATTCACAGGCTTCTGTTGGAGAGCAGGAAATCAACATCCGGTGTTTGGAGGACACGCTGTTCCCACCAAACCGGAGATCCTCCCCCAACAGCCCAAATTTCGTGGGCGATGATACTCATACAGTAGAATAAAGTAGTTCATTTCATGTATCAGAACGGGGATTCATATGAAAAATTAGGTCATAAATCACATCCAGACAGATAGATTCAAAGGTTTTAATTGAAGAGCAGGAAGTCAACATCCGGGTTTTGGAGGACACGCTCTTCCCACAAAACCGGAGATCCTCCCCACGAAGCCCAGATTTCGTGTGTTGATAATTATAACTTTCAAAAGGATGTTACACGAAGACATACAAAATATTTAAACACTGGGAGGAATATGAAAATGATACTAACATTACAAACAGGGCAACTGTATACTTCATTATGATCCTTATAAACGAAATTTTACAAATTTTACATTTTGTTTATGTAGACACAACGAAGATGTATATCATTTCTATTTTTGTTTGTAAAATTTATTCTAGATCTAGAAATAATCTTTTTAATCACCTCTTGCTTGACTTGGTCAATATTGATACAAAACTGTTATTATGTGGAGATGTAAATTTGCCTCTGCAAACAAATATACATATTTTCTCAGCTGTATTCAAATTCTTTGATGAAACTTGTAGATTCGTCTAATTATTGTACATTTCTTTAATTATTATCTTGCATGACATAATTGTACATTTGTAATATTCTGAGGAGAGGGACTAGTAAGTTGTTAGAACTTGTTCCCAATCCTTTTGACTTGATCAATGAAGTCAGGACAACTGTATACTTCATTATGATCCTTATCCAATCCTTTTGACTTGATCAATGAAATATCTTTAAAACAAAAAATCAGTAAATGCTGCTATATCTGTAGAGTAGTGTGTAGCGATACATGGGATAGAAAATAATGATAAAAAAGTCAACATTTGTAGATAAATTCTGTTTGTTATGGAGTAGCCGCTAAAAATTACTTCTTTATTACCAATGATTTTTATTTCGAGTTTCGGATCTCAGAATATCCCATCAATTGAGTAATTTCTAGATCAGTCATATTATATAATGAAGTTACGATTATATTATAGCTAAACTTTCATCTCTCTCTCTCTCTCTCTCTCTCTCTCTCTCTCTCTCTCTCTCTCTCTCTCTCTCCTATTACCATCACTCGCCAATGCTTTTGGATTCTTTTTTGTCCGTAGGCTCATGTGTTCGTGTTCTCTATATGTTTTTTATCGCAAGATTATATAATACCTAGCACCTTGAATTCAATTTCTCCATAAAATATACGTATGAAAATTGGCAATAGCTTATCAAAACGTTGAAGCGATCTGTGATTATAAGATCCATTTTGAGCTGCCTGTCTCCTTATATACATGTACCGTTGCTATATAGGAGTTAAGGTTCGCCGCAATTAATTTAATTAAATCCGTTTGTAAATTATCGATCTTTTTAATTGAATTGGGTCTGCTGCTGCATAGTATATTAAAAATTTCTCTTTGTCAAATAAAGCGTACAAGTATACAATGGGATAATGTATTTTAATTCATGTATCGGAACAGCGATCCATTCCATGGATCCCCATAAATAAGGAAAGTGTATTTCAAGTCGCCAGCTTTTGTTTTTGATATTTTTTTTTTATAATTATTATTATTTACTACGTGGGAGTAAATAGATATACATGTAATTAAGACCAAGATATTATTCCGGTTTCAGTGCACTCTGAACAATAATTTTACAGGGATTTTTTTTTTTTTTTTTTTTGACAGCAATATACCTCCGTATACTTTTGATTCTCACACAACAAAATTGCATTGATAGAATAACATAGAATTACTATGATAATGAGAGAGTGGGTAAAATAATTACATCTAATGGATTCCTGAATAATTCAGCTGATCTTATTAATCAATGGGCAAAAACATTTCTTATGTCTCAGTCCTGAAGACATTCAATTGTTTTGGCCGGCTAGTTTTATTCATTATTGATATTAAGCTCATTAATTTTCCTGATTGATATTTTTCTGATGAAAATTTAGGTCATAAATCACATCTAAACAGATGAATTCACAAGCTTCACAGCTATATTGTATGATGGAATTACAATTATAATAATACTTTATTCTTCAAAGGATCTCTCTCTCTCTCTCTCTCTCTCTCTCTCTCTCTCTCTCTCTCTCTCTCTCTCTCTCTTCAGTTATTCTTGTTCTAGATTTTTTAGTCCGTATGTTCATGTATTTGTATTCTCTATATATCTTCTGTTGCCTAGATACAGATCATCTTATGCATAATCCAACTACGTGTCCTTGTCCTTTCATCTATAGTCCTGCTGGACATGTCATTACTGGTAATGTTGATACAGTTAAAATGGAGACCCTGAAATCACTTGTTTTGAACGGTCTGAAATTCAGACAACCCCGGTCTTTCAATTTGCAACAGAACTTCCCTATTATGAATTCTGTCGAAGATTATACCAGATGATGGGCTAAATATGACACTTGATACCTTGTCAGGATGAAAAAAGTATATAAGAAGAATATTGATATCACATATTAAACACATCAAAACAAAGTTATTATCTATCCTTCTGTGTTTAGTAAACCAGAAGTGAAAAAAGAATATAGATAGGTTGCATGAGGAATATGTTTTGGTTTCAGCAGACAAAGCTTGTAATAATCGAGAAAGAGAAACTCAACACGTATTATTGTGCCACGACCTATACCAGAATTGTTGTAAATCAAATGTAGATTCCAACTTTATTCAAGTACTTTATTCAAAGAATTATTCAGGAATCTATTAGAATATTTGGCAATGAAGCAATCACTGTCTCCGTTTTGGGTTTGACGCGACCATGGCACGAGCGGGGTTCGAACTCTCGACCTCCCGGTTACAAAGCGATCGTGTTACCACTTAGCTTCCACGACCGATGATCAAGTCTTCCACCAGTCTGATGGATTTCCATTGGATACGGATTTAGCCCCTTAATGAGCTGACCTGTTTTATATTCTTACAAGGCAGAATTTATTCAAACGTTTCCACCTTCAACACGACACTTAAATATATAGATGACGTTTTATCTATTCACAATAATCATTTTCATTCATATGTCAATTTGACATATCCCAGTAAACTCCAAATAAAAGACACCACAGAATCTTCCGCATCTACCTCATACTTGGTTGTTGATTGTATGTTTTTTAACGTTCTTCTCGAGAAATTTTCTCTCATATGGAGACAAATTGTTGCCTGTGAAGGCTGCAAAATTTGGATATGCTCGTCGATTACGACCTTTAAGCTGGGATGGATCTTTGACCTGCCACACCTGCTGTGACATTAGGCCACGGTTTTTCGGTCTTATCCAGAAGACCACCCCATTTAGACGTCTCTTACAAGTAAGGGTTACTTTTAATCTATTCCCCGCTGACTTTCAAAAGGGATTTCAATAATTTCGATTAATGTCAACATGTATGGTCGTTTGTTTGTTTGTTTGTTTGTTTGTTTTTCGCCACACTCAACAATTTTTCAGTTATCTGGTGGCGTCCAGTTTTTTGTAGGTGGAGGAGAGAACCCAGATACAATGTATCCGGGAAGAGACCACCGACCTTCCAAAAGTAAACTGGCAAACTTTCTCACATATATCGGCGCGAGCGGGATTCGAACCCGCGCCGACTAGAGGTGAGAGGCCTTATGATTTTGAGCGCAATGCTTTAACCACTCGGCCACGGAGGCCCCCTTGTATGGTCGTTATAACAATCTAGTTTCCAATACTTATAATTGGGTCAAATGTTTCCTACCAATTGTTAGGTCGTTCTTGGCACACTGATTCTGACTGTGGATTTCTGTATTTCTCCAATCAAGATACAATGTATAAGATTGATGGTGGGTGTAACCGGTCGACTGGGGATGCTTCTCTGGTATGTCCATGGGTCCGTATTAGCCCTACTTAATATTGAATTCTTTATAGGATTTGTGAGATTGATCAATGTTAATTATCTTCACCTTAACAATGAAATTAAGTTTCACGTAAATGTATCAGAACAGCAAATCATTCCATGGGTCCCCATAAATAAAGCGAGTTTTTTGTTGTTGTTGTTGTTATATTTTTTTTATTTTTTTTTTTTTTTTTTGGTTTGTTTTCTTTTTTGTTTTTTTGGGGGTTTTTTGTTTGTTGTTTTTTTTGTTTGTTTGTTTGTTGTTTTTTGTTTGTTTGGTTTTTTTTGTTTGTTTTTTATTTTTTTGTTTTTTTAATCAATTCTTTTCTTTTACATTATTATTACTTACTACGGGGCAGCAAATAGATAGAGCTAAGAGTAGTATTATTCAGGTTTCAATACACTCTCAACAACATTTTTACAGTATTACCAATTGCGTGTTGTTTGTAACTTTCCCTATCGTGAAAATCGCACTTTATCCGGATATTCTGTTGTAACAGGGGTTTATACGTGTGTAAGATTTTTGGTTAAACGTTTACAACCATAAATCCTTAATTATGCCGTTAATTTGATAAGTGCTCGTAAATGTACCGAAAATTAATTAATATTTAAATGTCGCCAAACATTTTCAGAAATGATTACATATGAAAAAAAGAGAAAATGTCAAATTTAATGTGTTTCATTTGCAAAGTCCAATAGAGTACTATCAATTAGGCATTACCATTTCTTAACATTTAAACCTTTAATTATCAATAAACATTATTACGTATCATGAGAAATAAATACGCTCTCTCTAGTATGAATTGACAGGATTTAGGTGATGTAAATAAAAGGAATGGAGACATCTCTTTCACCTGACGAATTCCTTAAATGAATGCACAAGATACTTAGAGAGTTGGACTATTTTGCACATATTTCTGGTTTTACCAATATTTTGTTCAACAGTTGAGATTATATATTGGAAGTAAAAAAATTTAAAAGAATTGGAATAATAACATTATTTGATCTGTTGAAAGTTACATTTCCAAAAATTTAACTTACCAATTGAAATAATTGATTTCAATTATGAAATGAATTAAAAATTATTGATTGATTAAATATTGTTTAACGTCCCGCTCGAGAATTTTTCATTCATATGGAGACCTCACCATTGCCCTTGAAAGGCTGCAAATTTAGGCCTATGCTCGGCGCTTATAGCCTTTGAGCAGGGAGGGATCTTTTATGTGCCACACCTGCTGTGGCATGGGTCCTCGTTTTTTGCCGTCTCATCCGAAGGACCGCCCCATTTAGTCGCCTCTTACGACAAACAAGGGGTTCTGAGGATCTATTCTAACAACCCGGATCCCCACGGGGTCTAAAATTAAAGAAAATAAGATTGAAAATTCAATGCAAATATAGAAATGATATACCTACTCGTTATGTTTAAACGATAATTATCAAAAGGCTAAGATAACTAACAGTAATCAATCTCGTAATTCCTATAGAAAATACAAATCAGAGAGATGGGCAAACACGGACCCCTAGTCATACAAGAGGTGGGATCAGGTGCCTAGGAGGGGTAAGCATCCCCTGTCGACCGTCACACCCGCCGTGAGACCTACATCCAGATCCGCAGTCAGAATCAGTGTGCCAAGAACGGCCTAACACTGGGTTGAAACACGTCAGATAGCATTTACCCGGATGGAAAGTTGTACTGGCAAACTAGATCGTTATAACGATCATAAAATTTGCGAAATGCTGACTTTAGACGAGACTGTACAAACCCCTGTAACATCAACCTCTTTATATATATATATATATTAATTATTATTATTATTATTATCTACAATGCTGAAAGTCTTCACTGTTGAAATTAACTTTCAAAGTTAGCCTACACGACATTTTCCGCATTCAAGCACCGATTTTGACTCTTGGCTTTGAAGTCTTTCATGGCTGGCCTTGCCTCAGATTTTGTCTATATTATGATAGGTTACAATCTTAAGTGCAATTTCCAATAGTATTTTTAGTGGCACCCCTGCCTTGGGGGGTCGAAATGCACGAAAAACGGAAAAGAAAATTTAGGGAACTGCTTTTTGATAATTTTGTTTATATTTACACGGATATTAATTGTGCTTAGAATAGGTCAGTCAGTAGTACCGCTGGCAGTATATGCTGTGATTATTTTTACCATGGTTCAAATCCGCCTCATGCCATGGTTTGTTTGGTGGGGTTTTTTTTGGGGGGGGGGGGGGTTGGTGTTTTTTTTGTTGTTGTTGTTGTTGGGGGTTTTTGGGTTGTTGTTTTTTTTATTGTTTTTGTTTTTGTTTGTTTGCTTCATATTTATTGTTTCCGGGAACTGCTCTGATTCTATAACATGTGGGACCTATTGCAGCAGGACACCTCAATTTTGAACATCGTATCCGAGTTAAAGACCTGTGATTTTCATATTTAATGCCGACCGCCTGGTGATAGAACATTTACATGTACAATCTGTATTAACGACATACGTCACGTGCATCACGTGCAATTCTTCGCATTTCCATTTTTATGATATAGGTACATGTATCATGCATCAGTGACGTGTTTTATTGTTGCCAGATATAAATGTATAACCAAAGCCCTTACTTGCTTCGTACTTAGATATTTTATTGAATATAGATGTAAACGGTAAACTAACAAATCTTTTATTTGGATATGACAGGAAACGAATGGCGTTATAATAGATTTGATAACGTACCAACTTTATGTCATATCCCAATAACACTCAAAAAATTATATCTTATTTCTTATATCTAAATTTATCACACAACGGTACTGTTTCCGGTATCATAATGCAGGTTCGGAAAAACGATATGAACTCGTAGCACAGGTTAATAACAATGCAAATTATGTAGGGTCATGTGAGGTCAGCGCGTACTGACATGGATACAAAACTTTTACTACAAATGTTCTTCAATCTTACCATATTAATTCCTGTTTCATTTGTTGTTGTTATATAATGACATAACTTAAGATTGAAATTTCAATTTAGCTATCACGTTGGCGTGTTTATCTTTAGATCTTATTTCTTCCGCTCAAGGACGTTTTCAGACAATGCAAACAGGCTGAAAATCACTTCCTTAGAAAGAAACGTAAATGGAAAGTAACTAACACATGCGTTTATTCATAGTTGTCTGATAAATAAAATCTCACACTCGTGCTTATGGCATATGAAATTTATAAAATGAGTTACCAGATTTAAATATTTCCCTCGCCAAGGCTCGAGAAATTTTAAATCTGACAATTCTTTTAAAAAATTTCATATGCCATAAGCACTTGTTCAAGATCCTCTATTTCTGATTCAAGTTGTGTTATTCTTATCAAGCTTCCATACTTGTGTAGGCAAACGAGGATACACTACAAGGGATAGTTTGTTAAATCTAAATCGAATAAATACTTTGGATTGATATCTAGGAATATAAAATATAAATTTATGTTAGAAGGAATAAAATAGATGAAACAAGTGTAAAATAAAGATAATTTAGCGCGTCAATTTTACTCAACTGAAGACAAGAAGAGCTGAGTAAACTACATCGGATGAGACGGTGATAGTAGCTTATCTTACTTGAAATTGAAAACGGAATTGTTGAACACAGATTTCGACAGAAATTCAGAGGATATTCGATAACTGACGGAGGATAAATGGAGCAAGTTCACTGAAACTCTACGTCAATTGACCCCCCCCCCCCCCACCAAGTTTTGGAATGGGAACAACGGCATGTTCTTCTTCAGGACTCGTCGTTGTAGTATTATACTGACAGATTTAGACGAAGTGAAAGTAGGTTGTATTTTACCTCTAAGAGAAGATAAACACGAATTGAAAGAGACTCTTTGTTCACTCCAGAGATTTCTGTTGTAGGATTTAAATGAAGACTCACAATGGTGCCCTGACTCAAATACGTCACTCTCTACCCAGAGTTCCGTGCGTTGCTCTCACTGCACGTGTCAATGACTTTTTACAGAAATCTTGTAAACTCTTTAATATGCATCATTTATGCTTTGGACTAAGTATTTAGCCATATTATGAAGTGCTATTGTGCAATTGAATTGATTTTTACTGTAGATTGTTTTTTTTATCCTGAATTTGGAACAGTTTGAAATACGCGAATGAATGGAGGAAATTCATGTGGTGGATGTTTGATATAAACATTGAATCGAATATAAAAAAGACTAAAAAATACGATAAAACTTGAAAAATAAGAGACATACAGCTAAATCATGAGGACGTATTTATTAAGATGCCAGTGGGCTATGACGAGAACCTGATGTATCATCGGTTGCCAGAACTTTTAAAGGGAATGACTGTTGATGTCGTGACGTCAGGTGATTCTAAGCGTTGACGGAGATATAAGCGAAGCTTGCGTAATGCGCCCTCTGGCGAGAGAATGTCAAATAAGTCTGACGCGGTGATTGCATTCATACGCAAGAAAAACGTCTGATCATGTGACTGATTTCATGTTATGGGAAATTAAATGTCAATTACTAGCTCCCGTGGGGATCCGGGTTAGAACAGATCCTCAGTACCCCTTGCTTGTCGTAAGAGGCGACTAAATGGGGCGGTCCTTCGGATGAAACCTCAAAAACCGAGGTCACGTGTCACAGCAGGTGTGGCACGTTAAAGATCCCTCCCTGCTCAAAGGCCCAGAGCGCCGAGCATAGGCCTAAATTTTGTAGCCCTTCACCGGCAATGGTGACGTCTCCATATGAGTGAAAAATTCTCGAGCGGGACATCAAACAGTATATAATCAATCAATCAATCAATTACTAACAAATGCAAATATTGAACATTAACATTACCTGTATATACAGCCATACTGAACCCGCCCTTGATTTGCGAACTTTATGATTTTTGTACCTTCCCTTTTCCTAAATATGCCATTAAGTTTTTATAAAGCATAGGCCAAATTAAGAAAAATTCTTTCAGATGAAAAGGCATTTAATCGCTATGACCATATTACGTATATATGCTCAATTTTTAAAAGTTAAATTATAATAGAAATACAATACACCGGTATTCTAGGGTATACGTACTTCCATAATCGCTTGCGTCTCTCGGCAGGTTCTCTGCACGGTGACATGCTCACCGTATGGTTGGTTTTTGAATTGTGGCGGGCTGCTGGCAGATGGGTAGATGTTACAGGGGCTTCTGAATTCTCATTTTGCATTAGCTTCTCACAAGTTCTTTGGTTGTTATAATGATCTAATTTGCAAATCCAACCTGTCAGTGGGTTGAATGATGTGCGATGTATTTCATACCAATTACTGAGTCATTCTTTACATACTAATTTGAACTATGAATTGCTCCGTTTCCTAGATAGGGATATAGGGTTCCTGGCGGGTGAGGCCGATCAATAGGGGATGCTTACTCCTGAGCACCTAACCCCACAACCGATGTATACTGGGGTCCGTGTTTGCCTAGTACTTTTAGATTTGTTTTTGTATTCTTTATAGAAGTTATGAGATTGATCGCTTTTTGTTGTCATTTTATTTTCATAAATGAAATGAAAGGAGATGCGCGCACACACACACACACACACACACACACACACACACACACACACACACACAACAAAACAAAAACAAAAAAACAACTGTAGACACGAGCCGTTTTTTCTTACCTTAATAAGCTGAGTCAGAATTGACCACATGATTGACTAATTAGCATATCGCGTGCTATTTTCCGAATTCTTGGACCTATGCATATCTAACTACTCCTCGGTGTTTTGTACATGACCTTCCCCCAGTGATTTTAGTGTGATGTATTCTTATTCCTGCGAAAAGCTGAACTCGGTGTCAAAAACAAGCCATTTTTTCTGACCACGTGTAAAATAGACGCTCACAATACCTACATTATGATAATGCAAAATAGGCTGACCGAAGATGTCGGAGAGTTAAAATAGTCAATAATGAACTTAAATTTCGATTTATTTCTTTCGTCTGGGATGACATCAAGACGTTTATGTTGTATAATTTGTTATATAACGCGTCATAGATACATTAACCATGTTACTTTGGGAACAGAAAATATTAAGTATTAGTACGTGTGTGCTTTTAAATGTTATTGATCTCATGTTTCATTATCAAAGATGACTGACATATTGCTTGTCAATTTCAAGGCACAGTAGAGAGAGTTCATTATATACGCAGTTTCAAGTTTACACGTTTGAGATTATGGCGCCATCCACTGGCACCAGCTTAATTTGCATGGTCTCTTTTTTGCATAAGTTCTCAAAATTCAGAAAGTTGGTGGGTTTTTTTTTTTGTTTTGTTTTTTTTTTTGTTGTTTTTTATTTTTTTTTTTTTGTTGTTTTTTTTTTTTTTTTGGTTTTTTTTTTTTTGGTTTTTTTTTCTTGGTTTTTTTTTTCGGTTTTTTTTTTTGTTCTTTGTTTTTGTTTGTTTGGTTTTTTTGGGTTTTTTTAATTTTGTTTTTTTTTTGTTGTTGTTGTTTTTTTAATTCTTAATATATAGACAGTTGTGTGTAAACTTTCTACGGACAACTTACTCTGTAGAAAAAACATTTCCAAAGTAGTAACCAAAACCATGGAAATACGAATAAAAGAAAATCGGTTTGCGACTGCGCCCAATCAATAGCTCGTGCGTTCCATGTATGAAATTTAAACAACGAATTCGTCATCAGTGATGAATGAAAGCATTTTTTTAAACAGGGATCAGTCCATGCAGTTGTCACGTTCAGCTTACATGATACTTGTGCCAAGAATTAGAACACATCTTTTCCTAAGGGAGAATGTTCTAAACACGGAATCTGGATCTTTCTAAATGGTATATAACTGTTTAAACCGTAAAGAGTATAGAGTAGTTTCGATGGTCGCAAAAATTGCCCTTTTGAATCAACGCTTTATCAGAATCTCGACAAGTCTCGCTTTGAGTGAGGAAACATATCACAAACTGATCACTATCTCTTATCTGAGTATACAAATACAAGTACCCACGTACAAACTACATGTACCCACGTACAAACTACATGTACCCGCGTGCAAACTACAAGTGCCCACGTACAAACTACATGTACCCACGTACAAACTTCAAGTACCCACGTACAAACTACTTGTACCCACGTACAAACTACATGTACCCACGTACAAATTACAAGTACCCACGTACAAACTACATGTACCCACGTACAAATTACAAGTACCCACGTACAAACTACATGTACCCACGTACAAACTACATGTACCCACGTACAAATTACAAGTACCCACGTACAAACTACATGTACCCACGTACAAACTACTTTTACCCACGTACAAACTACTTGTACCCACGTACAAACTACATGTACCCACGTACAAATTACAAGTACCCACGTACAAACTACATGTACCCACGTACAAATTACAAGTACCCACGTACAAACTACATGTACCCACGTACAAACTACATGTACCCACATACAAACTACTTAGTAACTATCAAAACTATGTAAAGTGAAAAGTTGATGATAGCGAACAGTGATCAATCTCATAAATCCTTAAAGAGTACGAAATTGAGAGTAAGCCAAACACGGACGCCTGGACACACAAGTGATGGGGTTATGCCTAGGAGTAAGCATTCCTGTTAACTCTCAAAATTATGTGAAGCAAGTTATTTAGAAATCTTCATGTTTTTATACCATATTAGTCCTTCACTATAGTTCATTCTGTTCTGGAAGGCATATCTGAATCTTTATATATATATATATATATATATATATATATATATATATAGAGAGAGAGAGAGAGAGAGAGAGAGAGAGAGAGAGAGAGAGAGAGAGAGAGAGAGAGAGTGTGTGTGTGTGTGTGTGTGTGTGTGTGTGTGTGTGTGTGTGTGTGTGTTGCTTTAACCTTACCATTTCCCATTGTCATTTATTATTTTGACTGTAGACTACAGATCCTTATTATTATTTTCACACAGTTGAATTGAGCAAAAGAAAAATGAAGAAGAAAAAACGAACAAAAATAGAAAAATAAAAAAACAATAGCAGTGTGTCCATCAAGGTGATTTTGATAAAAGGGTTTTGTTCACATTTTAGATAATGTCACTTTTCATTAGATAAAATCCAATTGTATTAAGAAGCTTTCTTCTTGAATTAGAAATAACATATGAATATAGGGAAAATAATTGAATAAAGCGTACAATATTGACAAAATAAATGCTATAAACTCTGATTGAAAATGAGACCCTGAAGTTAAATTGCCTCTTTCAGTGCGAAAATAAATAGTAAAAATAAATAGTACGAGTTCTGTATATTGTTATTTATCAAAATCGTGATTAAGTAGGCCCGCAAAAATCACGGTCGTCTTTCAACAATATGTTTGTATCATAATATTTTTCTCATTTAACATACTTCTTGAAAACGAATTTACATAATTCTATTTTATTTAAAAAATCATAGGACATCTGTCTGAACTTTCTAGGCATGTTTTATAAAGATTAAGTCATTGAGAAATTTGGATTTCTTAACATAATATCGTATTTACGACCAAAACACCTCTTTGACATATTCGGAGAAAATATTCTGAATGGTGTAATTGAGAGCTTGTATTAATCTTTCGATGTTATTCTGTATGAGATACTTTAAAACAATTAAATAAAATTTTGGTGACACGATCCACTCAATTTCTAAATAAGAATAACTGCCCCAGAAAAGAAATATTAAATATAAAGCAAAGAGAAATTCTGCATCTAGCTTCTATCTCTTTATTCATTTATCTACCCTCGTGTATCTGTCTATTTGTCTGTTTATCTAGCTATTTTTGTATCTAACTACATATACCGATACCTATCTATCTATCTATTAATCTATCAATCTCTATTTATTAATCTCTGTGTGTATGTATGTGTTTGTGTGTGTGTCTGTGTGTGTGTTTGTGTATTCGTGTGTGTATGTGTGTGTGTTTGTATGTGTTTGTGTGTGTGTCTGTGTGTCTGTGTGTGTGTTTGTGTGTGTGTTTGTATATATATATATATATATATATATATATATATATATATACATGTGTGTGTGTGTCTGTGTGTGTTTGTGTATTCATGTGTGTATGTGTGTGTGTTTGTATGTGTTTGTGTATTTGTGTTTGTATTTGTGTTTGTGTGTGTGTGTGTGTGTGTGTGTGTGTGTGTGTGTGTGTGTGTGTGTGTGTGTGTGTGTGTGTGTGCGTGCGTGCGTGCGTGCGTGCGTGCGTGCGTGCGTGTGTGTGTGTGTGTTCCTTTTATATGTATTTATTTATGTAGATATACTATGTGTTTGTATATTTATATTGATAATTGTATTTATATACATCCAGTGAGTCTGTGGCTCACGGAAATAAAGAATCTAATCTAAACTTATATGTTTTAAAAATTAACAGCCACAATCAAGCATAATATGCGGACTACTGCTACCGAAAATATTTCCCCAATGACACAAAAGTGTGCACTGTGTACCGTTATTTAAGAAGGTATACTACATCGTCATAGTGACCGACTATTGGCAATACATGTATTTGTCTGTTCGTTTTATATTTGATTACCTAGCTGAGTAACTCAGTAGCTTAGCGTGTCAGCTGCTGAACTGTAGATAGCAGGTTCGAATCCAGCATGGGTTTAATTTTTTTTTCCGGATTACTTTCCACTAAAGCTGTATTTTTGGACTAAATAAAGTAAATTTGAAAGTTTTCAATTTCAAAATATTGTTGTACGTGTCCTTCACCTTTCATCCACATTAAATCTTACTGGTGTTTGATAATCCTCCTTAAGCGAATTACAGACATTGAATTTGTAATAAATATTTTTTAAAAGCATTAATCACAAAGATGGAGAGTGATCCTGTTTTCACATAATACACCTTGATTTGATATAATAGTGCTGAATAATAAATCAGATAAGCAAAATAATAAAAAAAACAAGCAAATTCTTGTTCAAAAGGACATATCAAAATTATAATGAGACATTTGGTCACCTTGACTCTATCATGCGTTATCCATCAACGAAATGAATCTAATTAGCATCTGGCAAATGTATAGGAGTAATTTAGAAGCACAATCAAGAGATGCAGAATTATGCAAATGTATTCGATTGTTTCATATAAAAGAACCTCCGCAGTATAAACCAGCATTGGGATCCTTATAGATTCGATTTTGTTATTAGGTAAGATTTTCCATATTATTTGAAGCGTTTCCTATCATGTTTAATTACTCGTGTGTCTTTCTACTTTTTTGGAGTATAACTTTCACATTTAAAATAAGATATTCTTATCTCTTATTTTAATTTTGATAGCTAAATATTTCTAAGAGAGTTATAAAGCTATAAAGTTTTTGGATTATAATATTATTAATAATTCGCAGCCGATAAAAATTGAATTTGCGGCAGCTCAAAACATGACCTCAGATCTAATCACATTAATATACATGTTTTGGCACTCTCCAATTCGTATCCCTTAAGTAGGCCTATAAACGATAACAACCCAAATTTATGACCTCAAAATGGATTACATAGGTATCTTTAGATTTTTATGGGCTTTATGAGATCAATCTCTATTCGTTATTATCACTTGTTCATCAATATGCGATAGACGCGCGCCACTGGGAACGTGTTTACCAACAGTAGAGAACGCCTGTGTTATTACCGATACTACCAACAGTGGTATAGTACTATATATAGCGCTGTAATACTATATGTACTACTAGTGTTATTACACTTGGCGATCTTTCTACTACTAGTACTGTCTTTGACACTATTGGTGTTTATCATACTTACCACAATTTGGAGCTTTTTTTTAAATTCACAATCAAAATTAATTTTAGTGCGTTTTTACTGCTATTTGTATTTTGGCACCTTTGATGTTGTCGTACTTTTACGCCAATACTAAGCACACCAAACTACCAGTGTAGAGTATACTTAATATTAATGGTGCTGCGTGTACATGTAACTGCTGGTATCACTATTTAGTCCATAGCATGCAAAAATAAATACGTCTAATCATATCCTCTTTTTTTCTCATTCTCTCTATCGATGTGTATAAATGATGTTTACATTTTCAGGAAAAATAAGAACGATGTCGTTGGCGTCACTATCTTTGTTTTCATTGACAATCCTCCATCTTCCATCGTCATTATTGACATACCATATGCCAAGATCAAGCAACTGGAATACACCCAGAGGACCTTCAGAACAAGAAATAAACGATGAATTCACTCCTTTTCGGGGCTCACTTCTACAAGAACCTCTGGACTTTCCATCACCACCAATGAAGATTAGAAGTCGTCTGCTACAAGATACAAACTTACCTTTGCCACCACTAACGGAAGACACTTTGCCGAAGAAACCATTTGTACCGCTGCCATCGTTATTAGGAACATTGAGGAAAAATTATCTCCAACCTCCACAAGTACCTCTGCGAATCCGTCCTCCGCCACCGAATATTAGTTATAGGAGGCGTCAGGCCCACCATCCGCGTTTACCAATACCCATTGCTCATCCACCAAAGATCTTTAAAGGCTACAATCCCTTGCCATTCCCACCACCGCCCCATAAAGATATGGACTACTTTCTTCGTCGTACGAGTTTGACATTTCCACCAGTACCAACCGCGAGAGGAGAGAGAGGGCCACTTTTCACACCGGACCCGAGGCCGATCGTTCCTATCCCAGGACCTCGAGGTTACTTTCCACGACCACTACTGTTTCCATTTCCTCCACCGTGGGCAGTTCCTCCATTCATAAGCTCTCCAAGAATACCGTTCCAACTCAACAATATCATTCTTCCCCTTCCCGTGCCCCAATTTCAACGGTTACCAAGGTACCCTTCTTACCGCCCATTTCCATGGCAAATGAATAAGGGATCTGGCCTAATCTGGACAGAAAATCCGCCTTTCAAGCCTTTTATGCCTCCACTTCCTTTAGTTGCTGCACCTCTCATCAAACCGATGCCATTCCCAAACGTAATTCCAAGGAATTTACTGGTGTCACCGCCGCCATATGTATCCCCGCCGCCATATGTACCCCCGCCGCCATCCGTATTCTTTGACAATATCCAATCACAGTTACTCCAAGGAGGATTAGGCCGCCCCCTGCCACATCTACTTCTGCGCAACTTCCTCTAAGTGTACGTTGAAGCTGTAGTACAATACATTGGTCCTGTAGCCAATGCATTGGCATCGCTTATAGATTGTGTCTGTACCATGAACCTCTTTCAAACTGAAATCCAGAGATGTTACGCAATGCTAACTGTTTTCTATACTGCAACACACAACACGATACAAAGGAAAATTTACGCCGTGTTTTATTTTTGCCCAGTTAAGCTGAGACACGATATTGATCCGTTTCATTCTTCTGGAGTACTGTATGGTAATAAATGAATTTAGATTTACCCACTTTAAATTTCATCCATTAGGACTAGGGCGAAATGATCTAGACAGAATAAGAGTAAAACTTTCCCTGTATAATTGTACAGTGTATTACGTATTTCACATACATGCACTAGTTTGTGTACTATTGCACATATCATGATCGGATTCATGTTGAAGAAACATATGCATTCTAATGCTCTGAAAATCGCCTGTCTTCATTTAAATCATGTTTTGTAAGTAATCGTGCATTTACATTATCTACATGTAAAATGGATTCAATAAATTTGCACTATTTACAATAATTATGTGATCTCTCTTGCTTGCTATGTCATTGAGATTATCATATTGATAGATGCTTCATAATAAAAATCATTTTTAAAACTGTCTAAGGAGCCGCTTATGACTCATATCGTTAACAATAAATTCTAATCTTGTACATGTATGCATTTCTGTGATTTGTCATTTTGGACGAATTCTTTACAGTTGTTGATTCATTCAAGGCAAACAATATTTTCCTTCACACTTGATACCTGTAAGTGTAGGGCCTACAACCATAGATACATTCCGTGGGGATATGCGTTAAATAGGTCCACGTTACCACTTGTCGTAAAAGGCGATTAAATGAGGACAGTCCTTCTAACTCGTGTCACAGCAGGTGTGGCACGACAAAGATCGCTCCCTGTTTAAAGGCCGTAAGCGCCGAGCATAGGCCTAGATTTTTGTAGACTTTTACCAACAATTGTGACGTCTGCATATGAGTACAAATTCTCGAGCGGAAGTTCAATAATATACAACCAACCTACAAAAACATAGATGCAAAGTTTAATACAAAGGTAAAATGATCAACGAAACAAGCAATTGGATTGTCAAATTTTCGGGACAAGCTGTTACTTCCTCAGGAGAAACGAAAGATGGCTAGATAAAGAAAAGATGGATAAAACAAAAGGTAGCGAAAAAGCGACAAAGTTATTTAACCAAATTATATGTACATGTTTTTGGCTTGTTAGTCAACATGTTTTCTAGGGAGCGAATGAAAACGCTTCCTTTTCGTCCAATGTCATCCACAATGTGCGAATTGATAATGAGTTATTTAATTAGTCTAATGGAGAACGGATTGATGATATGATGGTAAAAACCAGTGCAAAAATCAACTCGTATCCTATGAGATTCCTTATTATACAATGAGAATAAATTGCATGGAGTTGAAAAGACGAAATAAAGTATAAAAGTGGGCTAAATCATGAGACATGTGATTAGCAGAATAGAAAGTCAAATAATCACCAGGCATTTCCTCATTGATCATGACTTGGGCGGAAGGATATAGAATCATAAAAAAGAGGCCCACATGCCTTAACGGTCACCTGAGTTAAAAGTATTACTATTTCCAAGGGCTACAAAATATAGAAAAACATTTCCTGTTCTAAAAACATCTAAGCTGAATTCTACTATTCAGTAAAAGTATATATGAATTCTTAAAACTTAAATGCCCTTGAAAGTTCCCATACTGATGAAAAGCTTTACATCATATATATAACATTAACACGGTATGACTAATTTGGACCCATCCTAGAGCCATCCTTTTTGTTTTTCTTAAACGTGCATTTAGTATTTATACTGTATCAGCAAACATAAAAGAGTCTTTTAAATGATAATGACAATAATCACTATAATAATTTTGACTCCATCCTGGAACCAAGCCCGTGCCCCCTAGGATCATGAAAAGGCTACGATAGCACACAGTACTCAATCTCGTAATTCCTATCAGAGAGATGGGCAAACACGGATCGACCCCTGGATATACCAGAAATGGGATCAGGTGCATAGGAGGAGAAGACATCCCCTGCCCACCGGTCACATCAGCCGTGAGCCCTATATATTGATCAGGTAAACGGAGTAATCCGCAGTCAATCAGTGTGCCAAGAATGGCCTCACAATTGGTATGACACATGTCAGACAGCATTTGACCTAATGGAAGGTTATACTGACAGACTAGATAGTTATAACAACCATAGAATTTGCAAAATGCTGACTTAGACGAGATTGTACAAACCCCTGTAATATCAACGTGTTTATCAATAGTCTGGTTTGATTTAAAAACTTATCATAAGCAGAACAAGCCCCTGCGTATCGAATCAATTGAGAGATATAAACACCATATGCAGGTGGTAATGAAATATTGCCATATAAATAAGGGAAGTTGACAATGGAACAATTGAATTATCCCATTTGTCATAAAGTTGAGTGTTGTTAATTTGCAGTCAGCATCTATTTTCAATAAAATATTTAAGTACGAAGCAGACGTGGAAGACTATGTGGTGTCTTTCATTTTAAGGTCACTGTTGTATATTGTATCGACATATGCATGAAAATGACCATTGTTACTAGATAAAACGTCGTCGATATATCTAAATGTCGAATTGAAAGCCAAAGCAAGAGATTTTTCTTCTCATGTAGAAGCTTCTGAATGAATTCTGCTTCATAAGAATATCAAGAATTAAAGAATTTAAAAAATCAGCTAACAAAGGAGCACAATTCGTCCCCATGGGAATTCCAACAAATTTGTTTTAGATGACTGATCATTAGATATGAATATTTCCAAATTTGGTAAAGGACTAATTGCTCCTTCTAAATATCTATTTAGTTTCAATTTAGTATTAATAACATTAAAGAGGATATTATTATAATGTTTTATACATATATACTATATATATATATATATATATATGACCCCGCTTTTAGAGTCAGAACATCAATCCCAGGGATCATGAAATATACAATCTTAGTAGATGGTTTCCTGCCCTGCATCACTATGCATTTAGTTTTTCTGAGAGATATGCGGTTGTAAAAAAGTTATTTTAAAATTAGTCAATTTTTGGAAGTTTTTTCTCCGCCCCTAAGGTCCAACGGGTGCAAGAATCCTGCAATTTACAATTTATTTCCTCTTTGTCCCAAATCGGAAACGAATTGGATTGGTAGTTATCAAGAAGAAGTTAAACATGTTTAACTGTTAACGCACGACGGACGCAGACAAATAGCAACAGGTCATCTGAGTTTACTCAAGTGATCTAAAAACTTCCCTTAGAGTTTTGGTTTTGTCTGACAAGGATGACTTTAAATTTTATATACTGCATAAAAATAGTTAAAAGGACATGTCAGGCCTTCCAGTACTCATTGCCATCGCATTCCCAAGGAGAAAGTCTCTGAGTTCATTGACGGAACACCTCGGCCAGCATGTAAAGGATTTACCGTCATACCTGCAAGTCAGTGACATAGCTATGGGAGCTAAAGTGGTACCATTTTATGAAAACATCTGTATGGAAAGATTGGAACCCTCGTAACCTCCTACATCATTCACCAGTTACACCTCGTTGTCGGCTACGTTTCATAGATCGCATTGAAATGAAGTAGGTTGACAGTCGTGAAAGCCTCAACGACTTTATCAAGATTGCAAACTCGGTTCGTTATTCCATGGAACTTTTCACCTTTAAGAATATTTTCTTGGATACCATAACCACAGCCACACTTGTACATTGAAAAATTTTGTTCAATCTCCATACTAAACCCACCGACTTTCATTTGTACTTTATGCCATCCATCTTTTATCTACCTCATACTTTCAGAGTCGGGTTAGAATAGGTCCTCAGTACACCTTGCTTGTCGTAAGATGAGACTAAATGAAGCTGTCCTTCAGGTAAGACCGTAAAAACCGAGGGCCCGTGTCACAGCATCCTCCTGTAGAATTAAAACGACTCATTACTTCCTGCATTGTGGATCACCCCATTTGGAGGAATAGGACGCGTCGTAAGCCAGAAACAATGTAATTTGCAGTCAAAATACGTTTATAGATTTAGTGATGCTTTTTTGTACTTATTTTGCAATTTTTAGCCATCTTCTGTAAAACATTTTTGCTTGTCCGGAGAAAGGGACAGCTCGTCCCGAAAACTTGCCAATCCAGTTGTTAGTGTCCTTCGCATTTTAGTGCTTTGTACGAGGGCGAGTCAATAAGTGTCCAGCCTATCCCATTTCCGATTGACCGAGACGGTCACGATTTTCATGTCTTGTGTCAATAACTGTTTTATACCCGAGTACAAAATTGCACGCGTATCCAATCATTCTTTAATAAAATATTGAATATCAGACATGGCTAGTGATGCAAAGGTATGCTTTTCATCTAATGTTGAGTACCGTGCTGTTATTCGGTACTTGTTTTTTAAAAGTAAACCAGGCAAGGAATATATACACGGCGAGTTAGCCGATGTTTATAGGTCTTCTGCTCCACCTTATGCTCGGGTTAAATTCTGGGTAGGGGAATGCAAACGCGGTAGAATGTCTTTAGAAGATGAAGCCAGGTCTGGACGCCCACTGGATGCCACCGACGAAGAAATGTGTAAAAAGGTTCGGGATCTGGTATACTCTGATAGGCGAATTCAGGTGGATGAAATAGTGCAAGCATTAGGCATTTCACATTTTAGCTTATTAACAATCTTACATGATCGTTTAGATATGCGGAAGCTAACAGCCCGTTGGGTCCCCACATCCCTTAGCCATGAGCAAATGGCATCCAGAGCATCAGTATGCAGCGTCTTGTTGAAGCGTATTAGGTCAAAAGATGATGACTGTAGATGAGACTTGGGTTCATTATTATTAGCCAGTGAAATGAAGCTCAGAGTCGCCAATAGGTAGGTCCGGGGCCTCAAGGCCAAAGAAGTTCAAGACCCATCCAACTGCTGGCAAGGTGATGTTCCCAGTATTTGGGACGCAAAAGGCGTTATTATGTTGGCCTTTGTACCTAAGAGGTACAATAACTGGAGTGTACTATGCAAACTTGCTAGACCATCTGAGAACCGCCATCCTAAAAATAAAAAAACAAAAAAAAAAACAAAAAAAACAAAAAACAAAAAACAAAAACAAAAAATAAACCGCCTAGGTAAACTCTCTAAAGGTGTTTTGCTGCAACAGGACAACGCGCGAGAGTCCACACTTGCTTGCAATGGATGCTATAAAGCGAAATGCGTATGAATTAATACCACATCCTGCCTTTTCGCCTGACCTAGCTCCTAGCGACTTCTTCCTATTCCCAAACTTGAAAAAGGATAACCGTAGACGAAGAAGTCGTGGGTCAGTGAAAAATACCCTGACTTTTTCAGTTCGGGTTCGATGGCACTAGAATACCGTTGGTCAAAGTGCATCACACTAGAGGACAATTGACTCGCCTTGTATATCTAGAACACAGAGAACTCTTTAGTTAAAACATAAACCAAACAGGTAATACCATAGAATGATTTTAAATGAGAACACATATGAAATGTAGCGTACGTTTCATAATCTGTAACTATTCTTAGTGACATAACTGGTTTGCACTTTTAGCAAATATTTTGGTGTGTGTGAGAAATTGACTCATGACACATACTGCGATTCTGGCAGAATTGCAGAAAAAAGTAAAATTTGTCTGGTTATCATGGATTAAAACATGAACATGAATTGAATAGGACTAATGGGTAATAGACATCAGATGCGGGACGTCATTGAAGCAAGTTTATTACCCGAAAGGAAAGTTGTTTTTTTTAATTTTCACACAGCATAAATATATTAAGTATACATATAATAACGAATTTCAAATGTTAATGACATATGTGACGTTTCTAAATAATGCATATTTTTTCTTGAAATTTTAAGTACAATTCATTTGCATTCTATCTCGTTTCTCCCAAAAGTGAGTTATGTTACCATGTCTGTTTTAGAGTTAGTATATATTGATAATTCCTGGTTGTTGCAAGTAAAAATATAAAATCAGTGGGCATTACCATAGTAATGAAGAAGAGAAAAATCTTTGGAACAATGAGGTATCGAACCCAGGACCCTTACTTTACTTGTTAGGTCACTTTGTTGCATGTTGGGGTACCTCTGAACAACCCAGTACTTTATATAACACTTTGTAATGTTATTAAATTACAAAATCTATTACACAAAAACTCTTCATATAGAAGAGATGAAAAAAAATAATTTATAGAAAAAGTCGGAAACGAAGCGTATGTCCTTAAATGGAATCAGGGAAGAGTAACATATTAAAAACAGAAATTTTGAACGTGATTTCATGAAACTTAAACGAGGTCCAGAACCCGGCGTAGAAATATATAGTAATGCTGGTTTCTTAATATTCAAAATATCATCAAATATATTGGAAAATGCAATGTGCAGACCACGAGAAATATGACAGCGTCAGTGAGAGTCCTAGAGCAGGTAATGTCCATGTAGTGTTTATTCCAAATCTAGATATTCTTCCGCAGAAATGCAATTATATCTTACTATAGCCAAAATTCATTCATATCGAAAAGAGGTAAAAATTTAGATGAAATGTTTGCTCTATTTGCATTTTGCAAATATTCTGTGCCCAGAAAGAAAATGAGAATCGATTGCATGACGTTTCGAAATATGCATACTTCATGATAAAATGATTACATATATTTGTATTTTAGCACGATAAAAATTGAAATTCGGAAACTCCATTATTATGCTTTGTATTAGCTTGTCCCTATATATTCAATACCCTACTATTTTCGCATAGTGCACGGTTATTTATAGATCTGCTTTGTGTAACTTTACTTTTTCTTTAAATTTTTCTAATAGATAAATTCGTTTGATCAGATAAATAATGTAAACCGGGACCGCTTGCTTGCTTAGCAAACACACTAACCACTACACCAAAACCGTTCGATACTGGACAAAAAAAGTTAAGGATCATAATTTTGACCTCAAAAATTTTTATTAACCAAATAATTATTTTGACAAATTTTAACATGTATAGTTTCTCCAATGTGTCCTTAACACAATAGATTTACCTGGTTTTATATTGACGTCATAAGTGCACGATTTTTTCGCCCAAACACAAGCAAGGGGTCAAAATCAAAGTGTGCCAACGTGTATATTGAAATTGAAAAATTGTGATTTTCATTTTATTGTGGGTATTTATTGCTCTAATCGACTCTTAGGTGAACAATTATTGACATTAAAAGCCATGAGGCGCCATTTAACTGCTCTGGAAGCTGGTTAGGCAGTAGGTATGCTTCAAGCTGGCCAAGTCCAGAGAACTGTCTCAAGACATTTTAATGTGTACCAAAGTGTGATTTCAAGGTTGTGGAATCGTTTTAGGCAGACAGGTAATGTTTCTGAGAGACCGAGATCAGGTCTTCCAAGGTCCACAACCGCTCGCCAGGATCGCTATATGTCACTTATGGCTCGTAGACACAGGTTGCGGAGTGCTGTCCAACTCAATACTGACTTTCATGCAGCAAGTGGGGTGCGCATAACACCACAAACTCTCAGACAGAAACTTCATGCTGCTAACCTTCGGGCTCATCGACCTGCTGTTCGTCCCATTTTGAGGAGAAGACATCGTGTAGCACGACTCAATTGGGCTCAAAATCACATAAACTGGCAACTGCGTCATTGGATGCCTGTTCTTTCCACAGACGAGTCACGGTTCTGCGTGGACTTTCATGACGGTCGTAGGCGTGTATGGCGCATGCGTGGAGAGCGGTACGCTGATTGCTGTGTAGCAGAGCATGATCGTTTTGGAGGTGGCTCTGTGATGATCTGGGCCGGAATCAGTATTGGTGGATGTACTGACTTGCACGTGATTAATGGCAATCTTACCGGTGCAATTTACAGGGACGAGATACTGCATCCAATTGTGAGACCTTATGCGGGAGCTATAGACAACGACTTTGTGTTAATGGATGATAATGCTCGTCCCCACAGAGCACGTATAGTGACAGACTACCTTGCTAAAGAGACAATTGAACGTATGGATTGGCCGAGTTGTTCTCCGGATTTAAATCCAATAGAACATGCCTGGGATATGTTGCAGCAAGCTGTTTCCAGACGCCCTGTACTTCCGACAAACCGCCAGGAGCTTACGTTAGCTTTACAGCAGGAATGGGCAAGGTTGCCACAAATTGCGTTCCGCAGGCTCATCAGAAGTATGCAGAGGCGTTGTCGTGCCGTTATACAGGCTCAGGGTGGACATACACCCTATTGATATTGCCTTTATAAAGACTGAATCATTTGTAATGAAATTTGTTATTGTTGCTCATACCGATTTTCAAACTGTTTTGGGGGGTTACCTGACAATGGTTGCTCTGGCTGTTTAACGTATTGATGAATTTGTAAAAACAGGTTTAAAATGTATTGTTCGATTGTCGTTGAACATTTTAAGTATATATTTAACATAATTTATTTGGTTTTGTTATGAATAAAATAATTCTGAAATCATGATCCTTAACTTTTTTTGTCCAGTATATATAAACTTAAGTTTACCATTAACAAATATAACTGTTATAAAGAAAACTATATGCTTAATTGAAAAATTAGTTTAATATAGTCATCCAATTTAAATGATTATGTTTCAACAGAATAACAAATTAATTAGATTCAATACCGCATTCAAAATACAACATCGTTCAACAAGGGCATCTGTCATTCAGAATTATTGCCCTTTGCTCCTTTGAAACATAAATATTGGTCTTTTCTTAAAAAAAAATCAAAAAACAAAAACAAAAAAATAAATGTGTACAGTCACCATAATAATAATGATAATGTTACCAGCTCATTGTGCAAAATATCCTGGTTTATTGACTGATCGGACATTTAATAACAAAATATTAAATGAGTCACAACTGTAGTTTACTGTAAAACATACAAACAAAGAGAAAGTCTGCAAATGCCATGTTAATTTCAAAGTACATGACAGTTTTAAATGGAAACCAGTAATTGGTGAAACCAAAATCCAGTAAGAACCTAGCAACACGATAATTTCATGCAATGCATTAAATCGACCGCTATGATTTTAAGCATTCTAAACTCTAAGGAGGCACGTATGAACTCTAGTATGACAGAAGAAACCATTTTAAATGCCCATTTTATCAAAAAAGCATTAACACTATCACTTGTGTGGTTTTCAAAAATAATAAATGTAAAGACGGATCATTCAAACGCTTAAATGCACGAATGCAATTTTACGTGTATCAAATGACACTTATAAATGAAGGTGTTCAGAATTTTAAATATGATTTATATACTGGCGTCTGTCCATTGAATGAAAGCGAAACAAAGTATATTTCAAACACGTAAAAATTATCAGGGGATTATATAACATGCTTTTTATAGGTTTCTATTAAAGTTTCTGGTATATGTTGGGGGTGTTTATATGAAAATTTGCATTTAACGTAAATTAACTTGCAAGCTTATCTTTTTAAAAAATATTAGAGTGCTGGCTTTATATCTATTATCTAATATACTAGTAGAGTTATAAGAAATGTTTAATTAATTGTAACATTTCTATCATGGTAGTGTGTGTGTGTGTGTGTGTGTGTGTGTGTGTGTGTGTGTGTGTGTGTTGTGATTTAAAGACCTATTTTCTGCAAGTAATTGAGAATTTTATCAGTTGGGGAAAAAAAGATAAAATATTCAGTAAATAAATCGTAGTTTATGAACACGGGGTAATGTTTGTATAATTACTTTGTGATACAAATAAATATTATTTAGTTTAAAATTGCATATATGTTAGAAATGTTCTTCACTGCAAAGTAAGAATGCGTGTTATATGGAGGGGTGGGTGTTCGTTCCTTTTTTCTTCTGACAAATACCAATCGATCCTTATTATTTGATCTGAGAAATTATATTGACCTCTCTACCTTTACTGACTGGAACTTTTCAGTGGAAAAAAAATTACTGCTAGAGTGATAGAGTATTGAAGAGACAATGAACTTGGGCTTGACAATGTTAACCTCTTGTATTTTAACACCCCACGTATCTATTTATTAATTGTGAAATCAGTTGTACATATAGACTACGCGAACACTTTTTATTTCAGGAAGAAAACGCATGTAATGGCACGCTACCTAATATATTTGAAGGTATGCGGTAGAAAGTTTTACCAAGGACAATATTTTCTCGCGCAATGTCACGGGAAGATTGGAAAAAAATCTGCTGTTGTGCCTCATTGTGACTTACGGTACGATGTTCAAATCGTGGTTGCTTCCTTGGCATTCCAATCTTTTTATATAAACTATATGATACATTAACAACATTTCTGAATCATGTTTGCTTTCTGTAATTCAATGAATCTCAAAATGGAATATGATCCCGTGAAGATCCGGGTTAGAATAGGTCCTCAGTACCCCTTGCTTTTCATAAGAGGTGACTAAATGGGGCGATCCTTCGGATGAGACTGCAAAAATCGAGGTCCCGTGTCACAGCAGGTGTGGCACGATAAAGATCCCTCCCTGCTCAAAGGCCGTAGGTGTCGAGCATAGGCCTAAAATTTGCAGCCCTTCGCCGGCAATTGAGACGTCTCCGTATGAGTGAAATATTATCGAGAGGGACATTAAATAAAACATACAATCAATCAAAATTTAATACTGGAATATTTATGTTTGCTTCAATTTAATACCTCAAGCTCTTCGACATTTTATAAACCAGTTCACCTACTTAAATGCAGTTTGCCATATAAACATCCTAAATAGACCTGAAACTCGAATAAAAATCTATGATAAACACTTACAAAACCTCTTGATGGTTACTTTTTATGTTGAAGATTTTTACGTTCTTTCGCTTTCATTCAGTGGACAGATAAGTACACAGGAACTTCTACACACCTGCATTTATAATTGTCATTTTAAAATTTTCTCTTGAGGTGTGTTAAATTATTATAATGAACTTAACACGTCCATCTTATTTTAGTGTATACATGTTTGAATGATATTTCATACATTGAAAATTTCTGAAACCAACAAAAATGCCCTTAAATAAATAAAGTATTAATGATTTTCAATATTTTAATGAGTAATTAATTTTAAAAATGTCGTATTACAATACTTTTGTGTGTTTCCTTGGGATGGTTTCTACTGCTTAGAAGTTCAGCGACAGACTGGATACTTTGCATTAAACTTTTAAAATTGTCTTGTTTCTACACTTTTGACAATCGATTGATTGATTATGCTTTCCGCCACACTCAACAATATTTCAGTTATCTGGTGGCGTCCAGTTTTTGTTGGTGGAGGAGAGAACCCAGATACAAGGTAAAGAAGAGACCACCGACTTTCCGCAAGTAAACTGGCAAACTTGCTCACATAACGCCTCGGCCGAGATTCGAACACGCGCCGAATGAGGTGAGAGGCTTTGTGATTTTGAGCCTGATGCTCTAACCACTCGGCCACGGAGGATATATATATATATATATCGCATCTATGATAATAAAAATAATAGAATAATAAACTGTTGAAGCTTTATATATATAGTTTATTGATTGACTGTTTGTTGCTTTCCGCAACATTCTACCATTTTCAGGGCTTTTGCAAACACGTTAAACAATATTTAATCAATCTATCAATCAAACACGTGGAAAGGTAATAGAGGAGTTTTTCGCGACAAAACAACTTTGTTGGTGAAAGCATCGACACCACTAACAGAAAAAATTAAAAACCAAGACTACGCAGCGCTTAAGCATTGAAATGCACAATCAGGCACTTGGTATGCTGCAATCAGGCGTTAGTCAGCGTGAGGTTGCAAGGCGTTTTAATGTCCATCTTGTACAGTTAGCCAGTTGTTGTTGCGATTCCATCAGACAGGATACCTAAATGATCGCCCAAGACCTGGTCAACCATTTGTGACAACACCACGGCAATAAGCGTTCATACGGTAACGTCATCTGCGGAATAGGTTTACGGCCGCTGCGACCACGGCGAGAGAAATCATCGGACGTCATGGAAGGCCTACTCATCCTTGAACCGTTTCCAGAATTTTGAAACGACATGGTATCCGCCGCAGAAGACCTTATAAGGGGCTACAGCTTAAACCGCATCACCGATGTCAGATTGCAATGGGCAAGGCAGCATCTGATTCAACGTCAAAATTGGTCACATGTTGTGTTCTCAGATGAGTCCAGATTTAATGTTAGCAACGCAGACGGCAGATGTCGAGTTACCGGTCGTTTACAAGAACATTTTGCAGACAATTGTGTCCTCGAGCGCGACAGGTTTGAAGGGGGGGGGGGGGGGCGTCATGGACTGGGGTACGATTATCGACAATTTTCGGTCACAACTGGTCGTTTTAAATGGAACCCTCACTGCTAGGAGGTATGTGGACGAAATTCTGCAGCCAGTTTTAGCACCATTAAAGTAGCAGCATAGGCAAGGAAAATTAATGGGTTAATTTTCCAAAAGGACAATGCGCGCACATACGGCAAGATCGACACAAAACCTTTTTAAAACGAACGCCATTAACGATTGGCCCGCTATGTCCCCAGACTTGAATCCAATCGAGCATTTGTGGGACGAGCTGGGGAGACGTGTGCGCTGCCGCCAGCCTCAGCCTCAGAATCCACAAGAATTAGGGAGAGCCTTGTTGGAGGAATGGCAGAATATTCCTCAGAGGCCCATCCGATATGTTAATCAATGTCACGTTGCTTTCGCGCCGTCGTCACTGCTAATGGAGGTCATACCCGGCACTCGTGAAGAAAACCACATTTTTGACGCACCCCACATTGTTTCAACTGTAGCCTCCTTGTGAATAAAATGATGTTCAAAATCAAAGAATAGTGTTCAGTTAACGTGGTTTGTAATATACCACTATGAATTTGTTTATTAGATATATGAACAAATTTATAATATATAAAATTATCAACTGTTACGTTTTTAAAGTCCGTCAGTATATATATATATATATATATATATATATATATATATATATATATATATATATATCATTTGGTTGTAATAAGTACAAATATTTAATTCCTTGTAGATTATTTTTGATGTTCAAAAGTTGAAATACATTTGATCCCTATCTATAAAACTCTATATAACTTTTCCTCACTCTTTTGGAATATGATTAAAACGAAAACTAAAATTATGTTTTTATAAGTAAAATGACTGCACATTTACAGCATAGAATGAAATTTATTTCCGTGATTTCTCAATTAAGTCCCCAAAAAATTTGTTCGAAGCAAGTTTTGTTAAACATTAAACATTAGAAAATCAACAATATGAATATACACCCCTTCCCCCTCATTTGAATTTGTTATCTAAGAGATGTTAACGCATCATAGTTGATCTGACAGAAAGAATAATTTTATTTTCAAGTTTATGACTTCTTTTTTTTTTTTTTTCTAATTTATTTAGATAAATGTAAATGGGTTTTCATAATTTTCCGGATTCGGTTATGCTACCATTACCAGTTTTTAGTTTTATATTTAAATCGAAGAAAAATGGCGTTGAGGAGTGCGTATGACACTTTTTGGAGTGAATGGTTTTGGTTACCAGAAAATGTAACATGGAAAGATTTAGAAAACAAAGACGATGGTTTATATTATCCTCAGACAAGACACCTCTACATCCCACTTGTTCTTGCAGTAATTGTATTTGCAGTCCGTAAATCTTTTGAAAGGTGAGTCAAAGCATGTGATCAAAGGGTGTGTCCCGAGAGAACTCGAACGGAGAAATCGTACGATTTTTCCCAGCGATGTTTAGGTTGCAAACAAGTTCGAGTGATGGCTTAACAATTCTTCTGTATAATGCACATATCCAGAAAACATTGAAAAATACTGTTGTGGAGAAAACCAAATACGAAATTCTGAACTGAAAAAGATCCGTTTGCGACGCGTCGGCATTTTATTCCGAATAAACTCGGTCATTAAGTCAAAGCATCATGCCATGTAAATGATTTTAAACATCACTCATTCATGGTGATGTTTCTTTCGAAGTTCATTCTTTTTTTCGCATATTTTTGTAAACAATGTAGGCTAAAAGTTGTCATCCATTTAATGTGAACACGGTCCAATGGGCCCAAGATGGGCAAATATTAAGTTTGTACACATGACCGAGGCTGCAGATTTGTTGAAAACTCATGATTAACGTGTAGGCTATTAATAAAAGCATTTTTTGAAACCCACATTAAATTCACAGATCCCTCAAATTTAACTCTGATGTTAAAGGCGTATTTCCCTTCCATGAACATAATGAAGTGCTCAAGTTCCCAGGGGTAATTGATAACATCTTGACTGAATTGGCCAAATTTTGTTTTGATGCAAAAGATTATAGAATTAAGGTCTGCCATGTGGCAAACTGTTGTTATGATTCATAGGCTCCACCAGGAAAGATATTAATGCAGATGCATGTTGGCTATTGGTTTTTTGCAAGTCTGAATAACTTAGTTAGCAAAGGAATATACAGTCTATGTTCACAACAAAACTATTTAAGTGGCTGAAACAACATTGACTTGCAATTAAAATGTGTGGTAATCAGAGTTAGTAAGAAGGCAACACATCCACACATGAAAATAATAAATTTTCAAAGGCAGAATAAAGTGTATTGTGTTTGACAGTAGTTATCATTTTTTGAATATTTTGAAACTTAACATCTCGTAAAGTACTATGTGACTTTGAATGTCATTCATTTTATGTTATATATTCTAGAAGGAAAAACTTGACAACACAAATATATATGTAACAGAGACTGATTTGTGCCTCTGATGAGAATCGAACCCGAGACCTCTAGCACAACAGTCCAGTGCTCTACCGAACGAGCTAAAGGGTTAACCCACTAGCCTGAACTAGTAGGAAGGCCATGTATCTAACACTACCACATTGTCCCCCTCCAGAAAGAGAAGCGTCCCGACTCTCCCAGAGTGCCAGCGCCTGTGGGGCGAAGTTCTGGGGGCAATCACTTTCACCCTCCAGAGATTACCCGGGCCCCATGTTGGGCGCCAAATGTAACAGAGACCTGATTTGTGCCTCTGATGAGAATCGAACCCGGGACCTCTAGCACGACAGTCCAGTGCTCTACCAATCGAGCTAAAGGGTTAACCCATTAGCCCGAGCTAGTAGGAAGGCCATGTATCTAACACTACCACATTTATATACTTAATTACACTGCTACATGTCATTTATTTAGTGCCATGTTTTGTAAAGTAATGTCTGACCGATGGCTCTTTCTGATCTGAACTGAAAACATAGAGTTCAGTCTGAGTTTCTTAGGCTACCTGTAAAAAGAAAAAAATACCTGATTATCTTTTCTCTTTGTTTTATTTAAATTTTAATATATGAAAAAAGAACAAAGGTTAAGATTGATAGAAATACACATCATATTATCCATTAAATATTCCAAAATTATTTCATTGTCAAAATCTTAACTGTCAAGATAAACCTGCACATTTTATTCCAATCTGCAGAGTCCAACTTTGGTGAATGTATCTTTAAAACTGGAGAGTATACATGAATACAGAATAAAAAATGGACATGAAACGGCTGTGACTTTCTTTGTTTTTATTTATATCCCTTTCAGAATTTTTCACTCATTGAAATGTCACCAACTGTATGTGAATTTAAGTACCACAAGTTCAGATATATGGTTCTCAAGACTGTAGCACTGTGAGGGTTCTTTGTGATAATAATGCCTGTCATGACACAAAACCTTGATCAGTTTTTAAGGTTGCATCAGAAAGCCCCTGGACTTTCACTTCTGCATGCTGAGTGTTTGGTGAACAAAGAAAAAACATTGGATGGTTTGTTCTCCGTGGTTTAATACATACAAGGTAGCATTGTATGGTGCAGAGTCCTCTTTAGAGAGTATGTTATTGAAAAATAATTGGATTAATGAATGACTAACTGTATCTAAAACTTTTTTTTTCTGTGATACCAATTAAATATGTTTGGCAGTGAGACTTGAAAGAGTTTCTGTGGTCTATGAATATAACAGTCATCAATAATGATTATGTTGAAATTAAATTATGGTAGCAGTCATAAATAAGCATCTATATCTTCCTTTATCTTTATTGTTCAAGGATGACTGCCACCTGCAATACACATATATAACATAATAGTTATCTATTAATTATAGTTATCTATTAATTACTTGTGGACCAGTTATCTACTAATTATAGTTAAACAAGGTATTATTTTATCTCGGAATAATTATATGTTTCGGAATTTAACTAATTGATGTGCATAAATGTAAAAGGCATCCGTAGATCGTAGAAAACTGTTTTCATGTTGAGAAATGTTGTAGAAACCCCCTTTCTAAACTATGAAGAAATAAACAATAAATTTATTTCTTTTTTTTTTTTTTTTCAATTAGTTAAATTCCAAAACATATAATTATTCGAGATAAAATAATACCTTGTTGTTATCTACTAATTACTTGTGGACCAACCTGTTTGTCAACAGTCTTTCCAATCTTAGAGTGAGGTTGATATCCAGGATATAGCCTAAGCTCTCAGTTAGCTGTCCACTCTGGCTAATGTTAGATGTAAAGGGTAACGACTCAATAATGTGTTGTGTCTGTGTATGTACTGCGGCCAAAACATGACATTAATATGTTAAGCACAGATCCAGAAAGTAGTAGTTACAAAAAATGAAAAGCTTACAAATTTTTTTTAAAGTAATTTACAGTCTTTGAAATTAACCACAGGCCCAAAGACCAAATCCTGTGTAATTTAGGTTGAGCTTGTAAAATTATTAATAATGCATACAAGACCATCAGGCCTGTGTTTTTCATCAGTTTCATGGAATTTCTGTTAAAATCATATCACCAATATTGAAATACAGAGAATCAGTAGTAAAATTATATATTTCTGTCACACTTGAATTTTGATTTAAACCCTCTAACTGTTTTTATGTGCTCTTGAACTCTCTTCTAAGTTTCAACTTTGATAAAAACTAAGAGTATGTGTTTGATTTGTACCAATGCATTTCTCTCTGGTTTGATAATAAACAGTCCAGATATAGAGGTCCAAATGACCAGTGCTTAAAATTTTTTTTTTTTTTTTAATTTTTTTTTTTTGACATTGCAGTCAACATGTCTTGCAACGATCTGCATCATACTGTTTACATGATACCAGACATATTCACAATACAGATCACATTCATTCTGCAATTCGTTTTAAGGGTACACTAAATGAGACAGATATAACTCACATGGAGTTAGATTCAACTAGTCAGGGGATTAAATGAAAATCCTTATCCTGATTAATGATATATGGATAAGATCTTATCAAGAAATCAGATTACTGGGATGGTACATTTAAATCAGGTTTTTTTGATTGCCCATTATTTGTAAACAGTTTGTAGTGCTCTCGGTGGTTTTTAGTCAGCGGGCTTGCTTGTAGTCAAGACATTTTTACACAGTATTTACTCAGTAAGGTTTAAGATGTTCAAAAATGGATTTAAGGGAAATCAATTTTTTTTTCTTTAAAACCCTTTAAATATAGATCTAAATCTAATAACATGTACTGTTGAAAGATTGAGTGCAAAGTTAGATATGTTCTATCCATTCAAAAATTCAAATATCTTGTACAAAATGTTCATTTAAAATATATGTACATTACTAGTAACTTAAAAATTGCTAATTGATAATTGTCAACATGTTAAGTAGCAATCTTTGATGGTCCTGAATTACACAAACATAAATAAAACTAGACGTAAAACAATGTACACTTTTGCTTGCTTTGGGGCTACTCAGGGGTTTAATATCAAAGTACAAAATTGCTCAGGTTGACGCAATCAAATTTTTGATCAGAGAGATAGTGTTAAGTGTTTGTACTATCATAAGCCGCATAGTATGACACCTCATTTTTTTTTTTTCAAGAGCTATGGTAAATAATATTGGATTGTGAATATTGTACACTTGTACTATAATCTGTTGTAGAATTGTACTGATCTAAAGTTATAAGATATTCATTTTAAAATTACTGTGTGTATGTAATTTATTCATCGTGTGCATAGATATACAAATTTTCTTTGTAATCGAAGTTTTATTGAGTAAACATTTTCATTCAGACTGACACAAGCTCATATCATTTGTCTATAGACATATGAAATAAATTTACATTAGTGGACATTTTCAAGCAGTTGAAAAAAGTACAGAAATTCTGCCTTAGAACATGTTTTATAGCTGTCAGGATATTGCAGTAAAATATTAAATGAATGGACTTAGATACTGACTAACCAGTCCCTAAGGCTGAAATCAAAACTTTAATTGTTTTACAAGATGAATAATTATTTTGGAATAAAATAATACCCTGGTTGTTTATTAGGAAAGTATGGGGATTTGCAGTATTAAAAGTAAATAGTTTATATAAATATATCAGGATCATATATTACTCCATAGTTGAAACACAGAAAGTTATCATTTTATAATTAATGAGTAGATTTAATTCTAAAATCAATACATTAAAATCGTTGAATTTGTATGTACATTTGTTACAAAACTATAAACACAAAGAGCTTTAGAAAGCTGATGAGATGACAACTTCAGGATACCTTTTTTCAATCACGTCACACGACATGATACTATCGGTCTGTTAACTGTCATTATTAAGTGGCAGATTCTGTAGATCTCTCAATCTTTCTCAGTGTATCACGTGGGTGTGACTGGCCTCCAAATACTGCTTGAGCAGGCTACTTGTTGTATAGTTTCATATGCTTGATAGTACAGGGAATTTTAAGTGAATGCACACTCACAATATTCACAATATTCATAATTCAGGTATTGAATGGTAATGAAACCATAATGTCTTTACTTTCAGTTTTAAAAACAAAATAAATTAGTACATTTGTAACGATTTATATTTTTGTGGTCTTTTGACCTTGAGAGTTTGCAGACACCTGGATTGAATTGTACTGTATGTGCAGAAAAAGAGTATCCTTTTAAATCTTGTTGTGGAGAGAATCTTTGGTTTTGGCAAAGACATCTATGATATATGGGTGAAAACATTGGTAGAGGATTAATGTCGAATTAAATAGTGTCTTTTACAGAAAGGGTAATGTTTTCTTTTAATATTTAATGCACATGTTTAATTTCCTTAGGGTCTGATTCAAGATTTCATGTTAAAGCAGGTTGTTCTGTGGAGTCTTTGAGACCTCTGCATGGTTGCAGGTTTTCTTATGGTTTTCAATGTATGCAAGGTTCAGAACCATGTGCATTAAAAACTAAAAACTCCTGGGGTGATGGCTTTGGATAGTCCTAAATTCACAGTTAACTGATGGTGAATTTAGAATGGAAATATTGAATGGGCAGTGTGTATAGGTCAGCAAGGTTTTGATTAATCTATAGCAGATTTAAGGTCACAGAGAGTGCTGCCTAAAACCCCCCTGATAAAATTGCTGTACTGATGTTAGTGCTGCATTGATAATGGTGCTATATTGATACTATGGCTGCATGTACCAGACCAATACTAGTGTTAATACTAGTGCTGTACTGATACAGTGCTGTGCTGCTATTAGACTCCGTGCTGCACCAATACTATGCAGTACCAGTCTTGAACCATGTGTTTAAAGCAAGGTGCATATTGCTGATGTCAGTGTGATAAGTTCAAATGAAGTCGTTCCATTATTTGACTTTAATATACAATCAGTAAGAAATGACTGCAATGATATAAAACTTATTCTAGTATGGAGGGTTTTTTTTTTTTTCTTTATAGATAAAAAAATAATGAAGTGTAGATTACAGCTTCATCATGATCATGATATAAAAAAAAAAGATAATATACTTGTCATTCAGATACAATACTTTTGAGATTTACATTTTGATCGGCAAATGTACTGATATTTGACAGCTAAACAAGTTCATTATGATGTCATATATTAGGCAAAATGTAACATCAAGTGGAAACATTTTGTAACATTATAATGAAAAAGAAAATTTCAAGGAGATTTGAGGTAGCTGGTGCTGGTTTTGTTACAATAAGGTTTGAGGTAGCTGGTGCTGGTTTTGTTACTATAAGATTTGAGGTAGCTGGTGCTGGTTTTGTTACTATACGATTTGAGGTAGCTGGTTCTGGTTTTGTTACTATAAGATTTGAGGTAGCTGTTGCTGGATTTGTTACTATAAGATTTGAGGTAGCTGGTGCTGGTTTTGTTACTATAACATTTGAGGTAGCTGGTGCTGACTTTGTTACTATAAAATTTGAGGTAGTTGGTTTTTGTTACTATAAAATTTGAGGTACTGGTTTTTGTTACTATAAGATTTGAGGTAGCTGGTGCTGGTTTTACTAGACACTGATTAACCTGTAACATGGTAGCTATAGAAGTGAGTTTGATGAACTTTGAACTGGTCAGCAGTAATGACCCCAAATCTAGTTTCTACTGAGTGCAATGTTCTGTCTATTTATAATACCTGATAACATATACATAAAGAGAAGACCTTGGAGTTTGGAAACCTTGTGATTTTAAAGTAGATGAAGTTAAAACATTCACCTCACTTACACTGCACTCTACGTACATACTGCAGCGCTGGTATTTTTAGGTTGTTAATAAATAAGTCAATGGGCAGATTTTGTCTTCTGTCAGCAGAGTAATAAAGAGAATTTATCAATGATATTATTAGAAGATAAAACGTGAACTGAATACAGCAGCTGGACATAAAATAAAAGAGATTCCTATGGACCGGAGAAATTTGAATGAATTTTCCAACAGTTGTCAGGTTACCTGTGTGTTAGTCATGCTATCCAGGGTAGAGTTGTGTACAATGATATGGGATGCTTTGATTGATACCGTCATGTGTAACTATCTTGTTATAGATATGACAACATGTTAATGAAATTAGGTTAAAAAGCTAATAAAATCATAGTATCAACTGAATGAATGATGTTATTTCCATATTGGAAGCTTGCAAATTTATTTTCATGAAGTCAGTGATGCAGATTGATAAACAGTGAAGAGTTACTTGTGGCATTTGAATTGACCAATGGATATTGGGGAAATTTAATATAAAACAAAAAGTCAATACTGTGACCATTTTTTACATGTATACCTATACCGACCCACCCTTCAGTACTCAGACTTATCCTAGCTACCCATTTCTGTTAAAGTTTTCTGTTCTCCGAAAACATGGTTTCTCATTTGACACAGATCTTAGACTTGTGATTTTGTTGTGTAATACACTATCCAAAGGTTGTGTTTAGTTTGGAGTGTGTCTGTTGACTATCAGCCTTCTGTAAACAGAAATGCTAGAACAATTTTAACCAAGCTTGATACAAAGCATTTCCTTGGTTATTATTTAACTGAACAGCTATCTTCCTATATAATCTAGGTTGTTTTTTTTTTCTTCTTCTTCATTCATGTAATAGCACTCAATTGTTATGAAAGCATGTACTCCTAGATAAATTGTTTTATACTGCTCATTGTGTGACTGTCAGTGTACTCCTAGATAAATTGTTTTTTACTGCTCATTGTGTGACTGTCAGTGTACTCCTAGATAAATTGTTTTATATTGCTCATTGTGTGACTGTCAGTATACGCCTAGATAAATTGTTTTATACTGCTCATTGTGTGACTGTCAATGTACTCCTAGATAAATTGTTTTATATTGCTCATTGTGTGACTGTCAGTATACTCCTAGATAAATTGTTTTATACTACTCATTGTGTGACTGTCAGTGTACTCCTAGATAAATTGTTTTATACTACTCATTGTGTGACTTTCAGTGTACACCTAGATGAATTGTTTTATACTGCTCATTGTGTGACTGTCAGTGTACGCCTAGATAAATTGTTTTATATTGCTCATTGTGTGACCGTCAGTGTACTCCTAGATAAATTGTTTTATACTGCTCATTATGTGACTGTTAGTGTACGCCTAGATAAATTGTTTTATATTGCTCATTGTGTGACTGTCAGTGTACGCCTAGATAAATTGTTTTATATTGCTCATTGTGTGACTGTCAATGTGGATCATGTTGTGAAGATTCGTTAAATGTTTAGAGATGTTTTTCTCTATTTTTGAATATCTGCTGGTAACAATCAAGACTATATGTACTGAGCTTGGATACCAAAATAGAAATTTATGGCCACTGGGTCAGGGGTTCAGGCTCCAGGCGAGGAGTTCAGATTCCAGGTCATAACGGGATCAGGCTCCAGGTCAGAGGTTCAGACTCCCAAATCATGGGTTCGGACTATTTTTGACTATTTAGTTTTCAGTTTTAGTTTTTAGTTTTACTATTTAGGGTTCAGACTATTTAGTTGGGATTTTGATATGACACATAAATTGAAAATACATATTACATAATTAAAAACCCATTTTACTGCTTAACTTCTTACTTTCCTCATTGACCAAAAAGTATGACATGGCACTCAGCTAAGTTCATTTGACTAAATTCAGAGGCATTGTTTTGAAAATGTTAATTAAGGTAGATAAGTTTCTGAATCTTTTAATAAATGCTTTGATGTGTTTTCTACTGATATTTACAAAATAAATGTTTTAAACTGATAAATAAAATATTTGTTTGGACCACAGCTTATAGTGATTCAGACAGAGGCCCTTATCTGGCACAAAGATTGCTGATAATTAGAATCAGAAGGATTAAACTTTTTCTTTTTTTTTTGACCATAACAACATCCATGAGGCTTATTAGATTGCTCAAAAAAAAAAAAATCAAATTCAAAGTTTTCTCTTATTTGAGCATGCAGTCAAAATTTAAATAAAATCTTAGACTGAAGCTCAAGTTTTGACTTAAGATTTTTTTCCAAGAAATCCAGGCCAGTTCTCATAATTCTAAAGGTATTTACACTGCACCATCTGCACAACTCCTCTTATTTATGGTTTATGCTGTGCAATACTCGGGTAACTGTGAATGCCCCAGGGCATAAGTGTGGATCAGGAAGATTTCTTGTCTGATCTGGTAGATTATAAAGATATCTCATGTTTGTAATTGAATTACGTCTGTTCTCTTTTCAGCTTAATAGCTAGACCAATAGGCTTATATTTTGGTATTAAGGATGGCAGACCAAAGATCGCCCCAAAAATTAGTGCCTTGGATAATTCTTACAAAATCAAGAAATTTCCAACGGAAGAAACAGTTAAGGTATGCTAAAAGTCTTTATTTTGATGGTGGAGATCAGAGCAAACTGACTCTTATCAATTATCCACACCAATACTACTCAGGTGTTACTATGAGTATACTGCATTGTGTTCTCTGCAAGCAATTATAGTTTTCTTCCTTGTGTATGAGATCAGTGGTCAGCATTTCATCATTCCAGTCCAGGGTGTTACAAAATGATTACGCAATCAAATTATGAACTGGAAATGTACAGTGCAACATTATAGGAAGTCAAATGGTTGATCCAGGATTTCACAAAAGAGAGTCTGTTGAGACTCTCTTGATTATACACACGTGTAACAGGAACTGGGGTCATTGTACAGGACTTGAACTCTGAACCTATTGCAAATCATGCAGAATGAGATAGGCTATGATCTGATGTATCAAACCCACAATCATATTTATACTTGAATGATGTATACTAATTATTAAGTATTTTAGATAATTTTAGGCTTGGGGGATGGAGTACTGGTTAAAAAAAAATTCTTACATATATTTACATGCTACATAACAATTCATCACAGTATGAATTGAAACCACTGATCAGAAAGAACAAGCTATATGCCGGCCCAGTCTTTCACTACATCAAAAAAATGTTAATGATCCAATGTAATATTAGTGCTACTGAGTTACCACATTGTATGGGCTATTGTTTGCCTTAAGGGAACATTATTTGGCAGTCTACAAGTATAAGCCCAAAGACACTTCTAGAGGAAAAACTCAAATCCCCATCTTGTTTGTGATTTATTCAGCAGTAAATAAAACATGGTTTATTCTAAAAGAGGTATATGATATTTTTATCCCCCCTGTAATTGGAGTTTGACCTACTTTTAAAATAACTTTTAATTTAGGCTATAACTGTTGAATGGTTAGTGATGGCCTGGGCTTTCATATTTCACATTTGTATTCCTTGTGACAAGACCTGTCTTTGGGTACCAGTATTGCTTTGCTGCTGAGGGGAGGGAAGGGGGGGGGGGAGTTAGTGTTTATTAATATTATGTTGTTGCATGTACAGGACATTGATTTCAGTTTTTAGGTCACTTGAGTCACTCCCGTGTCTTGTTGCTATTGGTGGGCTTCCACCATTTGTCAGGAGTCATGTGTTAACAATTGAGCATTTTTAACTCAAATTTTCTTGATAACCACCATTTCAATTCTTTTCAAATTTGGCATGAAGCAGCGTCAGGATTCCTGGGGCCTTAAGGGTGGGGCAAAACTTGACAAATTCTCAGAACTTTTCTGTACAACCAACACATTAATGCATATGTAATCATGTGGAGCAGGAAGCAGGTGCTCTGCCAAAATTGTGAATTTCATTTCATGTGATAGAGGTTCTGACTCCAGGGCAGGGCCAAACTTGGAAATGTAGTGCCTATATGTAAAACATTTAAGTAACATCTTCCTTGATGCCATTGATACTAATTTGAAATTGAATGGCTATTTAGAAGGAGCTCAAGTGGGTATGTATGTAGGCTTTGACCAAAATTGTAAAGTTTGTATCACAAGCCTAAGGATTTTGGTATCAGGGTGGGGTCAAATTGGTCACTATATAATGATTAAATGTGTGTGCTAACATTTGGACATTTTTAACTTCTCAATAACTTCATGCACCCTTCCAATTCTTTTCAAATTTCATATAAAGCATTTTTGGAACAAGGGGGAGATAACTTGTAAATGCTAATTAATGCAGATTATTATTATTTTTGCAATGTTTGGTACCTTCATCACCCAATAAAATGACAAAGTAAGCATGTTATACTTTGATTCTACACCTGTCCAGAAAAAATCATGAGAACTTAATATTCCTGTGAAATGAATTTCGTAACTTCAAGGTTACATGAAACAGTTCTTGTTAATTTAAAGTATGTATTTGTAGGAAATTAATTTCATAATGCCTGTCTCATATTGCTCTTTTTTAATTTCAAACTTTCACCTTTTTGCACAGGCATTGGAGAAACAAACAGATATGACAGAACGTCAAATACAGAGATGGTTTCGAATGAAACGAAATCAAGAACGTCCAAGTCAAATGAAGCGGTTCACAGAGGCTGCGTAAGTGTGCCTGATGAAATCAGTGTATGTGGACACATTGAGTATTCTTGATGATTTCATCTGTGGGTCTAAAGGTTGTAAATGAATTAGTTAAAGGACAGATCGATCTCCTTATTACTTCTGACTTTAAATCCTGGTTACTTAAAGACTCTCAATCTGGCAAGAAATGAATATTTAATGTAAAAGACACCCCCATCCTTTTTTATATTACCCCCCCCCCCCCCCCCCCCACACACACACACACTCACACAAAAGGATGAACAGGAAAACCTGTGTGATGAAGGGACCATCAATCTTGGTCTGTTGATGCATCTTGGAAGTGGAAGGTGTGTTGTGAACTGTGGGGAAGTTTATAGCTATAGATACTTAGATCTTGTCCAAATCACATCATTCACACTGTAGGGCCTAGAACTGTCAACCTCAGTTGAAGCATCTTGTAGGGAAGGTGCGTTGTGAACTGAAGTAGGTCACTGTGGCATCATTCTGTCCTGTAATTTTATGGTTTTGTACATTCAAATTGGGGGGGGGGGGGGGGGGGGGGGGTCATATCTTTCATTCTCTGAGGCCTAGGACAATTAAACCTGGATCAGCTGATCTTCTTTTTTTTTGGGGGGGGGGGGGGGGGGGAGGGGAGGGGGTGATTGTCAAGATTAAAGTTTTTTAAGTTTGTCATGATTGAAAAAATATGTCACGTTAACCTCCTTCTGAAAGTTTTAGTTGTCCATATGCGTTTGGATCATCTTGGACTCTGTAAGGCCTAGTTCTAGAGTATACAAACATAGATATGCATACATGTGTTATGTACAGCCTATACAAAAATTTGCACACTTTTTCAACCCTCTGGTCTTCACACTGTCATGCCAGTGCATTTAAATTCACTAGATAAAAAAGTGCCCTATGTCCCTATTGCTGATTGACAGCCCAATTGTTCTAATTGCATAACATTTCAATTACCTTCTGCTGGACTTCAGATATGCTTGGCTGATCAGAGACAAAGGTGCTCTGCACTGTGGTCAGAAATAGGTCAAACAGGTGTTTTGGTTTAAGAAGAAACCTAGCCAAATTGACATCTTTTAAATTTTGATTTGATTTCAAATGAATTACAGGTAAAGAAACTAATTATTTTGTACTGTAGGCTATATATAGACGATGAAAACTCTTGGTCACTTTAATTGTAAGTTGACAACATCACTGAATGTGATCACCTGAATTTTAATGATAATAATAATAATAATGATTGGTTTTTATACAGCGCTTTTTCCAGCCTATGCTGCTTAAAGCACTTCACAACACATCATTACCCCAGCAGACATTATAACATTCCAGAATTTTCTCAGTGCAAGCTGCCATTAAGGCCGCTAGAGCACTAACATTCTAACAGTATCTTTCACTGTCTATAGCCAGGTACCCCTTTTACACTTGGGTGGAGTGAAGAAATTCATGTAAAGTGCCTTTCCCAAGGACACAATGTCGTTCCTACCACGGCCAGGACTCGAACCCACAACCTTTCAGTCAAGAATCTAACAGCCTAACCACTAGGCCACCAACGCCACACATTTTCTATTAAATCTTGACTAATTGCAAATGAAATGTATGTGATGAGAAAATTGGAAATGATGAAATATTTATAAGTTTCAACAACAATAAAATTATGGTATTTATGAAAATAATTGTCCACATTTAAGTTCTGTAGGTGTATAAAACCATTTTTTAATTGATATTCTACACAGATTTTATATCACACATTGCAAACTTGTGTACAGATTTTCCACTCAAAATCATGCTTTTTTAATGGCATTATACATATTTGTGGTTGAAAAATGACCATATGTATGGATACACACAGTGTAAATATAGTTCCCGACTTGTATACCCTCGCGGGACACTTTTTGCATGCTTATCATATCTAGTTACAGATGGGATAATGGATATGATATGGTATTAATACTTTTTGGGGATTAAATTTAGCTTTACATGTTTTATGAAATATAAATAATTAATGAATATATTGCTCAAAATTTTATCTATACAGGGATTTCAGTAAGCACAGGCACCCTGCGAAATGTCGCCATCTCGATCAACAGAAATCGCCGGCTCAAATTTCCTTTAACGTGATGCACTCTAACGAAATGCAGTCACACACTGATAAAGTATCAACTTGATCCGCCTCAAAATTGACATTCACCTGCTCAGTTATTTCTTATTGAAAACCCTGTCTATAGCAGAAATAACCACATGTGTGTGTGTATGTTTTAAGATTTTATCAATCACATACAATGCTTATGAGGAAATTTATTTTTTTCTTTTAGATGGCGATTCTTCTTCTATTTTAGTATTTTTGTATATGGTGTAGCAGTTTTATGGGATGTGAGTACTTGTTCATTATTTTAACTTTGATATGAAAGATATTTGGATAATATGTGTGCATGGTCACTCAATATGGCTATGATGTAGGAAGCCAGTGCTGATCACTTTGTCTGTTTATCTGTCAATGTTTTGTGATACATTTACTCTCTCAATTCAAGAACTGCTTATAATAAAGTTCACTCTGATTCAAAGAAACAACAAAACATTGTTTTGATTTGTTAGCTCCATTTCTATTTTTGGAATATGTGGCTGAATACACAATTAATGCCTTTTACTGATGTTACTTAAGAGTTTATTTAAACTGTCTGACTGAAAATCAAATTTTGTCAAAATTATGTGTGATACATATCCAAGCTGTCCAAAGAAGTAAATTTTATAGAGATTAATTAATTGCAGTCCATAAATAATCACAATTTAATTGTCTAGTAATGGTTTTGAATCTAAGTATTTACCCAATAAATTTGTCACAGTAAAGCATGATCAGTCGAGCGTTACTAATCTTCAAACAGACCAGGAAATTTACATACACTGATGAAAGTCTGAGACAATCCTAGGGTGTGTCAAACCTTGTACAGGGGATTAATTTTTACTAGAATTTTTACGACGTAAAACCGAATCATAGCACTTTGACTTACTTTTTTTTTTTAACTAAAACTGTGAATTTAACAGGATTTTACTGTATTATGTCACCAGGTGAAAGGTCACACATCATTTGAAAGGTCACATATACAGTATACTCTTTAATGACTGAAGCCTTCTACTCTGTTGATTGTGGAATACTGTCAGTATTTCTGCTTATTTGTACTGGTAGCAGTGAATGCAAAAGTTTTGTTTGTTAACCTAGATAGGACATTCAGTCCTACTGCTCATTGGTTGTCATAGGACCGAACCTCTGTATGACCAAAAAATTGTACATAATAAAAAACAGACATGATTATCTTTATTTAGGTTTATTCTTTTTTTTGAGAAATGATCCACCAATTAAAGCCAAGACTGATTTATCTACAATATAGGATTAAATTTTTTATTTGGATGTTTTCATATTCTTTGGATTTCTTGTTGGTTTTTTTTTTTTGTTTTTTTTGGCCATTTTTGTTGTTTCCAATTTCTGTTTCTTTCTGGGGATAGCCCAGTTTAAATATCAAAGCTTGTCAAGGAACGACATCGTCAAGCTCGAAACAGCTTAGTATTCTGTATTGTGATACACACTGTACTGTGTTAAATTTACAATTGAAATTTTCTCTTTCTTTTGCGTGAGCATATAAGAGTTGCAAAGACCAAGATTGAAGATAACATTTAAATATTCATCAGACATCAGGTCCAACAAAAGATATTGGACCAAGTCTAAATTTGCCGGCCATGTCCGACAATCCAGTGTTTTTTGCGTTCACCTTTGTAGGTGTGTATTGGTCTGTGTTTAATTAATGCTGTTTACAATGCAATGGAGTTCAAGCATTTATGTCAAATGTGGGTGGTTTAAACATTTCTGGTATTAAAATATATTTTATATATTATGTAGAATATTTGGCACAAAACTGGAATTTGTGAAAATTTCCTGATACCCAATGTGTGATAACGGAACTCGAATATACTGTGGTAGATGTTGATTAGTTTTGAAAACAGCATAGTAGATCACTTAAAATCTTTACTGAATGTAATTAAATCTATGTAAACAGAATGAGCATAACTTGTGACAATTCACTGTATGCATTTTATTTATTCCAGAAACCCTGGTTTTCAGATTCTATTCAGTGCTGGGTTGGATACCCTAAACATGTGAGTTTTTCCTGATCTTTTAGAGCATAAAACACATCTGTAACATTGGATTCTCCCATAGATTGGTTTATGAAACAGATGTTTGTAATAGATTTTCCATCAGATACATCTGTAGCATTGTATTGAAAGATTACATAGGTTAAATATATCAGCTTCAGTTTCGTTTAAATCAATTTTTTTTCAATTTACAAGTTTAATTCTAAATACAGTTAAGCAGTTTTCCTAGTGTATATCAAATCTCATTTTGTTGTAAACATGATATTTTCTATTACGCAATCTATATGTAAACAAAAGCATGGCATGAGCCTTGTTTACATAATAAAAATTGTGAGTGCTGTACAATGTATCTCATTTGTACCTTAACAATTGACATTCAAACTTTGGTTGACCTTTAGAAATACCTTAGTTATGCATCATAAACATACAAAATGGAAGAAAAAAAATGTAAACGTTCAGCTCTAAATCATGAATATGACCCCTTTAGTGCAGAGTGTATGTATAATTAAAAGAGGAATGCAATGAAGAATTAAACAGGAGATTTTACATATTAATTGATGATTAATTGATTGTGTTGGCGTTGTTCATTTTCAGCACTTATCATCTGGAGTATTCTGGTATTACATGGTAGAGATATCCTTTTATTGGTCACTAATGTTTTCACAATTCATGGATGTAAAAAGAAAGGTAAGTCCTAGAGATATCACTGGCTGAAATTCTGATGCAAGACTCACGATTGGTTGAATATGGTTTGATGTCCTGCTCGAGAATTTTTTACTCATGTGGAGACATTACCATTACCAGTGAAGGGCTGCAAAATTTAGGCCTATGCTCGGCGCTTATGGCCTTTGAGCAGGGAGGGGTCATCATCGTGCCACGCCTGCTGTGACACGGGACCTCGGTTTATGCGGTCTCATCCGAAGGACCTCCCCCATTTAGTCGCCTCTATGTGTGCTATGGTACAGAGCCTCGGTTTTTAGGGTCTCGTCTAAAGGACCACCCCGTTTCATTGCCTCTTACAACAAACAAGGGGTATTGAGGATCTATTGGATCTCAGTTCCCCCATGGGATACAGAACACATGAGAGTTTCACAAGACTATTTCCCAGTGATGTCACTGTATGAAATTCTGATAAACACGGGAATTCATGTGAAAGTTTCACTAAATATAGAATAGGTCACTTTGAAAATTTTATGATGACTTGCATGGGAAGAATTCAAATTGCCATGCTCTTTAGCATAATGTTGACAAAGAATCAAAGGTATTTATAGAGCAGTATTAAAATGTAAATTTAATGCAGACAGGTACCTACCTTACAAGGCGACAGTGCCTGTGATATCGCAGTATGGTTTCGTCATAGAAAGTCTGATATTAAAAAAATCTGGTGATTAATTGAAATGTATGTTTGTTACAGGATTTCTGGGAGATGTTTGCACATCACTGTGCAACGATATTACTGTTGGCCTTTTCTTGGTGTGGAAATTTTGTACGCGTTGGAACCCTTGTGTTGTGTATACACGATGCTGTTGATTATTGGTTGGAGGTTAGTTAATACGCTATTCACAACACGAAAACGAAAATATTTTTATACTGTATGACCAACAAAGTCAATATCAAAGCTATGTTATAAATTATGTCAAGGTCATTTGCCAAGCGTCCAGTTTAACATATAAAAGTGAAGAAACCAAATGGTGATTAATCTCATAAATGTTATAAAGAGTACAAAATTAAGAATATGGTTCCCTAGACTCATCAATTTTGGGATCAGGTGCTTAGGAGGAGTAAGCATCCCATATTGACCAGCACACCCACTGTGAGCCCTATATCTTGATCAGGCAAATGGACCAATCTGTAGGCAAAATCAGTACATAACATATGGCCTAAAAATTGGTATGAACCATGTTGGACAGCATTCAGCCAAATGATAGGTTGTATTTGCAAATGAAATCATTATAATGACCATAGACTTTGCACAATGCTGACTTTAAACAAGACAATTGAAACCTCTCTAACATTAGTTTAATTACTTGTAGTCTGCTTAGGCCAGAAATAAAGATTTGTGCAGTTCCATAACCCAACTGACCCTAAATTATACCCCCTACCCTAGAATGTTTTTTTTTTAAAATACTGTTCAAAAGAACACTAAAGAACCTTTTTGTTGTGAGTTGATATTTGTAATTTTTTCATTGGTAATTTGTATCTAAACGTATTTAACAGCTGTATTGAATCGGATAAAGAAATATGCTTACTTGCACCTTAAATTTGAGGGGAAAAAAATATAATAATTAATTTTTTACTGACCTTCCTGAAGTTTTACTTGTATGCAATCAGAAATGCATTAGTTTATATTTTTGGTTTTCTGTGTAATATCATTTTCTGTTTTTATAGGCAGCAAAGATGGCCAAATACATCAAAGCTCAGAGACTCTGTGACGTGCTGTTTGCTGTATTTGGAGTTGTCTGGTTCATAACTAGACTAGTTCTCTACCCTACTAAGTATGTACCAATCCATATTATGTTACAGATTTCTTGTAATTTCAACAGTATGCTCAATTCTTGCTTTTAATATTTTCCATGTAGAAAAGGAAAACATTATTCAATGATGATATTTCGAGGGAAAAAAAAATATTCTGATATAATGTTGTGTATATCATCGTATTGATTTACAAAATGTGATACATTTCATGAACTGACTTGATATGATCAGCATATATCTCACTTAATTCAGTAGGAGTCCATCACTCATAAAAATGCATTACACATCAGAAAACTATACAATTCTTGATGTCTCTGCAAATTTTCTTATTATTAATGGCTCTTTCACTAAAATTCATGCAAATTTCTTTTTGAATTTTTTTTCTAAATCTTCTGAAGGCACACTGTCACTTGTTTCTTTCAATGTATGTGTTCTTTTTCATTGAACAAATGTGGGTCATCCCTTAGCCCCGTCTTGTTAGGATTTTGTGATTAACAGATACACGTTTTAGATTCGGCCATCTTTTGTTGGTTTGGATTTTTTTAAAGAATGAATTGTTGTTGAAATGATGACAGTTTTAAGTTCTTTTGTTGTAACTTGGCTGGGAGTTAGGTTGGTGATTTTCTAGAAAGAATGAGACCAGCTCTTAAAAAGAAAAGGTAAATCCAGTAGTTTTAAATTTACAGGTAATTGTCATGGCCAAAAGGAAGATTTTGGTGATTTCATTTTTTGATTTAAAGGCTATGCACAGTAAAGTCATATGGTTTGTATTATGTTCATTGTGCAACCCAGGTTTATCAAATTTTGTCTGTCGATGCCTTTTTTTGATAATCGTGTGTCGTGACCTGTTATAGGGTATGTTACAGTAATTTTATTTCAGAGTCATTGCAAATGACAGAGTCACAACTTGTGACTTTGAGTATGCAAGCATAGATATTAGTTCCAGACAGGCAAATTATGTACCCTAGAGGTGGGTTTTCTTAATTTGTCTGATATAGTTGTTGAAGAACATATATATGCATGGTTCAAATGTTAAAATGAAGTAGGAAGTCTTAATTTGCTTGAGATGAATTAACAGAACATGATTACTGTAACAAGAACTGGAGGTAATAAATTGCAAAGAACTGCAGTGCAATCTGTTCCCTAGTAGTAGATGTAATAGGGTTAGTCCATCGGCAAGCGTTTGTGAAACCTTTACTTCCATACAGTATTGAAATACTGAATCCAGTGATATAGAATGTGTTGTATTCTAGATCTGATGAAATTTAGTCAGAGCAAGCATTGTGTAAAATAGCTATTGTCTGACCTAGAGCAAGCCTACCATAGTTTTGAACAAAGAACTGATGGCCCATCTAATACTGACATCACATGTATTTTCAAGTACATATAATGTGGCTGAGGGCTGACCTTTATGAAGTCTTTGATACTATTAGTATATTTACTATACTGAGGTGGCTAAGAGTTGACCTACATTTAGTTATGATACCATTAGTGTTTCCTTTTTATATGGCTAAGGGTTGACCTATTTAAAGTTTTTACATGTGTTCACCTTTAACATGGGTAAGGGCTGACCTACATTTATAATATCACTAGTATTTACTTACGATTTGGCTAAGGGCTGCCTTACTAAGAATTTAAGATGTATTTACTAATATAAAATGGATAGAAAGTTTTACCTACAAGTTTTTAATAGTAGTGGCACTTAGAGTAATTTGCAATATTGAAGAAACCATGAGGAAACCAAATGTGTCTGTAATGTGACATTTATTTAAAATATGCATGCAGGACTTGAATGAATAAAAATAGAATTATTTAGAGGAAAGCTAATTCAGCTTTTGAGAATGTGCCTAGAAGATATACACAAAATCACTTGGAATGAAATAGCACGCCATGCTTACATGTCGATAATCAGAAACATGTTTAATACATATTAACCCATAGATACCTTTTATTTGGGAATTCTGTCATTGGAATTAGTTGATAAATCTGTCTTAGGTTTTGTTTCCCTGCCCCTTCTTGTAATTAAATTGCAGAGGGTATTGTAATTTGCCTATGTGTATATACACACAAGGTGAGTTCATATATGCACACATTGGAAAAAAATGTTGTGGAGACATCATATACATGTAAGGAAACAGGATTATTTCAGATACTGGTTTCATACCTACTACAATGATGAAAGGTGGTTAAAGGAAAATTTCATATGATTCCCGAGTCAGAAGGTCATATCAAGGTTACAAGTCAGTGATTCAAATTAACAATATTTTGCACACCATTTAAAGAGAGTCATTTTTTTTTGTTTCACACTGGATACACTGATAGATGGTGGGTAGAGGAAAGTGTACTGATTAATTTCCGTGTTTAAAGGTCATAGGTTAAGGTCAAGGTTATAGTGATTGAATTCAAGTTTTCAGCCTCATTCTTGTTACAGACAAGTAGGGAGGGAGATTTCTGGGTTAAAATGTCAGAGTGTACAAAAGGTCATAGTGTACATTGAATCTAAATGCTTCAAATTTCCTTCATATTATGGGACCGAAGGATACATATTGATTGTCAAAGGTCAAGGACAATCAATGAAATTTTAATTTACAAGAATGGTACCCTTTGAATGATGCCATGTTGCAAAGGAATCACCACCTTGTTATTGTTCATTGAAAGATACCAAACTTAAAAATGAAATTATGATTAATATGTATCAAAAGTATTATTTCAAGGTGAAATTAAACACACAGCTAGTAATCATAAATTACTTTATTTCTGATAACAGTTCACCATGTCGGTATCAACTTTGGACTCTGTAAACTTGCAAAATATTTTATAGGTACTTTATTACACCAAACTCGATATCAGTGTCTAGTTATATTTATGTTCGATTGACAGTCTTGAACCTTGTAGTTTGATCTTAGTTGCTTTCCATTTTTGATAATTTTTTTCTTCATCTGCCCAGATTGTCAAGATCTCCAGTACACCAAAATTATGTGGTATAGATTAGAGCTGAAATGAATGTTCAAATAATCACAAATTAATAGCGAACTGCAAATATTTAAATGGAACTTAAGTAAACGAGTATTCAGTCATGTGAATACTTGTAATATGCAAGTTCATACAATGACATAAACTGTGGAGCATTCTGTCTCCTTTTTTGGGGTGGAAGCATTTCTCTCATAACAAAGACAGAGCTATCTGCAAACTCTGTCCTCTTGGTACCACGTCCTTTATATATGAAGACACAAATCAAATCTGATTAATCATCTGAAAGATAAATCCCCACAGCTTTATGGTATTAAAATTCATCATATCTTTTCATACCATTTTTGTCCGTCAAAAATGAAAATGACATGAACCATGTAGAGACAAAAATTCTGATTTGATTTACGGTCAGTTTTATTCTTATGGATGTCACATACTAGTGTATTGAATGTTGATATGAGCAAAATTATTCTTTGTTTTGATTAAAAAATGAAAAACTTCAAATAATTTATGTATTGGTAAGAAACCAATAAATAAATCTGTAAATTTATCTCAAAGAATCCAGAATCTGGATGCTGGACTATGGAAGGGAAACATTCGTTTTCAAAAATCCAGGTACATGTACATTTGTTTATGATTAATTTTTTTTAAATTATTTCATTTCTTCGGCTTTAATGAAACATTTCTGGAATTGAGACCTGATATTGCCTGTAGATTTTCATCATGTAACATGTTGAATTGCTGGGAGGCAATTAATTGCATCTTAGACAGAAGAGAGAAAATTAATATTCTCTTTAATAAATGTTCTTACCTTACATTTTCCAGCCATTTGAGTTATAAATAAGTATATTTCTACTGAGAACAATGGGCAGTTTTAACATCAGGTAATATAACTGAATTGATATGCTCTAACATGTTCACATAGTAACAGAACTCCAGCAGTATAGAAATGGTAAGTAACATTTTATTAAAAAAAGAAGAAAAAAAAGCCCTATTTTTAAATTATATACATGACATCAACAATGGTAGTTGCTTGATTTCGATCATGATTTTTGGTATTCATTTCAGTTCTAATATTGATACAGAGTACATTGAGTGGCCTTTAACTATGTGTATATCTTCCACAGACCATAGGTGTGAGTTTCTTCTTTGAGTCCATGATAAACTTGTCGCTTTACATTTTGCATCATGTCCTCAGGTTAATGCAATGAGTTCACTCACTAATTTAAATATCTTGGAGTAATAGAAGCAGGCGAGTATCTGCACTGTCAGTTTGGAGTGTTATGGCAGGACGAAGTTATATTGTTTAGAAGAGTTAACTTGATATATATATGTCAGTATATACGTATAATTATGATTAGGTGCTTATTTTTCTGCCCCCGCCATGAAATGGTCAGGATGTGCAGTGTTACCCCTTTTGTCGTAGTTTTTCCAGACTTTTTTTTGCAGTGCTTGTTAGTAATTATTGCTTGATGACTATAGGTCACATTAAAGGTTCAAATCCACTGACCTAATTTACCAAAGTTATTCCCTGTAGACTTTCAAATTTTTAAAAAATCATTTCTTGTTTTCCGGACTTTTTTATTCGTTAAAATATTTCAATGTTACTTGAATGTCATACTGACTCGTTTAATTGTATAGTTTTATACTCAATATTTGTAGTTTTAGCAATTTAGTCAAATTTAGTAGTAGAGTGCAGACATGTAAATTTCACAGCAATTGATCTCATGATGATGGACTGTGATGTACATATGGCAATACTTTAAACTGTCCTGTTTCTTATGTAAACGCAATTAATTGAATCAAATGAATAAATGTCAGTAAATATTTAGACATATACTTGAAAGCAATTTTATTCTAAAAGATTAAATATAAATTTATTTATTAAAATGTTCAATTTACTTTCTTTCAGTGTAATTGGAACCTTGTGCAATATTTCTGCATGCATAAAAGCATCACACTTCATTTTGACCCCCAAAAAAAATAAGTATGCTTGAAAATCTGAAAGAAGGTTTTAGAAAATAAATGTGTGTGAAAATAATTTTGTGTTGAGATAATGCTTTATGAAACACTCTAGTATGAAAGTCTATGTGGGCAACATTTAAAACATAGATGTAGTATAAAAAAAAAAAAAAAAAAAAAAATGTAGAGGACCCGGACGTAGCATGACAGTGTGCCTTGTACAGTGCTATATATATATCTCTCTTATTGTATAAATTTCTTTTAATTCGACTATTCTGATGTTGCTTTTGTCATATAAGAAGAGGTGTTTTAGCTTATGTAATCTTTTTTTTTTTTTTTTTTTGATTTAGCTTCCAGTATAGATATTTCTTTTTTTCAATTTTGCATGTAATTCATGAAGTGAGTGGGTTTTGTTTTTTTTTTATTGCAGGGGTGGGATTATAGATAGCACAAGATCAGGGTGGGGTGGGTAGGGGTTGTTGGACTGTGGATTTTTGTTGGAAGAACATACAAAAAAAAATTATAACAAAACAGGACAATTTCACTTTATTTGCTTTCTCAATGCATGTTTTCAAATTTTCAATTGGGAAGAAGACTGTATCTATTAATATACAATGACTACAATGAAACTTAATCTGTGCAAAGCAGAATTGTGTTGTTAACTACAGTTAGATGTTGTGAGATGTTGTGAAAACAAACTTTTTGAATTCATGATCGTGGTTTTGGAGTCTTTTGAAAATCATCAGGACAAATCTCTTTCAAGCAACTAAAGATTATTTACAATATCTATAGTTGTGGGTTTGAAATAGAATTGATCATATTAATTCTTAAGGAGAAAGTAACTTCATTAAAGACAAAAAAAAAAAAGACTTATTAAAGGAATGACAAAAAAGAATTTAAGAGTGACAGAAATTATTGTCCTTATTTAATAAGAATATTTTATGTCCTCTTTCAGAATCGTTTATAACACACTTTTCTATGCCCACCCAATCGTGGGGTGGGGTCCCGCCTACTTTGTCTATAACAGTCTTCTGATAAGCCTACAATTATTACATCTGTTATGGACGTATATGATTGGCCGTATTATTTGGCTACAAGTCAAATCGAAGGTAACACAGGTTTTGTTATCCGCATGTAGATCCTGAAAAAGGCTAATGACATCAAATGTCTAAGATTTTAAAATTACACAGGACATGACGGAGAAATATGTGGGCATTAAGTTTGGTTTTATTTTGGTAAGGCAGCATGCACATTTTGATCAAATTAATATGATATGAATTAGAAAGGGGGACAACTTGTACCTACATTTTGCACTATTCAGTTGTCTGTAAGCGTTTTAACTGTACAAAATTTGTGATTTTCCTGTGTGTGTTTAAAATCTTAGGCATGCTGCCTCTTGAAATATTCTGTACAAGGTTTATATGTAATTTTACCTTTCTGCAGCATTGTCAGTATATTTCAAATGTGGTGCTTTTCCTGTCCAATACGTTGGAACACATGCTAGATTGAATAAACGTGACTATATATAATGCTGGACCTATATAAAACAACACGGACATACCGCTTTGCACAGAAGATAGTGGGCAGTCCTCATTACATCACAGTGTTACATATAATTGTTATTGTAGAAGGGAGATGCACTGCTTTTGCCAGCATTATACATACATGTACAGGCTTCTTGGAGGCAGAAAAGTCTAAACCTTGTGTTGGACAAGAGTTTATGATATATATATATATATATATATATATATATATGTATATATATAGATATAGATATATATATATATCATTACACAAAACAAAGTTTTATCGCAGTCACATTTAGAAATTTGTTTTAGATATATGTTGTCGTTAATCCATTCATTGTAGATTTAATTGAATTCTCCTTTTTTTTTTTTTTTATGTTTTGAAATTTAAAAAAATCAGTAGGTCAGTGATGGAAAAGCACCAAATATCTCTTAGAATGAAATCCTACAGGAAATAATGCATGCTGCAATATGCCTGATGGTGAATAGGGTAGCTTACGGATTTATCTCCCTTGTGTATAAAAAAAAGTAACAGCATGAGTATGTGGCTTGTCGGACTACAGTGATACCAAGTTCTATTTGTCCTTAATGCAAACACTAGGAATGACAGTTCTAATAGGTATCGGTGTTGATTATGGGGAGGGGTTGGCATATTTTTCTTTCTGATTTAATAGATTATTATTCTATGTAATTTATTATCCAATAGTATCCAGAGTTTGATTTCATTAAATCAGAATTTCAGTTAAAACATTAAAACAGTCTTATAAGAACTGATAATCATTATTTATAATTTTATGTCACCTCTACGTTTCAGGAAGTGTAATTTTTTTTTATTTTCATTCTTGTATATGGATGCTATTTCATCGTATTTTAACTATCAATGAATGGTATTTCATTTATATGCTGTGTACATGTATGCTTGTAGAATGATCTTCAAAGTTTTTATACTTAATAAGCATTTACAGATTAGGATAACAATATTCAAATTTTTTTTATTTTTTTTTTGGAATTCATGAAATATTTTCACAAAAAACTGTTTTCTTTTTTATTTTCAATATTATTTGCAGTGTTTGTCATTGACAGAGTTATCTAGTAATTCTTCATGATGTGTATAACATGTTACTCTTAAGTTTGTGGGACACGTGTGAGGATGTATGTTGATAGTGTCCTTTCAGTTTTTCTGTCATACTATTTTTTTTGTCTTCAACAACTTTAGGGTAAATTCTGTAAAATCAATCATTTTTGCAGGGTTCAAATTTTTGTTGTTTTTGCATCTATTAACTCATATGTTAATCCCCTCAAGTACACAATAATATTCATTACAGAAAGTGAAATCGCTAATTTCAAAATCGAAACCCATTAAATTCCAAGTTTTTAAGCCATGAAAATTTGCCCCCAACAAAAGTGATTTGATTCCATAGTGACTCCATTGTTGTAGTTTTTGTTTATATCAAGTGACAGTGTGCCAGATCTTTCAGAGAGGATTGTTTTTTAAATTGATATGGGAATACATGTAGTTCATTCTGTTGAGTACAACAGACAAAACCAGACAAAATATAGGTGCAATTTAACAAATACTAATTCCTGTTTGTTTGCTATCATGAGCACACCACATCATCATCGTTGTCATCATCATCGTTGTCATCATCATCGTTGTCATCATTGCAAACAAATATTGTATCTACATGATGTGTATGCAATGATATTTGCACTTGCAGGTCCACACAAAATGTATTTATCCATAGATATTCTATAGATCCACCAAAAGACATCTGCAGCTCACATTTTTTCCAGCACCGACACACCCTCCTTATACTCAGAACACTACCATAACACAACACACTTTTCATCATAGTAACAACTAGGACAGCTGCACCACATAACACACAATACCCTTTCAAACCCATAAGAAATTTCCACATCTTGAGTGGACAACACAGCTATATGGGCTTGAATTAATCATGCGAACTATTCCCCGCGCTTTATTCTAGGGTCATGTGGTCCACCTATTTTGAATGCATACAGATCGTGGGGCCTTTCCCCAGCCTCTACTATTTTAATGGCATATTGGTGATTCTACTGATTCTGCATGCCTACTGGTTCTCTCTTATTGTGACTGTTGCCTATACAGTATTGTCCAAACAAGGCGAGGTAAGTGAAATATTATGTGTTATTGAGATGAGCTTTATTTCTAATGCAGTTGTATATGTAAGGGATGAATTTTTAAATCACAAAGCAGCAGTTTATAGACCGTGTGGATCTGCACCAATTTATGTTATAAACCATTAACATACATTTGCAATTAAATTCGTTCATTATAATTCAATTTATCACTTGCAGAATGACTGCAGTTTTAAGAATGATGTGATAGATAAAAATGCAGAGAGTAAAAGACATCACAATACTTTACTAAGAAAGTTACTGAAAAAGATATCTTGCCCAGTCAATCATATTGCATGTTACATACAGTTAGATTATTGTGTGTTGAAATATCCTATATTTACTGTACTGCTAGCTCTGTACAAAACAGTAATCAACAATACATTTTGAATTCAGTAGAGATTTTGTATGCAGCTTTAGATTTGCTTCGTTGTTATTTTCACAGCTTCAAATTGAATCTATTTTAACACAAGTTTTCAATTCACAGTTTTGATATTTATTCTTAGTATTAATGGCAAATTATATTTACTGCAGGTTTGATCTCATAGTTTTGGCTTACAAGGAAAATTAAGAAGTTATCAGACTGTAGTGAAAATAAGGCAGCATACTTTAAATAGAGTTGAAAAATCCTTTTTCACAAAGTTATCTGTATATCCTGAAGTAATATGACAAATCTAGAGGTAACCAGAATTGCCCAAATCAAACTTGACAAGTCACAAGATATAATGACAAATCTTCAAGAATACAGAGATTTGTTGTGAGAAAATTCATTTTGTTAACTGAGACTCTAAGAGTCGGATAGGTCGACTAGATTTTTCTGTTAGTTTACATGCTTTTTAGGTGAGATAATTGAACACACAAATCTTACATATCACATATAATTAAGACAGATCATACTGTAAATTTTCGTGAAAATTGATGATATACGTTTATTGAAGTCTACTTTTTGAAAGAATATGAAGGTGTAGGGGGGGGGGGGGGGGTGAAGAAAGAAAGAAAGGAAACTACTGTAATAATAGTAACCCAATGCTTTACCATGAAGTATGTATCTATGCTCAGCACAGTTTTCAAGAACATTTACTGGAAACAATTTTGGAGTTCTCTGTTAAACGAAAATGTACTGTTTCGTCATGGTCTGTTTGATATTGAAGCATTTGAACCAGATCACAAAATCAAGTGTCTGATCAGTTTAGAGATTTTATTTTCCTGTATGTATACGTGTATGAAGAATTAATATAATCATATATATTTACGTTGGCAATGTTTTTTGCCTGTGACATCTCTATGAATGGTAATGTTAGTCATTTCCTCGTTGAATGTGTTGTACTAGTTCTAAGCAATGAGTTTATGAATAGAGATAACTATAACACGCCTATTTTAACGGCTGGGAATTCAGACAGAAATGGAAGTAGAATGTAAATCTATATAAGAAATACACTTTATTTTTGAAATACGCGAGGTAATGAACAGTGACACATCATGATTTTTCATGAAGTGCAAGTGCTCTTCATGTAGCGTTACAATTCATACCCTTGTATATTGCTTAACATTCCTGTCAAGAATTTTTCACTCATATGGAGACATCACCATTCCTGGTGAAGAGCTGGAAAATTTAGGCCCATGCTCGGCGCTTATGGCTTTTGAGCAGGTAGGGGTGTTAATAGTGCCACACCTGTGGTGACATGGGCCCTCAGTTTTTGTGGTCTCATCCGAAGGACCGCCCCATGTAGTCACCTCTTACGACAAGCAAAGGGTACTGAGGACTTATTCTAACATGGATTCCCACGGGCTTTTCAAAATTGAAATTTATTTTTTAATTATATATCATTAAATCTGATCATAATTGATCATAATGCACAGAAATGATACATTTTTTTGCATAACTAATTTATGTTGTGATGAAAACCTGATGCAGCTACTATTTGTGTACACATATAGAAAATATTTTAATAAACTGTTACCTTGTAGTTTGAAATGTTATCACAGGAATTTTCATATATTTGTATTTTTTTAATACATGTAACAGATTATTATATAATTTTAAGAAGTAAATTTTAATTTTGGAAAATACACGAGTGTATGAACTGCTAGTATGACTGTGTGAAGTGTTGCAGTTCATACTCTGATATATTTCAACAATTTTTTACAACTGCAACACATTCATGAGGAAATGGCCATCAGTCATCACAATCTGTAAAGATATTGAATGCAAATACATTGGAAATATTATTTATCTATGAACTGAAATTAAAATGTTTTACATTTTAAAAAAAAAAAAAAAAAAAGAGAGAGAGAACTATATATAACATTAATTCAGGCTTCAGTATTGTTTCTAGCAAGTGTCTTCAAGTGACCTTTAGATAAAGTTTCATGTTATAGATATTCATAGGTGGTGGATCCCATTCATAAATTATTGCAGATTCAGTAGTCTGTTCCACATTTTCAGGGTATTCACTTTTTTAAATGGCACTTTTGCAATTAACCATAAGAATTATAGATATATACATGCCGACCAAACTAAGTTGTTTTGGGGTGAAAGAAAAAAATTTTAAGTCTCATTTCTGCCTTGGAAAGTATCTCAGGACAACATATGTACATATATGTTTATGTTGATACCACTGGGGTGGATTATAACATAACTGTATTAACCAAAAGTTGATGGTCTTCTCATTTTAATTTCAAAGGACGGAGATCGTCATTGAATAATGTACCATCATCTTGTCACTTCTTCTGCTCTATACCTTTAATGTGAATTTACAGTTTATTGAATAGGGAAGGTAGTTAAATAGCTTCATAGACCGTTAAATGAGTTTATTCACAGTATAGAAGTATTGGCAATTTAGATGACCACGTAACAGAGGCCCAAAAATCTGGAACAGGCTATTGGTTACGTTAGATAGTATGTTTTGAGTGTTGAAAATTTTGATATGCTCATGATAAGCTTTTGATCAAAAGGAATGGGAGAGAAAACCCCCATACCTTTTATGGATAAAGAATTACCATGTGTAGGTGTTTACTCACATGTATTCATAATTCATCAATTGTATATATTTCACTTGTCTTGCGTGAGTTGCTTTCCTGCAGTCAATTTTCATTTCTTTATATGTATATTTTATTTTGTTTTAGGGACAGGTACGTAAAAAGAAATTAACGCGTTTTTTACCGCTTTCTCTCTCATGCCATTCGGTAGATTGTAGCCACTGCACTCTGTTTATTTATTTTGAATCGGCATTCTGAGTTGATTCATTTGTATCAAAAAAGAAAATGTGTAGAATTGGTTTTTATTTTTATTTTTTTATCATGATTGAGAAAACGGTGCTTTCATCTCATTCCTTATTGAGAAAATTCTTCATACTAGTTTAACGTTGGTCCTTCTGCACTACAAAACCCTGTCATATCACAGAAAAAAAACCAAAAAACCAATCATAGTGTGTTGATTAGACTAAAACTGTACATTTAATTTATTACTTCCTTACACATGTAAAGCATTTAACACAACAAAGCAGATAGTGATTTTTAAAAAAGTGTAAAATTTAACAGTTATGTTCTCTGTCTTTTGACTTGAATACTGGATAGAAATGCACCTGTTATATTGGGATGTTGTTCCTCAGCTCTCTTTGCCCATTGATTTCATGATTTTACAATGGAGGGTTGAAACTGGAATTATTTGAAATTTGTATATACTTTTTTCGAATTATTTGAAACTCATATAAACTGGGACACAGTGTTCATGCAAGACGGATAGGTAGAAATTATTATAGAAATCATGATTTTCAGTTTATCATAGATCACTGCAGTATTTTAATTGATTTCTGAAATTAAAGTATTTTAGATGAAAATTCCCTCTGTTTCTTGTGAATAGACTTGTTACACGTTATATTGTACAAAAGGTTTGAACTTCATATGTTACGATTTTTTGAGAGTAGAAGATGTCTCTGTTCTGAATAATATGACATTAAATGACCAGTTGCACATACATACTCGGTATCAAAATTTTTGACTGTAAATCCTGCACTTAGCCTCTTTATTCATTACACATCTACAATGTGTGCATTTGGTTGATAATGCTGCTTACCATGAAGAGACCACTAAAAATAAGACAAAGTTGCATGAAGTTCATGTCGAATTTAGCCAAGAAAATCCACAGATTTGACATTCAAACATTGAAAAAAATTATTCATGCAGAGTCTAATTGAAAAAGTTTTGCCTTGTTTCTGGGCCCAGCGATACTGTGTGCAATCTTAGAATCACTTATTAGGACTAATCATGACATATGTTATTGTTACTTTTTGTTGATTAATAAATTGTCCTACACAGAGAAAAATGTCTGTAAATGATGTTATGAAAGTGCATTAGGTGTTGTTCATCTTTTGGGGTTTGAGAAACTAGAGAATTAGAAGTTGCTTGAAAGTCACATGATTTATTGATTTGAGCATTCTGTGATGTATGAAGATACATATTCTGCTGCCATGCTTTTTATGTTACAGTGGAATATAATTAATATCATGAATGTATTGACTTTAACATTCATTGGGTGGAGTACTTAGTACTGGTCAATCTTGCATTTCATGCATCAATATTTCTGTAACTCTCATATGATCTTTTATATTTAACCAGTCATTATCCTATCATATTGATTTGAATGAACATGCATGGACAGAGAATGGCACAAGATATTCTCAAATTGGCTTACGATTTCATAAATTGTGTTTACATGTTTATGTAACAGTGATAGGAAAGCATGAATTATATAATACTGTTGTAATACTGGTTAACTTATCAATAGGTGCCTAAGAATCAGGTATGTACTATGACAACAATAAAGGAAATGGTCAAGCACATCATTCTTACTTTTCACAACTCTTTGCAGAAGATGTACAAGCAAGAAGAAATGTTAGAATACAAAAAAAAACCAAAAAACATTTGACAGCTTCCTGTAGGGCATTTGTGATACAGTAAGAACTGTCTATTCCGACACCCATGCAAGCATTCCATGTCCTATATATATATACATCTATATATACTGTCTATACTGACACAAGACCCCAGTGCCTGTCGGATGAAACGGGTTTCACTGTAGAGTTGCTTTACGGAGTGGTATTTTTTCAAATGAAATATTGTTATTCTACCACATATGAAGCAGAATTGCGTTAAAGTAGTGATGAAGAATTTGGAAGTAGAATTCTTTTTATATAGATATGCACATGTACCTTTAACTTATGATGGATAAAGGTACTCACCATCTTTACTACAGAAGTAATTAGTTCATCTTGAATATTTGATGCTTAAGGGTAAGTCCCATCTCCATGCAACTTACTGTTAGATGTAGATATGTAGGCCCCTCTCCCCCCCCCCCCCCCCCCCCCCCCCCCCCCCCCCCCCTTACTCAAAACGTTTCACTGATCTTGTAAAACTTGCTTTCATACTGCAAATTCTATTAAAGAAATGTAGTCTAATTGGAACAAGATTGAAGTTTGACTAAGCTCTTTCAGTAATGCTGAATTTTGTACATGGTTTGATATAAAAAGTGACTGTACCTATTTTTATTAATTTTTATATGAAATTAGTTATAGTAGAGGTTATAAAAAAAAATGTGCTTAAAAAATGTGCTAAATGTCACCATGGGGAGAGGGCTACATGTACATAACACAGTGTATTGTATGGGGGGCGGGGCCCATCATCATGCACGTGCAATCTCAAGAAATGAGAAGAGTATGAGCAACAAAAAATGCTAAATATTGTCGGAAGGATTTTCTTTTTTGATGAGATTTTCTGCATATTTGTCCTGCAGAATACTAAAGATGCTTACTAGGATTTTTATTTATTAATTATTATTATTATTTTTAATCAGTGTGTGATATTCATTGATGTGCAATAACATAACATCTTCTGTTGTGTAGAAAATCTTTTTCTCGTATTAATTTTCTGAGAAAATCATAAAATGCAGATGACTCTTTGTTTTTATTGGAGGAAAATGATGACTGTTAACCTCGACACAACACTTTGATGCATTTTCCTCTGATTTTCTGTGCTTTTTTGTTTACTAGCAACTTCATGTTTGCACTCAGTAATTTATGTGGATATATATTTTAACATGATTATAACACCTGTAAAGACAATTTGTAAGAGTTTTTGCCATACAATATTTGAAAATCAGATGTAGTTCACTGTAGCCAAAAGCATTTCTGATCAAGTTTTTTTTTTTTTCCAGCATCTGTTCTGTTTGACTATTTTTACATGTCTGTCTCTTTCTCAAAAGCTACTTTCAATATTTCAATGTTGCTTAACGCAAATTATTCCAGGTAAAGGAGGTTAAATATGGTGACAGGAAGAACCATACCCAAGGGGGAGATAATTAAGAAATAGTGAGAACAGGTTGGGATGTATAAAAAAATGTCTCATTTAGACCAGTAAATCCAAGCTTGCCAGCTACCCATATCTGGTGTGTCCAAGCCTTCACTGGGTCAGACCCAGGATTTGAAAATAGGTTGTGACCAATGCTATGCCAGATGTTTGGTCATCACGGGTATCAGATGAGACTTCAGATATTGTGAATTAGGCATAAAATATATATTGGGTCATTGAAATGAGATGAAAAGTACAGTGTTATTTAAGTCAGACCTTCAGTGTTTAGATAAGACCTTAATTTGTGGGTCTTTTGGATGCGACTTTAAAAGTACGTCTTTTTTGGATTAGACCTATAACCTTAAATACAAATTTTAATTGGGTTACTTAAGGAAGTTTTAAGAAGAATTTGAATGCAAACATACCTGTGTTGTGTAGATTCAAGTTGATTCATTTTTAGCTCACCCGAGCTTATAAGCTCATGTGAGCTTTTTTAATCACGAGTCATCCGGTGTCTGTCCATCTGTCTGTATGTCCATAAACTTTACACATTTTCAACTTCTCCAGAACTACAGGGCTATTTTCAACCAAACATGTTATAAAGCATTCTTGAGTAAATGGGATTCAAAATTGTCACATCCTTTTCAGAGGAAATAGTGAAAATGTGGCATCATTAAGAAATCTTCAGAATCTTCTTAAGAACAACTGGACCAGAAAATAAAAAAATAAAAAACTTATGGAAAAACTTCCTTGAACTGAGGTGAAACTCAAATTGCCCTTGAAGTTGGGGTCATAAGAGGGTATAAGTATTCTATGGAGACATATCATAAATAAAAGTCTTTATAAAGACTTCTTGTGAACAGCTAGGCCAAGAATAGTTGTTTAATGAGTAAGCATCGCATCATCAGGTAATGCAGATGTTGTTGAAATTAAGGAGGAGGTGGGGATATTAAAGTACGTCAAATGAAAGAACAGAAGGGTCGTGATTAGTCATTTTAAAAAGGAAAGCATCCTAAGGTAGTATAGATTCATGTTTGCTGCATCATGACAGGTGGAGGTGGCACAATAGGGGTATAAAGTTTTATATTGGAATTTGTAGGGAAGACCATTATCCCAAGGTCAGCATGGCCATGATAAGGCCTATCAATCTGCAGCCATTCTCAAAGAGTGGATAGCTGAAAAATTGCTCAGGCGACTATAAATAAAACAAACAAACAAAAACAAAGAGTGAAGATTTCAGTTCACATCATGACCCCCAGGGGAAAGGATGGGGTCACAATAAGGAATAAAATTTTGATACGGAGAATATATGAGGAAATTTTGTGCTGAAATATTTCTTCTCAAGTCCACCAGGGCCAGGATTTGTCATAATTTTGCAAGTATCCGCATATACTAAAGGTTCTTCCAGTCATGACCTGGGGGTTGGATGGGGCCTCAATAGGAGGTCGAAGTTTTACATAGGAATATATGTAATCTTTGAAAAATTTCTTATCTGATTAGATGTATTGACGTGGATTCCAGTTAATGCAGATTCATATTTGATTAGGGTTGGATTACGTAAGAATCAAAAGTTTTACATAAAAATATATAGGAAATTTTGGGAGAAAAAATTTCCAATAATAGCAAATATCAGTTAGCAAATGTACTGAACTCTCTCTCTCTCTCTCTGTCTCTCTCTCTCTCTCTGTGTTTTCATGGTCCTTGGGGTGATGATAAAGTTAAAGAGAATCAAATTTTACATAATACATGGATATAGGGGAGGGGAGTCCTTAAAAATCTTCTCCAGAACAGCGAGATGATCTTAGTGATATTGATTTTCAGACATTCCATGTTGTGTGGATTCAAGTTCGCTCAAGTCACAATCCCATGGGGTAGGTTTTGTGATCATAACATGAGGTCAAAATAAAGAGGGTAAAGATCTTTAAATCAGCTTCTGAAGAACAGGAGACCGTTGGGGACTCAGATGAGCATTGTCGTCCACCCCCACCCACCTTTTTGGTTTTTTACGTGACTAGTATTTGACTAAGAAGTTGTTTGTGTGAAAATAGATAAAGGGAGAAAAATGCATTATGCGGGTGAGCAATGTGGCCCACGGACATTGTATCAGTTACAAACTCTGTTTTTAAGTGTATTGTACATCGCAATTTGATCACATGTTTAAAAAAAAAAAACTCTTGAAATGATATATGCTAAGTTTTTATTCATTAGGCTTGTTTACTAGAAAATCAAGTACACGTAAATTTAACTTGGGAACAATGGAGTTGAACATGAAAGCGAGCTGATTCTTTCAAATCTGAGTCGAACACTCCATTCAGATGTTCTAGATTATGGATTGGCATTTTGTTACATAATTTTATTTTTTATTTTGTTTTTATATGTAAATCTTATTTTATTTTTTCCAGGAAGTTACAGATATTCGTAGTTCAGATGAAGAAGAGGTCAGCGAAGAAGACACGACTCGCAATGGTTCTGGTGATTATAAACTCACCAACCATGTTAATAACTCCATAACAAAATAAGCTATCTAGAAGTCTAATCTTTCACATCCAGTGACGTCATCAGGGAAGTCAAAGCTAGCGATTTGATTTTTTTTCATTTTTTTTTCTTACATTTTTTTTATATTTTTTTTTATGCATTGTGTACGTCACTCATATCCACCCTACATTTTTTTTTATATTCATCTGAACAGTTCGTCATTAAATTATTGCATCATTTGGAGATGAATCAGAATTGTCTCCCTTGCTTTTGATATATTTGATAAAAATGAGATTGAGAATTGTATGTGCCCTACTATGTTTGGCAGCGAGTTTTCTTCCTCTTGAGAGAAATGCTTCACGCTAGTTGAGGCTCAGCAATGTGTGCGTTAAAGAAAGGAAATTTGATATTATGAAATTTCATACACTACGTAGATATAGTAAGGAAGTGCTTGTGACATTTTTAATCACACGGAAGCTGTGTTTAATTAGGTTAATTTAGAGAACATCCTGTAAGTGGTAATACTGTTACATGTTGATGTATATCAACAACTTTTCGGGCATTCCTGCAAGTCCCAAGAAGATGAGATCGTTATAGACTGTGTACACACACGTATCGTCAGTGTGTTTTGGATTTTGGATTATTGTTTACGTCAGAGATACAAACTTTGAAATATGTATGTTAAATATTTGAAATTAAAATTTTAAAAAATCAATATTTTATGTAGCGGAAAATTGCAATTTGGATAATATAAAAATTGCTGAACACAAAAATAGGAAACCCATCTGAGAACTCGACCCGTGATTTATCTAACACCGTGAGGTACTAGGAATAAACAACAGACTGCTATTAGTGACATACGTTCTTTCGAAATATTGAGTCAGTGTATTAAGTTTTTCATTTCCATATTCGTAATTTCATAAATACATACGAACGTAAAAGCAAATATTTTTGTAGTGTTTCACTGGTTAGCGCTGAAGAAAGTAAATCGCGTTTGTTGCGGGGCACAGTACCGAGTTTATTGGAGTCTATTGTAATAAATGCTTTTGAGTAGATATGATTGTGTGGAAAGGAAATACAAGTGAGAGCTGTGATGAAGTATGTGTTATAATTATGAACAAATGTTTTTCCCCTTTTCCTTTTTTAGAGAAATATACATAAATGAAAGAGGTATTCTGTATTTTTTTTAAAGAAGAAAAAGACATTATTTGATAGTAAAATATTTTTTGCACTAGACAGTGGCGGATCTTAAGGGAGTTGTTACCCCCCTCCCCATTTTTTTTTTTTTTTTCATAGGAAATTGTTGCCAAATTTTATCCCTCAAAAAGTGGTTTTATGCTATTTTTAGGACTATTAAGGAAGTACGTCACTTTGGGTTTAAAATCTTTAAAATATGAGTTCCTATCTTAAAGTAGGTTATTTTGAGGATATACCCCAGATGTCTATGGGACTCATTTGAATTGCGTATTGCGGTATTTATCACATCGTTTGCATTTTCCCCCAAATGCCATACCTTCAAAATGTTTTCCTCTTAATGCTCTTATTAAATGTAACTGCTAAAGGTTAATATCTCTGACCTTCAATTTTCTGAAGACAGCCTATCGCTGCTTATGAAATCACCTAATGTAGTGCAACACGATTTATTATTAAACTGCAATTAAAGAGATTAAAATGAAATGTTTTTTTCAGTTTTTGATAATATATGAGGCGATATACCTCTACCCTCTTCACAACGGCGCATATATATAGATAGAGAGAACGCTAATAATTACGCCATATGTCAAACACAAATGTCTACCTTTCACCACTCTAGATACATATATTATACTTTACGCAATAGGATGGTTAAGAGGTGCGTAAATATTGGTTCCTCTTCTCTTTATTGAATGGATTGGAGCATAAATGGTTGCCAGTACCCTTATATACATGTTGATACGTCAGAGTAAGAAATAAAAAAAGTGAAGGGGGGGGGGGTATTGAATGGATTTAAAAATAATATAACTTGGTGACTTGAATAGTACTACTAGTATTTACAGATGTAGCACTTCCATATCAAATTCTTCACGTATACGTATATTATTCTGTTAATAAAAGTTTGTATAATGGAATGGGGACCAAGTGGGAAAGTTTTCAGTGTAAGATTAAATTCAGCAAATTTTCGAACGACGTTCGTTATTGCGATGTTTATAACCAAGTACTCGTTTTTACTGCATTAAGTAGTTGTGAAATAAGAATAGTGTTTTGAAATTATTTTTGCATTGTTATATTTTGTTGTGTTTATGAAAATGTGTGTGCTGAAAGTGACATGATGTGAAAGCCTCTGATGTGTATCGCGCACCTGAGTTTACGTTGACCTGCAGAAGTAAACAAGGTTGGTTTGTGGTGAAAATACTTGCTCACAATTCAAAATTTATTCAGCTCTGTAAGATGCAATAGACACTGGAAGCTTTTTTTTTTTATTAGCTCACATGAGCTGAAAGTTTCTGATCACCTGATCACATTTTGTTCCGTGTCCGTCCTGTAATTTAACATTTTCAACTGCTTTTCAAGAACCAAAAAGCTAATTTCGAGTCAATTTTCTTTTCATGAGAATTCCAAAAAATCTTTTAAATCACAATAGCTGAACAACAGAAGGGGCAAGATGACTCATTTGAACGATGTGGCTTGTGGACCTCTTTGATTTTTTTTTTTGGGGGGGGGGGGGTGTTGTGGTTTTTTTGTTTTTGTTTTTTTATTTAATAACACATAATACAAGCAGAACATACAAACGGACTCGGTTTTTCAGAGTTTCCAAAGATGATGGTAACCTTTATAAACAATTGCCAGACCTTGTTGAATTAGAATATATTTTCCGATCTTTAATAATAGATAAAGAAATGAATTGCTATATATTTCTAAATAGAAATGTGTCGAGTTTGTATTTAATAAATTATTCTTTATATATATATATATATATATATATATATATATATACATACACGTACACACAAGTGTATATTGTATATCAATTTTATGAATGTTGTAGTCTTTACATTAACGTAATGCTTGTAAATTTTGTCAATAAATAATGCACAAATTGTAATCCTATATGTTTTTAAAGTCGATAGTATACCAAAAAGATCCCGGTAACTCGTATAATTTGGTCCTGGGACGTTTGCTTGCTAGATTCTGTCGCTCTGTCGTAGACGTCAAGTTGATTTCACTATGTCGTAGACGTCAAGTTAATATCACTATATTGTAGACGTCAAGTCAATATCACTATTTCGTAGACGTCAAGTCATTATCGCTATATCGTAGATGTTCAAGACAGTGCATTGTTAAATTTTTGGTATTTGATGCATTTTTGTTAATAAGTGAAAAGGGTTGTATTGAATGGTTAGCAACGGAGAACCCAAAAATTTGTGAATAGGAGTGGATGGGGAACGGAATAAAAGACTGAAGGTCTGTGGGCCGTCTTTAGGCCCTTGGGTTCAAGGCAGCTTGATAAATTCCGTAAGATGTAATGTAAACCAAATTTCTTCTGTCTGTTAGTTTTCGATTTTTACAAGGTGAAAGTTATTTCTGTCAACACGTTTGGTGTTTGGGGGTATCGGATCATTTAAGAAAAAGAAAATGATTTTCTCAATCCTCCTTAAAGATTGGGGAAGGGGGTTAGGACAATATAAATGACCTTCACAGAGGTAATACATTTGTTACCTTTGTCGGTCAGGAATACTAAAGAAAAATTACGTTTCCTAAATACGAAGAACGGCCAAAAGACCCATTGGAGAAAGTGTGTCCAACTTCCATGAACTTCACCGGCAATAGTGACGTCTCCATATGAGTGAAAAATTCTCAAGAGGAACGTTAAACAATACACAACCAAGCAACCTTTCTATACCTTAGAGCTGGTTTGATCGTTTGTCTTCGTTGCATAATATAAAGAACAGATGTTGTGTTCTGTTTTATTGTATAATTTTAACCCTTTCAGAGCAAAACACTCGTGGAAGAAAAGAAAACTTTTGTGTATAATGGTTTCAAAAACTGGAAAATAGGAACCACAAAATTTGCTGCTCATGAGAAATATAATTGCCCTAAAGAGCCAATGGAAAGGGAGAGATTAAGGAGGATATTAAACAGGAGAATCTCTTTCAAAGACGCACGAAGTCTTGAAGACGTCTTGCAGAGAGCTTGCTTTAAAGCATCAACATGCTACTGATTCTTGCTCGACAACGAGTTTCTTTTCACGGTGACCAAGACGAGAAAGATTAAAACTTTTAATCAACTTCCAGATACCTGCTACAAACAGTGGTGTTAAAAGGTTATTAATGTTTCGGTATCAACAGTTTCCAGAGTGAATACAAAAGTAAAACAAAAAACGATATACCAATTGTTTCATAATTCAATACTGAATAAATAATGACTACAGTATGTGTGTGGCGACTATTATAATAAATTCTTTATTTAGACAGGATAGCACAATTAGTATTGCATATTAGTTCACATTGTGGTCCTGTATAAAAACATATTTACAGACAGATTAAATGAGAGGATAGAAAATCATAAGACATTTATACATAAAATATTTACACATGTACATTATCACTAAAAATAACAACAAAATACGCTAGCAGATATGTGCGTACTTTTCATTCAACCATGCAGGCCTGGGGCAGATTTAATCAAAGGACATGAGCAGTTTGGAACTGGATCACACTGCAAAAAGTAAACTCTTAGTATGGTGACTACCAGTTCATGCAGCTGGTCTGGAGAAGATGGTTATGTGTCAGCCAATCAGAGGCAGGCATAATTATGATATTATTAAAACGATCCAAAACAAAACAACTTTTGTCTCGGCCAATCAACTGCCGTGTGGCCGTGTTTGAATTCGGATCTCTCTACAGCGTAACCACATTTTTAGGAGTAAATAATTGAATGGTATTATAAAGATCTTGTATATACATGTATTGCTAAGGACTCAATTTAGGTAAAATGTACGCATGTTAATTCAGTCACCATGTATTCCCATAATACAAAAATATCAACGGGTATCACCGATCACGGTGGCTCAGTGGTAGAGCTCTCGCCTCGTGAACGGAAGGTCTTGAGTTCTAGCCCCGCTCGGGCCGGCCGCGTCAAACCTAAGACGTTAAAATAGGTAGTGATTGCTCCTTCGCCAAGAGCTCGGCATTACGAAGTGAGAGTCACGGGTCTTTCGGATGGGACCTTATAAACGGAGGTCCCGTGTCGCAGCAGGTGTGGCACGTAAAAGAACCCTCACTGCTAAAAGCCATTAGTGCTAAGCATAGGTCTAAATTTGCAGCCCCGTCACCGGTAATAGTGACAGTCGCCGGATAGCTGAAAAATTGCTCAGGCGACTATAAATAAAACAAACAATCAACGGGTATTTAGTTGCGATAGGTTGATTTTTCTCAATGTTTTGCCTTTACCAGTTGTAAGGAGCGAGAGTTCTGGCAGAAATGAAAGTAGAATCAATATAAGAATATGGAATGGCGAAGTAAACAATGTGTTAATCGTAATCATAAATCCACAGGACATATACAAGTTCGAGTGTAGGGCAACACGGACCTCCGACAAAGCGAAGGTAGGATCAGGTTCCATGGAGGAGTAAGCATCATCTGCTGACCGGTCACACCCGCCGTGGGCCCTTAGTCGAAATAAGGTAAACGGGATTATCCGTAGTCAAAGTTAGTATGAAAAATGACAGTCTAACAAAGGGAAAGAAACAAATCAATCAACGTATGTCCCAGAGACACTTTTTCAAATTTTCAATGTTGAAAATACATTAATTTAGGGCTTAGAGATGAACTGCAACGCTTCATGTTGGCATTCTGTTCATGAAACGCTTTATACTGTATGCAGGCGTGAAGCGTCACAGATCATGCCCTATAATGCATTTTAAAAGTGAAATTTATATTTCTAAATAGATGAAGCGATATCAGGTCTTCGTGTAAACAATATATCATTCATTTAAATGCTGAAGTGATATCCTTTAATATGTACATTTACACTGTTTTGATATCTCTACAAATTGTAACGATTGCCATTTCCTCATGAACGCGCTGCAGTTGACATTAATGCATGTATAAATCTTGGTCAGGATGTAGTGCGTCTATTTCATCGGCTGGGAATTCCGAAATGAAAGTAGAACGTAAATATAAGAAATAAATTTCATTTTAAGAAATACATCCAAGTATGAACTGAAACACTTCATGCCTGCATACTTCGCATGAAGCACTAGTTAACGCGTGAAGCGTCGCAGTTCATACCTTCAGGCGCGGATCAAGCTTTTTTCATCCGGGGGGGGGGGGGTCCCAAAAGACCGGGGATCTGGTACCAGGTTCAAGGACGAAGCCTCCGAAAATTCGATGTTTTACAGATAGTAGACTATGCGAAATCTGCACCCAAAATAAGTTCTCGAAATTTTCTTTTCACTTTGATCGTCGTTTTTCTACCCCGTTTGTCCCTCAAAAACCTGGCGCTTAGTGAATTGTGTCATGTGCAACAAGAATATATTTGTTTTAAGGGTTGGAATCTCAACCATTCTAAAGATATTTGTACAATCAAACAAGAATTCTGAGGGAATTAAGGGCATTACAAAATCCCCTTCCGGTACGATAATTCAGTCAAAAGTAGGTCAAGTGAGGTCCATTAATGTTCCCAATGATACTCCATGGATTCTCTGGAAGGATCTCTTATTCATTTACATCCACAAATGTAATTTTCAACCTGCAATAAATATATCTCCTTTTACGTTTGCTTTATGAAAGGATTACTTTGTGTAACTTTTGTCTATCTGCCTGTCTGAATATGATTGGGTGATTTTTGTTTTTTACGCCACACTCAACAATTTTTCAGTTATCTGGTGAAATCCAGTTTTTATTGATGAAGGAGAGAATTGCGTAGGAAACATATTAAGGGCTATTATTGGGAAAAACCATCTGCTTTTAAACTTATACAACTATTAAGTGTTAAAAATTTCAAAGAATTGTGTAATTTGGGGAAATATCTTTACTGCGCCTTTAATTTACGTAACGATTTACTTACATAGTATTTTCTGTCTGTAAATCTACATCATTAATATTGTGTAACATAGGCCTACCATTTAATTTCATGCCATACAGTTGTTAACTTGTCAATTCTGTTTTTGTAAACTTGTATACCATAAGATGTATGTCTTCAGCAATAAAATAGAATAATATACCAGAATACGAATTACTCAATGCTGTTGTGAAATATATATATATATATATATATATATATATATATATATATAAATTGTGGTTTTGACACGTTTTCTTAAAGATGTTTGCATGGGACACATATCTTTTTCTTTTTTTCTTTTTTTTTGAAATGGAATTTTCAAGTGCACTGCCCCACCCCGGTGACAAATATTGCATGGTCCCTAAATAGTATTCATAATGTCGCTACCGATAGCCAACGCCTTATGGTTTTGTATAAAGTCCTAAAAACCCGTTCAAATTAATGACACAAAAGTAAGCATGTAATTCTGAAATCAATGAGGAAAAAAAAAAACTTTTAAAACCAGATGATATATATTTCTTACATAGACTGTATATTGAATACATATTCACATGACAAATTCATCGTATTTCACTGTATCTTCTGTACAACACATAAAAGACAGACGAAGAGTGGAAGAATATATATATATATATATATATATATATATATATATATATATATATGGCTTTGGTAATTCAAATGTGGAAGGAATCCTCGGCATTTCACTTGACATGCAATGTAAATCCGTAATGAGTGAACGGTTCTCCCTAGAGCGGTATGTGATAAGTACAATGAGCATTGATTTCTTGGTGTCACTCTAGATACACAACACGCATCGCAGGAACTGAAAAACGAAGAAAAAAAAAAATAACTTGTCAAAATTTCTGATGCAAAATTTATAAGTAAATTTATATCATTAACACCATCATAATTATGTTTTAAAATATGTCCATTTGTGTTATTCATATCTTTAATGTGAACGCTTAGAAAGTGGATGTAAATATCAAAAAATGAAACTCGGTTGTAAGGAAAGGAAATAAAATATTTCCCACAATTTATAGATTGTTTATGATATTCATGTGTAGGTATAGATGAAATGGGATTCCCGATGAGCAACTCTTACTGCACTTTATATAAAAATTGCAATAAATGAAAGTTGAAACAAACCAAAAAATAATAATAATAATAATAATAAAAATGAATAAATAATTAAAATACAATACATCCCCCCCAAAAAAAAAATTAATAATAATAATAATGATAAATAAAAAAATGAATAAATAATCAATAATTAAAATACAAACAATGGATTATTATAAATGTCATTTTGAAACCATTTTGGACACATGTTGGTTTCAAAATTTTTCCGTTTTTTTTTCCTAGATCGTCAAGCAACCAAATTTTAGTTAAATGTTTTCTTACGTCATCATATCCAAAGGAGCAACTCCCAGCTTCACGTCCGCCATTGTCCCTAGCATCCCTCCTCCTGAACGCATCTGTGGGAATATAAAATTATATAGTATGTTACGTGTGTAAAGCTCTCAATGGTAGCAAAGTTTCACTCCTTAAAACTCAAGATAGTTCTAAGCAAATTAAAGGTCAACTTTTTACAGAAGTGGATAGACATATAGTGTACATTGTACATCTATCCCCCCCCCCCTTTTTTTTCTTTCTTTCTTTATATATATATTCCGGAAAACGTGTAAATGTCGGAACCGGTGACAATTTGCGCTTTGCCAAACCAAGATTTACGGATGAGACAAGTTATAACTTTATCATTAATGAATGCATCGGCCGTGAGGAAATCAACACTTACTCTCTGTTTAGCCATTTTCACATGCTCCCTGTCCCGGGTATCCAGGTGCATTTAAGTTGAAGCGAAAACCGTCACCGGTTCCGGTATTTACGCGATTTCCGGAATCAAACCATAAAGGTTTGTGAAGAGAAGTGGCTGTCGTGTAGACTATGCTTGTCCACTTTTCTAAAGAGAAGTTAAGAATTTTAACTCTTGATAAATTTGATTCTCTTTGGGGACAGTGGAAAGCTATAGTGGAAGTATAATAGCATTGTGTGTATAGTATAGGTTCAGAATCAAGGATCATATTTATGTTACTTTCCCATAGCATGTAAAATTAAGACGAGTTTTTGAAAATATATACATGTATGTGTGAGCTAAGTGTGCAAGTTGCCATGTGAGGGCATTTCTTTGCAAAAGTATATACAATTTATTGTTTATATTATTTGATATGTAGCACAGAAATAAAGCATTAGAGAGAGAGAGAGAGAATATTCTCTCGGTATGCATTGATTGTGTGGTGTCTTTCTTTAACGCTTTAAACCGAAAGGTGTTTGCGATTTTATAATTATTATATGGTCTCTGAAATGACATTCATGACATCATAACATTATTACGTAAGATGACCGAGTGATAATACCAACGTAAAAACCAGTGGTGGATCAGGGAAATATGGGAGTGGGGGGTTTGAACCCTATTTAAAAAGATTACTAGGTTGTGTACAAAAGACTCCAGAACAATGCTTTAAAATGCAAATTTGAGACTACTTGACAGGTCTATGTTTGGGCTATGGTACTCGGGTGACCGTTAAGACCTGTGGGCCTCTTGTTTGGTAGAATAAAATCTTTTCCAAGTATATTAAAAATTTTCATGCACTGAACAAAATGATAAGAATTTTATTCGTCTGAATCTTGAACTAAAATAAGGGTCATTTTCTTACTTTTCATAACATTTAGTTGGTCTACAAACCACCTTTTTTCAGGGGAAATAACTTTCATCATGAGTCTCACGTCCGGATGTACATGACTGAAGACTGCTGTAAATCATAGCATTCTACTATACCTGTGTATGACCTTAGTCTAACGCTGAGAGTTACAAAGTCATCGAAGGCGCATAAACAAACGTCCATTCCTCCACGGTTTAGAACTCGTGAATACCGCTTCAGAATAATTTCTGTGGCCTGTGGTGTTATTCGGTAACCTTCAATGATATATGAAATACACAATCAAAACGTTGTTGTCGGGCACCTGTTTGGCTTGGTTCTCTTTTAACGGAAACCCAGGTTCTTCGTCTTTAGATCAACTCATGAACAACTGAGTTGCATTGAGATTTTTTTTGCACAAAATATACCTGATTTGGAAATAAAAACACGATATTTTTTAGGTGGTGGTCATCAAATAAGACGCTTATGATATATAGTCCTTTGTAGAAATACAATTATGAACATTGTTATAATGCGTTGACAACTTACATGAGAATCATTGAATTAGAATTTATCTATACATACCGTACAGATTGGTAATGACGTTGACGAGTTCGTTAGCCTCGACAAATCCAGACCTGTCGCTGTCGTACTGACAGAACACTTTATGCCAAGAAATCAGACATTGTTGTAGTTCCATGAACTCATTCCACTGCATGAAACCGTCACGAGAACGCTTATCACTTAGTTAAGATCAAGACTTTTTTTGTGGAGGAGTTAGTTACGTGTACATTACATGGTTAGTGATCATTTTCAAATTAACATTGGGTGATAAATCAGCAAGGGCTATAATATTGATTGATTGATTATATATTGTTTAACGTCCCGCTCGAGAATCTTTCACTCATATAGAGACGTCACCATTGCCGGTGAAGGGCTGCAAAATTTAGGCCTATGCTCGGAGCTTATGGCCTTTGAGCAGGGAGGGATCTTTAACGTGCTACACCTCCTTTGACACGGAGCCTCATTTTTTGCGGTATCATTCGAAGTACCATTCGAAGTCTCCTCGTACGACAAGCTAGGGGTACTGAGGATCTATTCTAACAATCCGGGGCCATAGTAGGAGAAGAATAATTTATAATGGAAATATTAGGTGCAAACAACCTTTATTACATACAAATGTATAGTGTAAAATATTGATTATTTTCAAATAATTAAGTATTGTTTACACTATGCTGGGGAACGAGTTAAGATTTCCAGGTTATATGTCACACGGCCTGAAGCTAAGGGGGTTGTAAAGTTCCTTGACTGGTTTGTTTTGTTTTATCTGTTTGTTTTTATTATCATTATTTTTATTTTTTTTTACTTTTTTTATTTAACTTTTTTTTTTTTTTTTTTTCATATTTTACAAGAACAGTTTTTTGTAAGTGCGTTTGCAGATGAAAACAGTCAATCAGATTTTAGAGGGGTAATGTATGCAGTTGACCCTAATCTTACATTTGAATATTAAACACGCAAACTTTAAGTAAATTATGGTCCCTTGTTTAAGAAATATATGACAAAATCTTTTGATTTATTGTTAATTCTGATGGGAAAACTTAATTCTATTTCCAATTGATTTATTGATCGTTGTTTTCCACCACACTCAACAATTTTTTCAGTTATCTGGTGACGTCCAGTTTTTTTATTGGTGGAAGAGAGAACCCAGATACAATGAACCGGGAAGAGATCACCAACCTTCCTAAAAACCTTTAACATTTGTGTTATTTTATTAATTTTATCTCATTAAAAATGAGAGAATAGTAAAATAGGACACATATTTCAAGCCCTATAAAATCTAAAAACCCAGGAGCTTCGGGGCACTTCGCCCACTGGGCGCCCTCCAGGGCTTCACCCTGGACCCACTGAAGGCCTTAAGGCTCCCCCCAGACCCCCTGTCTCATGAAGTTGCCCCCCCCCCCCCCCCCCATTTCAATTTCTGGATCAACCCCTGATACCCTTACGTATTTTCAAAAATGAACTTCATTCCTTAAATATCTGATAAACGTTGAGTACATTTGTAGATAGTTCATACGTGAAACTATGATTAGCAATTAGCCATCTCATTATAATATAAATGCTTGTTTTTGTTGAAACTTCATGAAGGAAGATAAAAATGATTTTGCATATGAAATTTAAGCATTTTTTTAAGAAACAAGGTTTTTTTTATTTGTAAACTGTGGAGTTTTTAATTTATGAACGTTAAAAATAGTTTTTCACATAAAACATTCAATGATATATAATTTTCACTACCATTTTTTTTTTTGGGGGGGGGGGGGACTTGTTCTTTTACACAATACATGACTGCATGTTAGTGGAATTGGTTTGTTTGAATGCTTTACATCCCTCAATGAATTAAACAATTCTTGAGAATCTGCAAAAAAGGATACATCCAACATGGCGATCATCACGCTACAAAATAAAAAATATACATTTTAAATCAAATACATGATTCTGTTTCAAGAACGAAAAAAAGAGCAATACAGAACTCGTTACATCGATAAGCTTCTCTGACTTTAAAGCATTCCTACATCTCTGTTTATAACTTAAGTTTGGTGTGTTAAACGATTTACAGATTATGCGGGTAAGATATGTAAAGGACGGACCCCCAGCTAATTACCACCACCCCCATCCCTGATGAATTGAAAGCCACGTAGTAAGGAAAGGTAATGTCAGATTTTGAAGTTTGGATTTACGCAGTAAACCAAAACTAATCAAAATTGTTTTTTTTTAAAGAATGATGAAAAGCAATAATGATGAAGAACAATTTGTATATCAGAGCATTTCCAGAGTCTTAATATAAGTACCTGTATATAAAATTGACTAAATTCTCTCTCTCTCTCTCTCTCTCTCTCTCTCTCTCTCTCTCTCTCACTTTCTTACCTGCACAATTCTCTACTCCAATTTACTGTAAGTAAACAAGAGAATGCAGGTAAAAATGAACAATAAATAAATAAACATTAAATGAAAATTCTAAAATCAATATATTTTAATGAATTACACAATCAAATTAGAATTATCATAACTACATATTTCACATAAAAATATCGGAAGTCATCCATTGATTACCGTTAAGTAGCAAATAAAAACATAGGTAAATTAAATTCCCCAATTCCCATCTACATGTACAGGTGTGTATACATCATTTTATCATATTGAAGGCCAATCTTGTACGTAGAATTTTCTCATTCATTCGGAAGTGCACACCTTTATTCTTGAGTTTTAAAAGATATCATTTCTCTTTAATCATATTCATTGTCTCTGTTCTCTCCTTTGTGCAAGACATTCAATAAATTGAGGTCATTTAAAGCTCAGAGTTTCAGTGATAATTTAAACACTTACTTCCAAAGTAGTTTCTGATTGTCTGGCAATTATTCATGATATTGCACAGATCTTCAGCTTGGATAGCTTGTGCTTTCTGTAATGAAAAGTTAATTTAATTATTAAATATTTATAAATCTGTTGCATGTAAATACATCGTAATGTGTAGTCCTCAGTCTGTCTGTGAGCTCTAGTGTCTTCACTGTACTTTTTATAAAGCTTATGGATTAATATTCACTTTTAGAAATCAGCGATATTTCTTCCGAGCAAACGGTAGATACAAAGCCACATACTAGAGTTATCATACAACATTTGAACTTATGTCTTTTTATGAGTATGACATTTCTATATATGATATATTCATATACATGCTTGATAAATTTTTATATAAACTTGATATTTCTATATGAACTTGATATTTCTATATGAACTTGATATGTCTACAAGTCCTACCACATTTGCCGGATTTTTTATCATTTCCTTGTTAAATTCTTGCCATAGGTCGTCTTGCGAGTTGAACTGGAAAGCCTACAAAAACAAATATATGTTCGAATGAACGTTAAATGTTTTAATGATCCCCCTTTTTCATCGAAAATGAATAAATGATTGTGAATGAATTAAAAATGAGTAAACTGAAATGATGAAATAGAAACGTAGGGTAGTTATAAATGAAAAGATTCAGAAAAGTTCCCAATAACTACAAGTAACCGGTGCGCGCCTTTGGATCCGCAACATACACTCACCTGCCATGCGTTAACGGAAAAGACATTTTGCTGGAAATAACTGCCGTAATTACCGTACTGTTGACTTGGCTGTTGGTAATTTTGATACTGAGGCTGTTGATATGGCTGGTAGCCGGCCTGCTGTTGATATCCTCCGTACTGTTGATAAGGTTGTTGCTGGTAACCTTGGTGGTAATACGCCATGATTCTGTACTGTGCGTTGAGATCCGAATAAGCTACCCTGTGCTTGACGTGTATAATTTTAGTATTTTGCAATCCTATGACCTCATAGAAGGTTTGATTTTATCGGTGGCCGTTCTTTAAATAGTTGCTAGGGAAGCTCGACTGGCGGCCATGAAGTTTGTTTTGATACATAGAGTTATTTCCCTTCTTTACATAATTTTTTTTTTTGGTTTACTTCCGGATGAAATTGGTGTGGATCTAAGGTTGCACACCGATACGTGAAATATGTACAGATCTCTGTGCGCTATTTGAAAGATCTGTATTTTCATCAAATTATATATAATGCAAAAATATTTCTACGGGAACGTTGATTTTTTGTAAAAGATAATAATAGAAACAAAACAAAATTGAAATAATGAAAAACTTGACTTGCAATTTTTTATTAATATTTACGATGCCTATACACACGTGTGTGTGTGTGTGTGTGTGTGTGTGTGTGTGTGTGTGTGTGTGTGTGTGTGTGTGTGTGTGTGTGTGTGTGTTTCCAGTAAAGTACGTGTTTGTTTACTTCATAACCAAAAGAGAGTTTGACGTTAAGCTTCCGATCACTAGCTCTGTTGCTCCTCCTGAAGTATTTTTACTGAAGAAAATACAATTATTAAAGTTATACAGATTGCCTTAATAATGTCACTGCGGTCCTAGAATTGATGAAATAAGATTAATTCAATACATATACGAATATAGGGTCCTTACAGTACATTTGCCAATCAAGATTATTTTGTATTATATATCTGTGTACGTATTTTTCAAATAGTTTGTATTCAGTGCCTTTAGAAGTGAATGCAATCAATTCATTACTTTAGTAGGTCTTAAAAAGCAAATACAGATTTAATCTATCATCAGCATGTGACACTGTAAAGGTTTTAGTTAAAATTACACTTGCACTTTTTTATTTTGTTATGCATTCATTGTGAACACTAACAACTCACCACTGATTGGTAGACAATCTAAATCCGATTATAAATGATTGCATACAAATGATATCATATATCTGAATTATATTTGATTTTCTCTGTATGTGGCGTTTTATAAATTCGCACATTCGATGTAAAAATTTATCAATTTATGTTTATAAAAATGTTACAATTTCCTAATGATTTTGTGTTTTGAATTTTACAGTTCACTTTGTACATGTATTTGGAATTAAAAGAACTATTAATACAATATCCCCAACAGTATTCTTGACATTCTTGTCGGGTTCTACATGTATCAGATTATTCCTATGAGAATTCCTATCGGGTTCAACATGTATCAAATTATTCCTATTCCTATCAGAATCCCTATCGGGTTCTACATCAATCCCGCATGACCTATCGTATCTGGTTTTGCAGTTATCAGGTTTTCCGTTTTCTATCATGATTTATTTATCACATCTATGATGCTATAATTTTACAGTTATCAGGTTTTCCGTTTTCTGTTGCGATTTGGTTGTCACATCTATGATGCATTTTGCGATTCTCCGCATCTTCGCTAACCAAGGTTGACAATCCACAGTGTTTCTCTAAGTGCAGATATTCACACCTTTGGAATTGTTCACACACTATTTGTAAAACCCTTAAACACACCAGCTATAACATCATCCCCACGCGTGTACGGGTCTTCACATAGCAAATATATAATTAAAATTAATATATACATTTCCAATTGTGGTATTTCCTCTAGCAATAATTTGATCTACTGAAATTTTAATTGTATGATGAAGACGCACACACACACACACAGAGAGAGAGAGAATTATGGAAAAAATATTGCCTATGACGGATTCTGAAAATCTCAATTGGGAAGGGGGCTGCGACCCAAGGTTGTACCTAAATGTAGTCCGCCCCAAGAGAAGGGTTGAAAACCTCAAAATGACAAAATAAATTACCATTTTATTAAAATAATCAATCAAAGTGGAGGTGCAGCCCCAGGAATCTCCCTCTAGATCTACCAAGGTTGTCCTTCATTTTTGCGTAAAATATCTTCCAATCAGAGTATTTCTTCCAATTACAATTTTTTTCGTACACGTCTTACTGAAAAACAATAATAAAGATAATTTGAAGACATTACGAATAATGAATATATATGTACAATTTGTACACCTGTGTTCATTATGCGTGATTTCTACATTTCTTGTCTCCTATATAGGGCCAGAAAGCGGAAGTGCGGGATTCCCAGAGATTGACCGTGATTTGAGTCGCTGGATAATATAGAAAATTTCAATACCTCATTAGACCTGCACGGTTTACAGACTCTCTCTCTCTCTCTCTCTCTCTCTCGTAAAAATATCATTATAATGAAACCGCAAACTTTGCAAATACTTGATTACCATTATTTCGCATTTGTTGTGTCAGAATTTGTATAGAATTTGTATTAGTGTTTTGTGCATTGCTACTTGTAAGAAAATATACGTCTTGTCTGAAATCATGAAAAATGTGTATAAACAAAATGCATTTTATTGTGCACGATTTTCAATTCATAGAAGCCTTACAACTTTAGAGATAGAACTCTAAAAAGGTAGTGTCGTCTTCGTTGTCAAGGGGAGTCTCCCCATACCAAGTTACATTATACAATATAACTAAATTTTTTCAGAGTGCTCAGCCAATTAAATTGCTTTAAATTGCGTGTTACAAATTAAATTAAATTATATATATATATATATATATATATATATATATATATATATATATATATATATATATCTGTGTGTGTGATCGATGAAACCAAGGGGTCGACTGGGGCTAGTCTCAGTAGCTCCCAAGTTTTCTTCTCCCTTCTCTATTCTTATAAGACACGGTAGGTATTTACATCTGTACGGAATGGTGTTCTACAATGGCGTCGAACACGTGATCACCAGGAACACGTTTTCAACTTGTTTGTATAAGGTTAGTAGTAATATTCAGGAATGTTACAATTTTTTCACATATTGTGAAATTTCTATACAACTAATCTGGTATATATACTCTGCAAAAAAAGAAACGCATAGCCCTTTTGAAATTTTAAAAATGCAAATTATGTATTTTACCAGGTAAACTGAAATGGTCAATTGAGTAATTGATTTTTTACAGGTAAGTATGAAACTTTAAAGGTCTGTTCATTTGATTAGGCTCTCTGCCAAATTAGCTCGGCGACTCTCTAAAATTGCACATCACCTCTATCGCCATGGAATTTGGCTTACGTTTTTCACGAGAACTTTGTGCTTAATTCAACCACTACATTAAAGCGTATAAAAGGACGAAGTTTGAAGCTTGAATTCATCATAACGTTAAAATGCTGCCATGCCAAGGTTGGACCCTGCTATTCGAAATATCGTCATCGGCCGTCTCCAGGCCGGAGTATCCCAAAGTGAGATTGCACGAACTGAAAACGTAAATCAGAGCACAATTTCTCGGCTGTGGAACAGATTCCAGCAGACTGGCTCTACTAATGACCGACCGAGGAGTGGGCGACCTCGCATTACGACTCCTGGACAAGATCGCTACATCCGGGTCTTTCATCTACGGAATCGAACCGTTGCTGCAACAGCTACTGCAGTCGGAATACCTGGATTGAGAAGAATCCGCTCGCAGACAGTCCGCAACCGACTTCGACAATATGGCATTACACCCAAAAGACCGTATTTTGGAGCAGTTTTGACACCGTTACACAGACGAGAAAGAGTCCGATGGTGCAACAGATTGAGGGGCTGGACATTCCGCAACTGGCGTAGAATCTGGTTCAGCGATGAGTCCCGTTTTGTGCTACAGAAACGTGATGGAAGAATCCGTGTATACCGGCGCAGGAATGAACGTTTCTCTTCCTCGTGTGTCCAAGAGGTGGATAGCTTCGGTGGAGGTAGCGTCATGATGTGGGCGGCGATCTCTAATGACCGTAAAACAGAACTGGTACATGTCCCGGGCAATTTAACGGCTCAAAGGTACAGAGACGAAATTCTCCAACCTCACCTTATGCGCGTAATTGACCGACAGAGGGAGTTATTCCAACATGACAATGCTAGGCCTCACACAGCCCGCTTAACAATTGACTACCTTCAGCAGAACAACATTAATGTGCTACCATGGCCTTCCAAATCACCGGATTTGAATCCGATTGAACACTTATGGGACCAACTGGATAAACGTGTGCGCCTGCGCCAACCTCCGCCTCAGACCCTCGATCAGCTCCGTCAAATATTACAACAGGAATGGCGAACAATTCCACGCAATAACGTAAGAACATTGATTGACTCTATGCCAAGGAGATGCAGAACTGTGTTGGCAGCTCGAGGTGGTCATACACGGTACTAACTTAAACGTGACAGGAAGTGTTCTTAACTGTGATGATCTGACTTTTTTTTCACCAATATCTAAGGTTTGGACTGTAATTTTTTTCAATTGAAACAATTCTAGTGAATATCTACATTTTTTATTGTAAAATCATAATCCAAAATACATCTACTAAAATCTTAAAAAATCCATTATGCGTTTCTTTTTTTGCAGAGTATATATGTATATATATATATATATATATATATATATATATGTGTGTGTGTGTGTGTGTGTGTGTGTGTGTGTGTATGTGTGTGTGTCTGTGTGTGTGTGTAAAATCCAAATATAAGTAAATATCCACACAAGTAGTTGTATAATAAAGAAAAACCAGAACGCCGAAAGTAATATATATATATATAAACGCGTTAGTGCTTTCATTTAAATGAAATCTTCTGAAGGTTTATTGAGTGAAAGCGAAAGCTCTAACGATTTAATCTACGTTGTCATTTTTATTACTATTAACATCTAATAAATGGAAATTTATGTGTGTATATATATAATACAAGACAATTTAATAAAATATAGACATATGAAAATGTATTCAATGCAGCATTCTGTATCAAGAGGATGTAACGGCAAATTGTACACAGTTATAATGACGTGCGGAGAAATCGCTGTGTTTCAAAGGTCGTTTTTCCAGATTGGCCTTCATTATGACATCAATGAATCTCTTTTGTTTGACCTCTCGGAGGGCATTTATCAGTGCGTCTACCATTTCTCCACTTGCCACTTTCCCTCTCCACTTCCAAAGAATTTCAAAGCTTGTAATAACCGGCGGCTGGTTCAGCGCTTTGATGTCCAGGATTTCCTCGTACGGAACTCGCAGAGCGACACCTAGCGTTGTGGCGTATTGGTGAGGAAGTACACCGGCCAAAACTAAAAGGCTTTGGTGACTTAATACCGGAACGTCATCTGATATATAAAAATTCGAAATATACTCGAGCCTGATTATAATTCAAACTATAAAGATTTTTGTATAAAATTACATCTATAATTATAAATAAGGAAACAAATAATATGTAAAAATATTATAATAATATTGTAATTGCCATCAGAATATTAAATGAAGTCTGAATGTATTGTGAATGAATAAACTAATATATTCTTCCCAATTACGTAATAGGCTACTCTTTTTTTTCTACTATATCGAGGTTTCATAATATGAGGAATAAACCGGATTTTCAGAGGCAATCCAGAAATTACTAAATGAGGGCTGCAGCAGAAGGCGGAGGGTCTTCAAGGTGCAATGAAGCCCCCAGTGGGTCCAGGACGAAGCCCCTTGAAGCTACAGAGTTTTAACAAAATAAGACGTATAATATATTTTAGTATTTTATGGACATATTTCTATAATAAATGAATCAACTTTGTGATAATATCTAATATATAGAAGTAGTACAAAAAAAGTAGGGCGCGGGGCCTGACCCCCCCCCCCCCCCCCCCCAGTATCTGTGTTAGGGAGAGTAATAATTGAAGCTATCCCTCCCTACTAGAAAACGTAATGTTTTCCTGGTTTAAATGTGTTGCTAGTTGCTACAGTATATGACTCTGATAATGCACGACGGATATTTATACACATCTATATTAAATCACTTTCTGTTTGCTCAATTTCTCTATACTGAAACTTTTTTTTCTCTCACAAGTCTCACGAGACTACAATAATCTGTGACTTCAATACAAAAGAGTTCCCCTTTTCATGTTACATACTTTAAAAGTGCTTTGTATCGCAATATAGCGTGTCTTGAAAATGAAGGCTTCTCACCGAACATAGAACGATAAGCTATGGTTGACCTCACGGATTTGCTGGACTTCATTGAACCCCGTGACCAAGTAACCCTACCTGCCTGGGAAGCTGAAAATTACAATACACATGTCACTAAATGCAGTTGACTGAGAATATTTCGATATTGACATATTTCGTTCTAAAATGACATGCATGTATCCACTTCAAAATTAAAATCATAATGATTATATATTTTCAAATAGATTAAATATTAATATTCTAATGACCGTTTCAATTTTAAAACAATGAAAATGTTTGATTTGATACAAAATAAAGTTTTACAAATATATTGTAATGCAGAGATTATCTTACACGGCTTAGTATCGGCATGAGAGGTAGGTAAGCGTGGCCCGCTAACTAGAAATCTTTCTGTATCCATAGATACTTGATGAATACACACATCTTCATGTCCCGACTCCCGGTAGTAGTTTATTATACCTATGTGTCTTCCCCGAGGATCCCGTCTAGGTTCAATCGGAAACGATCGGTAGTTTTGGTTTGAACTACTAAGGTATGATATAAAGTAATGATCAAGTGAAATATCTCGTATTCTCCCAATATTCCCGTCTAAATCTATACGCACAACGTCATAATCTTTTAAGCGAATGTCTGGAGATCTGCTTCCAGGAATTTCAAACAGACCATCTTTCATGCGCATGCGCAAAATTCTTTTCAAGAATCTCTTTTCAACCACCTCCGTCCATAATTTTATCACTCCATTCTGAAGAGTAGGTCTGTCCATCAACGTCAATACAGAACAAATGTGCTCTGTTTCGTAATACAGATTAAACTCGTCTATGATAGCTCGGCGATTTTTCTTCATCTGTCTCTTGTTTGCCTTTCCAAGTGCCAGTCTGAAAAGAAATCACGTAGGTTTATTAAACTGCATTATGTATCACGAGACTTTGTTGAATATTTATTATGTAATATGTAATAGTGTTGAACGTAAAAAGTTAAGCTTAGTATGACAAACGCAGATCTCTGTAGACGTATTTTATGTACTAAACAAGGTTTTAAAATTAACCCGCGCTTAAAATTACGCAAAACTTGTGTGGAAAGCGTAAAGAAGAAAACACTACGCAAAGCAAATCGGGCTTGTGCAAAAACGCAAAAAAGCAAAGTGCGCCGACAAGTCGTACCGTGTGCAAACCAGAACATGTACCTGCAACTAGAAGCGCCATCTCTACAATTTTAAAAATGAAATCTTCGGTCACATGTCGTGTTACGCTAGACATTTCAACTATAATTACGCTAAATTAATTGCATGGGTAAAAATCATGCACACAGTTAATTTTTGACTTAGCGTTGAGTTAAAAGGCGCAAGCGGGGAAACTTATAAATAAATGTGCGTTTCCTATACTGATTAAATCTTACCCACAAAATCGGTCGATTTGAAAAGTATAACAATTTCCTGTAGATTCACAACGCATGGCACTGGGACGTGGAATTAATTCCACCTCGCCATCCGCCCGCTTCCGGAACACAACTAACTCTGTGTCGTAATCATCGATATCGTTAAGAATCGGCATGTGTACAAGAGCAGGTTCGTTGATTGTGACGTCATCATCGTGCTTTATGAAAATGACGTCAGAAATACAGGTGACATATCTGCACAAATCTGGGCAAGTTTCCTTGTACGAAAATATTCTGTTCCTGTTAAGTTGGATTAACTGTAAAATAGTAATAAATGTAGCCGTTGGTGCCGGGTAGAAAATTTAATTACCTTGTGTTCTTAAATTTGATCAGGGCACATTAAGTTTGTTGTAGAAGTTTATTCCATTTTTTTATATTGTAGTTTTACAAAGTTATCATCAAATAGAATTTGAATGTTGTACTGACTCTCTCCTTATATCTCTTCTTAAATATTGATTGATTGATTAACGTCCCGCTCGAGAATTTTTCACTCATATGGAGACGTCACCATTGCTGGTGAAGGGCTGCAAATTTAGGCCTATGCTCGGCACTTATGGCCTTTGAGCAGGGAGGGATCTTTCACGTGCCACACCTGCTGTGACACGGGACCTCGATTTTGGCGGTCTCATCCGAAGGACCGCCCCATTTAGTCGCCTCTTACGACAAGCAAAGGGGTGCTGAGGATCTATTCTAACAACCCGGATCCCCACGGGGGTCTTCTGAAGTATAATACACTTACTCTTCATATCAGCTTGGATTTCTTACCCTGAACTGCACAATACAAGGACGACTAAAGCAGTTTGGTGGGAAATTGATTCTGATCCTGGAATCATCATCTGACATGTAGGTAAATCCTGCCGGAGTTATCTCCCTGTGATAGGGGCGATAACCAGCCACCACAACGAATGCTTCCATGTAGCTTGTTTTAAACTCGCATTTACCTGCCTAAACATAGCATTACAACTGTTAAACTACAATCAGCTCCTTAAACGTACCAGAGAAGATTAGTTTTAGTTGTTATTTTTGTTTTTATGTTTCGTAATTGGAAGATTAGGGGGCAAATAGTGTTAGGGCTGTATGTCAGCAAAAATTTCACCTTTAGTCATAACATTTGAACGTTTACTTTCATATTTTACAAGGGCATTATTTGTGTCAAGAACTTTCTTTTCTTTTGATCTTGTGATTTTTACGCTGGGGGTTTGACATACTTTTGAAAAACAACTACTTTGCTGCCATACGGGGACAGCAATGTTTCAAAAACACATTTTTTTTTCACATAAAATTGAAATACTGCATTTGGTGATAAATAAGGAGCATAAAATTCATCTATTTCTCATTCATATCAAATCAAAGTGCACCAAGCCATAAGCTGTTTGCTTTAGTGGGACTGTAATAAACATACAATTATATCTCCCTCGACGTCCGTCCATTTGTCTCCAGTCTTCGTTTTAACTCTGACCGTCGCGGAGGCAGGAAATGACGAGTGATGAATAGGAGATTGTATAGTTATCTTCTCTTGACTGTGAAATGCACTACCGATCACTAGGAAAAAGTCTGAAACATAGTGCTGGCCATCGTTCAGTTGAATTCCCGCCATCAATGTCGACCGGGATTCGATTGGACACTGGACAAAGTCAACGTGACAGATGAAACCGAGGCTGTTTAATGGTGCCACCGCATGCACTCCGTCACCAAGGTCAACGTAGTCCAAAGTGCTTAAAAAAAAAATAGACCCAGGTTAACTATAGAGGAAAACAAGTCCTGTTTTAAAAGTTATTAAATCGAAGCTTTTGTCGTTTATACTTCAAAACAAGAAATCTGACAACCATCAAAATGTCCAAAACTACAGAATGCAGAAACTTTACAATTCTATAGTTTACCCGCTCGTTTTCCCAATTGTGTAGAATGCATCCGTGCAAATGATTCCGATTCTCATCATCATGTCAAGTAAATCATCTGCGGAGAGTCTGTGAAGATTTTTTTGTAGAGAAATTAATATTGGAATAACGAGGTCATAGTCACACACACACGTGTTTTTTTTTAAATTACACGCGAAAAAAACCTTTCTTGGAGTATTGTTAAAGAATTATACATGTCCTATGCAACACTTCCACCAATGGAAACCAAGGGTTATATATCAAGTAAAATTAAGTCAACCGTACTTAAAGTCAATATCAATGTGGAAATAAATTCATGCAAAGGGCAATTACTCTTGACGAATCTCGCATTTGGAGATAATGAGCAAATTAGGCATTAATTCCTGTATCATCATGATGTGTTTGTCATAATGAAGTATGGAAAATTAATTTTAATCACAGATCTATTCCTTTAATGGTTAAAGTGGGTCAACTGCAAATAAAGTCAAACTTTATCTGTAGTTGACCATTGGGAAGTTGCTCAGCAAGATCAAATAATAAAGAAAAATGCAGAAAACAAATTTTCAATGACACTTGTAAAGGTAAATTAAAGATAACGAAAGTCGGGATTGAGTTAATTATGATCATCAATATCTCAAAGGATAAACACATTAAGTAAGAGAAATGACAAGCGGTTACACGGACTAACGAAGACTAAGAAATCAGGCAGATGTAAGAACGAACGGACGAATAAAGCAGAAACCTGTTCACTATCAGGGGAATGACACATCCTCTACATTTGATACACACTTTATAACGTGAAAAATCCAGCCAGATTATTCATTACGATATCATTTCTAATATATCTGATATTGAGAAGATTTACTGGTCAATATATTGAGTAATATCAGGAATTATTTAAACGACAAATACAAAAAGACTTACGTGTGTAGGCCATGTGACACTGTCGCTTCGTTTACAAAGGATGCAATATTTGTCTGAACCAGTTTCTTCTTCCCTATCGACGCGTCATCTGTGAATCTGTTAGAAACACACTGCACATGTTATGATCATTCTAATTTGGATATTATTTTGAATATAATGCATGTAAATTCTGTTATATAGATATAATTCGAAACTCACTTGAGTCTCTTGAGTAGTATTTTGGCGCTCCTGAACAGCTGTAAAACTCCAGCCAAAAAACCAGAGTAAATGCCAGGGGCACCATCACTGTGTCTGAAATAATTAATCATCTGTAAGCAAATTTTAGACAAAAGTGTTCAGACACCACAAACGGTTCATTTCAGAGTTATTTCTCTTCGCTTATACATGGAAGTATGTCACAAAATGAGAAATCCATCCCACCCCTAGCAACAACGGAACGTAAATGACTTTTAATGGCGATAACGAGATTTTGGGACTTACTATTGGTGAAAATCTTTTCTGTTGCATTTCTGGCGTAGCCCTGCTTACAAGCAAACTGAAAAAGGTCCTTGCGAAAAACTAAATCGAGATGATTTTTCAAGAGAACCATTTAATGAAAAATCTACTATATCAGAGATACCATTCAGTGACAATTTGTTATCTTAGCATGTGACCTTGACCTTTGTATCTCAAATTAGATCAAGGTACGTTTGTGGATACAGCCTCTTCGTGTAGAATTTTATTTCTGTATCTCAAATACTATCTGAGACACAATCCTCAAAAAGTTCTCACCGTATGTTACCCAGTGGCCTTGGCCTTTACATTAACAACACTAGAGGTCATCCACAGGCCTGTCAATTGACATAGGTAACCAATGAAATGGCGAAAGTAACACAAATCAATCAAACAGTGGATATATTTGTAACACTAAGACATTTAAATGGAGGACTTGCACCAAATAAACAACATCAAATGACGCAGGTAACAAGATTTAGTTGAATGGCAAAGGTAACATTATGTTCAATAAAAGAAAAAAATGAACATAACAAACAGTGATCAATCTCATATCTGCTATATGGAATACAAAATTACGAGTTGGGCAAACACGGACCTCTGAATAAACCAGAGGTGAGAACAGGTGCTTTGGAGGAGTAAGCACCCCCTGCCGACCAGTCACACCCGCTGTGAGCCCTATATTTTGATCAAGTACACATGTAAATGGAGGTAAAACTAAGTCAATTTAATGGCGGAAGTAAAACTAATTGAATTGAATGGCCAAGATAACATTAAGTTTTCTTTTTTAAAAGACGGAAGTAAAACTAATCCAATCAAATGGCAAAGGTAACACCAAGTTAATAAAATACCATAGTATCACCATGACAATTAGAAGGCGGAATTAAAACTAATGCATTTACGTTAGTGACAAATAAACGAATTTAATTACTGAGATAACACCAAACTGATTTAAATGGTAGAGTCATTTACACGACAGGAGCAACATCTAATTCACTAATAGCCGCAAGATAGCTGAACAATTGCTCAGATAGCTATAGACACCAAATAATCAACCAATCAACGTAATTAACTAACATTTATACTCGTCATAATTGACTATAAGATTTTCAATATAAAAGGTCCAAAGAAACTGTATTTAACTTATTTCTCCACAATATTTATAACCTTTATATAAAGGTATCAGAAATAAGTGATATGAAGTATATAACTACAATGTATCAATGCATTGTATAAATGTATAGATGCAGTGGAACGATCCATTACAAAGATACATTGTATAGATACATTACAGAGATACATTGTATAGATACATTACAGAGATAAATTGTATACATACGTTACAGAGATTGATTGATTGTTTTACGTCCCGTCGAAAATTTTCAACTCATATTGAGACGTCACCAGTTGTAGGTGAAGTACCACAAATTTAGATCTATGCTTAGCGCTTATGGCCGTAACAGTGAGGGTTCTTTAATGTGCCACATCTGCCGCGACAGGGGAAATCGGCATTTAGAAGTGAGAATCACGGGTCTTTCGGATATGACTTTAAAAACGGAGGTCACGGTAGGCGTTGCACGTTAAAGAACCCTCACTGCTAAGACCCTGAGCGCTAAGCATAGGTCTAAATTTGTGGTACTTCACCTACCGCTGGTGACGTCTCAATATGAGTGAAAAATTCTCGAGGACGTAAAACAAACAAACAAACAATATAAGTATATTGTATAGATGCATTGTACATGTACAATATATGACGAATGATTTGAAATCTCACATGAGCTCTTTATCCAGACAGTTGTATTTGACATGAAGCCCCAGACCAAAGAAAAGACCATGTATTGGTTTCAGCAAGGGGATGATATTCAGTTGGAACCGCTGAAGGAACACCAGCAGGATCTCTCCAACTATAGAGGTCACGTCTGTTGAGAGCTCCATAATGTCTACCATAATCTCCTCCTTATGTCTGGAAAATTCGGAAAATGTCTGGAAAATGTCCTCATCCAATGACATACTATAAAATCATTTCTTTGCGTAGGGTAAAAATATGAAGGTAGATGTGGTGGTAGTCCTTCTTAAATTAGACAATAGATGAACCATCGTATCTGTTTGCCACAACTCATTTTCACATTTCGTGAATATTATCAATCATAGGTAAATTGATTACACTCCCACTAACTGTATTATTTTACAGATAACTCTTAATTAGATACTTCACTGGAATGTTAATGATTAACACAGCATAATGTTCTGAATTCAAGGTATTATCACCGCCACGACTACCACTAGTCTACAGAAAAGGAACAGCACACGAAAAAGGAATATGCAGTGTATTTACTTTTTCCTCTCTGGATCCGCCACTTTTTGCCAGATTTCCACTATGTTGTAGAACAGGAGCTGTAGACCGTTCATGTCTTTGCTGTAGGTGTTTACGTCATCGTCTGTGTATCTGTAGAGGTTTAGTTATTAAATAACATGAAACATTAATACCTCTAGGGTTTACCTATCACGTGGCTAGGAAGGAATAGACGAGAAACACACTTACTCTCACTAATCATTTACACATTACTTGACCTAGTGAAGTAATAAAATGTAAAGGCTAAGATAACTAACAGTATTCTATCCCGTAATTCGTATACAAAATACAAATCAGAGAGATGGGCAAACACGGACCTCTGGACATAACAGAGGTGGGATCAGGTGCCTAGGATGAGTAAGCATCCTTTGTCGATCGGTCACACCCGCCGTGAGCCCTATATCCCAATCAGGTAAACGGAGCAATCCGTAGTCAGAATCGGTGTGCCAAGAACGGCATAATTCATAATTTACTTCTCACTCATCCAGATGGTACGAAGTATTCCAGTCACTTCATTCACGGAGTGAACAACTCTACATGCTGATAATGCACCATCATTTTGTTAAACGAGATAGTGTAATTATATTAGGAGCGTGATCAATAAACTCTTTTCTTCAGTGGAATGATGATGATATATCTCAATATTTTTATTTCAACATGATATTCCTCTTTAAAAAAAAATAACGACGTGCTGTAGTTCATATAATGCCTCAAATTATAAGCAATAACCTTGAGGTCCTAAAGAAAAAATGAAGATCACGAACAGTGAGTGATTGATATCATAAATCCTATAAAAATACAAACAGGGACCCCTGGACATACCAGAGGAGGGATCAAGTGCCTAGGAGGAGTAAGCATCCCCTGTTGACATGTCATACCCTAATATCAAGTCAAAAAATTTCTTTTAAGAAATCTCATTATTTCACATAAGAAGAGTTCAAAGAATTGGGGTGCTACAATCTTTCTTAATTCATTAACTCTCATCTGAAGTCATTTATCGGCTTTTGCAGATATAGTAAAATATTTGGTGCTGAAAAAGTTATATTTACTATTAATAATTAATTATCTATAATATAAAATGTTGTCAAGGACAAAAAAGTATGTACTGGCATTTCGTTATTATATGTCTATCATACAGAATGATTTCCTTAAAATCTACACACACACACACACACACACACACACACACACACACACACACACACACACACACACATTTAAGTCCTAAATCTTGATCATGTAAACGGAGTAATCCGTAGTCAAAATCAATGTGTAAAATTGATATGAAACACGTCAGACAGCATTTGCTCCAATGACAGGTTGTATTGGTAAACTAGATCATTAATATAACGACCAGAGCATTTGCGAATGCTGACTTTAAACGAGACTGTTGAAACCCCTGCTTGTCGGTGACCTGTCTGATTTAAAAATTGACCACACGCAGATCAAGCTCTTGCGCATCGAATCAATTGAGAGACATAAACACCATCTGCTGGGATGTTTACGATGGAGAAGCCGATCATCCCTGTTGTCATAATGATGAGTTGTTAGTTTGCCATTAATATCTATAATCAATAAAATATCTAAGTACGAAGCAGATGTGGAAGACTCTGTAGTGACTTTTATTTCGAGTTTATTGGGATATATCAAATCTACATATGAATAAAAATCATTATTGTTAATAGATAAACCGTCGTCGATATATCTAAATGTTGAAAGCCACAATAAGGGATTTTTTCTTTTCACGTTGAAGCTTTTGAATAAATCCTGCCTCATAAGAATATAAAGCAGGTCAACTAACAAAGGAGCACAACACATGCCAATGGGAATTCCAACAGACTGTGGGAACACCTGATCACCAAAACCTACAAAGATACTGTCAATGAGAATGTCCAGCAAATTTGTAATATCAACCTCAGAGGGCTTGTATATAACACAACAGTGTACAGACAAATTTTCATACTGGGTAACACGTGTTAATCATTTTGTTTGTACATCGCTGTGTATTGTAAGCACGATAGACGACAAACACTTCACATACCACATAATGTTCCTTTCATGTAACACTGGACAAAATCAGACAACATCACGTGACATAATTCAAAGAATTATAAAATGAGCAATATTCTCACAGCGTCCTGATGATGGTTTGTCGGCAATATACGCATTCCTCAATCCTAAATTATATACCAATATACTGTATTGCTGTCACGTGAGATGATATATAAAGAAAACAATATACTCACTCCTCACTCTCTCTGATAATGATGCGCAGTTTGCCAGTAAGGTCAAGGGTTTCACTAATCAAAGAGCGTAAAAGCGATATTTCCTCGTCATGGAATCTACAAAAAATCCCACAATATCATATACATGTATGCAATACTTGATTACCACGTCTGTACAACAGAACAATGTTGAGGCGTGGATGCAGAGGAGGATAAAGCTAGGGGTCTGGGCAATTACACTACCGAAACAATGTTCAGGCGTGGACACAGAGGGGGACAGGACCGTGGGTCCGGACATTTATACTACAGAGACAATGTTCAGGCGTGGACACAGAGGGGGATAAAGCTAGGGGTCTGGACAATTATACTACAGAGACAATGATCAGACGTGGACACAGAGGAGTAGAGAACCGTGGGTCCGGACAACTGTACTACAGAGACAGTATTCATGTGAGTACAAAAAAACTTACCTTTCTTTTTTATACAGACTACAGCGGATTTTCCACAGTCTCTCCACATCAGACTTGACCTTCGCTCCAGGTTCCTGTTTCTTACTGCTGCAGTAAGATAAAATCACGTGTAAGAGCGGTATTCCACGATATTTGAAAAATTCTGAATATTCCTTATCAACATTAAAACACTGAAATCAGAATATGATGTTTTTGGTATTTGTGTAACCGTCAAGAAAATACACTTTAATTGTGACACCATAAAAGTATTTCCCGACAAATATGGCGCAATATACGTACGTCATGTTCAAGATATATCGGTAGACTGACGTAAAAATAAGTGAAAAGAACAATTTTTCGTCTGAGCAAGGGCTTACGGCAAAGTTATTAAAGTTTAGGCCAGGTGACAGTAGAGCTGATTTGGACAAAATCTACGGAGACCAAACACTCTCATACGCATTATTATTAAAAGGACACATCGTTTTAAATAGGACATAGAGTCGCTTAATTAAAGATGATCCTTGTTCGGTCGGCCGCTGTCAGCGTATGCGGAAAAAGACATCGCTGAAGATGCAGGATATACCATGAAAGACCTTGCAAATATTACGAACATCGATTCGTAAGCTGTTTTCAGCATTCTAAGAGAACAGTTAAAGCTGCGGAAAGTTTGTGATCGGTGGACCCTCCTTTTCCTCAAACTAAAGCTAAATCACGTCCGTGTAGAAATGGCCATCCAGTTACTAAACTGTGATCAACGGTGATTAAATGAAATCCTTACTGGTGAAGGAACTTGAGTTTAATTTGAACCTGACACTAAACGCAACAACAAGGTTTGGATCAGAGAAACGGACCAAAGCAAGCCGTATAACGTGTAGAAGCAGGTCTGTTCGCAACTTGAAGTATGCGTCATTTTTCAACATTAAACGTCCAGTCGGCCATGTTCCGCTTCCAGAATAGATGAGTGTTACTGGTCAGTTGTATACTGAAAATGTCCTATCTAATAGATAAAACTGCCCTTCCAGCCACTGGTACTAGATGAATTAAGATTCTCCATGACAATGCACCGATACACAAATCGTCCACCGAAACAGACTATTTGAAGAAAAATGGAATTGGTGTTTTGCAACATCCACCCTATAGTTCTGATTTAGCTCCGTGTAACTTTTGGTTTTACTCAGTCGTCAAAGACTCCCTGCTAAAAGACCATAAGCACCAAGCATAGGCCTAAATTTTTGAACCCTTCAACGACAATGGTGACGTCTCCATATGAGTGAAAAATTCTTGAGCGGGACGTTAAAAAACTTACCTGTTTAGTGACCTTGGTGTGAAAGCCTCGGTGCTCTGTGAAACACCCATGGCGACAAGAAATGTTCCGTATTTTGTCAATTTACTGATTTCTTAAGGTTTCGAGTCCCCACATGCTATCTTTTCTCCATCTTATGTTGTTATGCCATAATTAATTGATCGCTCAATACACAAAGACTTCATGGTTCTTAATATGGATTAAATGTTTTAATCTTCAGATAACCTTCATTCAAACTTGCAGTTTATTTCTCATGCATACACAAATTATATTTAGCCAAGATGCATGCGTCTAAAAATTTAATCTTCATGTGTTATTAAAGGCAGGACTGATTCATACTGTATATTGTTTATGGTCCATTCAAGAATTTTTCACTCAGATGTAGAGAAGTCAATTGCAGTGTGAAGTGCCTCTAATACATGTATACACTTCGCATAGCACTCAAGGCCGTAACAGCGAGGGTACTTCTCATCTACAGTGACAAAGAACAGTTAACCTCCGTTTTTACATGTACACACTTCGCATAGCACTCAAGGCCGTAACAGTGAGGGTACTTACTCAGCTACAGTGACATAGAACAGTTAACCTCCGTTTTTAAGGAAATATCTGAAGTACCTTTGACTTTCTTTTGTAATGTCAAGGATTTAGAGAGAAACGTTCACTTCCTACGCAAAACGTCTTACAATTCCGGACTCGAACCCGAGACGTCCCGATTGCGATGAGAACGCCAAAACCACTTCGCTACCATGACATGTTATTGAAAACAAAACTTTGCTAATGTGCATACACATCAGCGACTTCATATTTCATTTCATCTACCAATTTCATGCGGTCACTCAGTGGTATGAGTGTTCGCTGTGCGGTCGGTTGGGGGGGGGGGGGGGGGGGGAGGGGGTGGTCGTCAGTTCGAGCCACGCTCGTGCCATGGTAGCGTCAAACATTGGAAGTGACTGCTCCTTCACCAAACGCTCAGGATTTTTTAAGTGAGAATCGCGGGTTTTTCGTATGATCTTATACAAAGAGACCCCGAGTGACAACGTGCATTGGCAAGTTAAAGGAACTGACCTGGAAATCTAAATGTGTGGTACTTCACTTACTGCCGATGAAGGGACGTAAATCAAACAAACAAATTTCTCTTACCTCAAAAAATATTATATCTTACCTTCGTTTGTAACTGATCATGCCAATCCAGTAGCCTAAAAATTAGTTCCAAATTCTATTTTTTTTAATCAATGATATAGTAAAGTTCCATATCCAATATCGGTTTGTGGATCTGTGTGTTTGTTTTATTGACAAGACATTCAGTAAACGAACAAGTAAATTTATTGTCATAACATTCTGAACGGTTTGGCATGGGTAACCTAAATCTTAAATCCTGGTGCAAAGAGCACGAAAAATCCCAATAATCGCTTTAACTTTAAAAGATTGGGCACACTATGTCTTGGCCTATATGCTATTAATCCTACTTCGGTTGTAATACGAAATTTGATTGGATGCTCGGTATTTCCCCGACCATTTTAAACATGATAACGAATGTAATGTATAAAACTGTCAGCTGCTTTTCCGAGCCATATTGACGGTCACAACACCGATTACTGCGTCACATCAAATGTTTCGTGTAAAGTAAACTCAACAATTTCACAAGAACAGCGCGATTTAATCCCAGCAGCCCTTAGTTCATCTGATTTTCTGCGAATCCCAAGATTAGTTGGTTGTATATTGTTTTACGTCCAGCTAGAAAATATTTCACTCATATGGATTGCAGGTGAAGGGCTGTAAAATTTAGGCCTATGCTCGGCGCTTATTGCCTTTAGCACAGAGGGATCTTGATCGTGCCACACCTGCTGTTGCAGGGGCCTCGATTTTTACAATCTCATCCGAAGGACCCGACCCCCTCATTTAATAGGACAAGCAATGAGAACTGAGGATCAATTTTAACCGAGATCCAAATGGGATCCCAGGAATGGTATGACGCTTTTGTGAATTGTTGGTCAATGAAGATGACGCAAAATTTTGAATGAAGCGATCCTGTGCTGCTGACGTCACGCGTCGTCTACCTGCTCAATGACGATCATTTGTTGACCCATACTGCTGATATATATGCTTCAAAGGCGAAATATGGTGCTTTGTGCTACATTGAAATCTCTTGCAGCTGCAAGTCGTGAACAACTATTTTTAGTTGTTCAATATTACCATATTGCGTTGAACCTCTCTCAGACGCGGCGTTTGTCAAAAAGCGATTACATTATATGTATATCTAAAGACAACGCAATCAAATATCGAAAACCCGTGCATTTCATAGACTACTGGTGCCTGAATCAAGTGCAATCCTAAGTTACAGAATCCGATTTTTAGGCTTTTATGAAAACACGTTGTTTTATTGTCCTCAAATTTTATAGACTATCTATCTAGTGAACAAAGCGTTATATGTGACAACTTAAGTTAATTAATCAGGCAGTTCATTCTACACTAAAAACATGTCTGAAAGAAAAATAATTCTTTTATCTAAATATAATTATTCTTCAGCTAGAAAGTAGTTTTAATGAAAGAATTTAACATTGAAACTTTATTAATCCCATTGTAAGTAAGTAAATTGATGTGTTAATACATCGAGTACGCTTACCCTATCTTAGCCCTCCGGACCAGTTTGTTAAGTATAGAGGGCTTTCTCTGGAGTTTTCCGTCGTCTCTCTGAGTATTATCAACCTCCCCATAAAATGAAATCCGTCTGGCCACATCTACCATGCTCAATTGCCTCCGGACTCCGCTAGACTGAGGTTGACAGTCTGATTCCTCCGCTCTCCGATCCAGTGTTTCTTCTTCAGTATGGTGTCGTTGATTTTCTTTCGTTTCATCTACTTTGTTTGATTTCACCGCACTTAAAAATGTCCCTACAGTTTTGATTTTTACTAGGCGGACATTTTTTTTATCGAGCAAAGACTTGCGGCGAAATGTTTCATGGTGTAAATTGATATCATTCCAAGATGACTTTGCGTCTCTCGAACGTTTTACTACTATCTGCTGATCAGTTTCGGCGATGCGTTTAGGTTCTACAACTTTCTGACACGATCCCCAAGTACAGAACATTGTTACACCTGTAAAAAAAAAAACCACCAATTTTTAATTTGAACACTTTTTTATTGTCACCGAATTAACAAGAAAGAAATGTAGAATGAATCTAAAAGTTCAATGTTCATTCAGCTTTATTCATTTATTTATTTGTATTGGAGTTAGGTGGCTTGGTGGATGTCTGTGTTGACGCTTGTGAAGTAGTTTACATGATTGGATTAGACATAGATTAACGATGCTCTGGTACTACACACCCTAAATCATTAATTTTTAAAAAAAAATAAATATGTGGTTGGTTGATTGTATATTGTTTAATGTTCCGCCCGAAAATTGTTTAACTCATATGGAGACGTCGCCATTGCCGGTGCATGAAGGGCAGTCAAATCTGCGCTTACGGCCTTTGAGCAAAGAGGGATATTTAACGTGCTACACCTGTTGCGACACGGGTCCTCGGTTTATGTGGTCTCATCCGAAAGGACCGCCCCATTTAGTCGCCTCCTATGACAAGCAAGGGAATCTAACCTGGATCCCCACGGAATAAATATCACATGCATGCACAGTGTGCAATAATGCATTGTTTATAATACAGGTTTATAGATAAGAGGTATCTGCTAGAGTGCAGTGCTCAGTGCAAATCCGTAAGGCTTTCCAAGTCTAGATTAAAACGACTTCAGTGATTTCTTACCTTAATGGATTATCTGTAATTAATGTTACCTCTCTGTGCAGTCATTTTGCATGTCCTGCCAACTTTCTAACGACCATTTTGGCAATTAACTGCTAATGACCATTTAGAATGCATAGCTACCAGGCTTGGTCGATAAAAGATATCCTCCTAATCTTGCAGAAAAAAAAGAGTCATTTGACTACAATATTAAAGGAGTATTTAAAACGATTTCTGATAGTTATAAACTAAAGACTCGCTTAATCTGCTCAAGTTTACAGACACATTATGTTTGTCGATAGTAACCAAATAATCTCTAGTCTGCGGTTGTATGTTTCATTTATGATATTATCAATGCTAACTATGATTAAAAATGCTTACGAAATTCTTTATTATTAGTGTACTACAATTCAAAGGATTTCGTTTAGAAATATTATGTAAATCTTAATAAGGGTTAGGTGGTGGAGTCCGTCTAAATAAGCCTTCTCATTTAAAGTATTACTAACATGAACATTATAACAGAAAAATTACATAATTAATAATTGTTTTGTCACAATGCATATGGAATGAAAAGACGATCAACAAGGAAAAATATATGATATTTGATATTTATGTAATTAATGAGCTTGAGTAAATATGTAAAATTTCTAAGTAAACTACATCTGTAGTACAGGTATACATGGGGATGTGGTTGTTAAATGGAACAGAGGAAAAAGGGGCACCGCTTAAAAACCCAACAGGTACATACTATTTACAGGCGCGTGGCATCGTTTTTCACAGTGGAGAGTGAAGCAGCCAGAGAAAAAAATGACTTGACAATCACAACTATCAAACAAAGGCAAAGAAAGAATACACTATTTAAAAAACCAAACAAAAAAAAACCAAAAAACAAAAAAACAAAACAAAAAAACCAAAAAAAAAAAAAAAACACAACAAAAAACAAAAAAGAAAACAAAAACAAAAACAAGAAAAAATATACAAAAACAAAACAAAAAAAGACAACAAACTAACAAAGAAACCTCAAAGAAAGAAAAAAAAAACTAAAAGAGGAAGTTCTGCAAACGTCAGAATTATAATCAATCAATATGCCCCCTTTCTACTATTACTTTCAGCTATTACTTTCATTGTTGTACATCTATCAATATTTCACTATATCAAAATAAATCGATATATTCTGCTGATCTCCAGAGAGCCATTCCTTGCAAAACGATTTGTTAATTTGATGAACTAATAACACACCTATCACCAATTCAATCCATTCGGAACATCTAGCAACTCCTTTTTTATGTTATGAAATGTTCTGGTGCATTCCAAATGAAAGCGTGAATATTCATAATTGCAATACGACTTAACTGGTCCCCGTATGCTTGGAACAATAAGGGGGGAAAAAAGTGAAAATAACGAACAGCGATCGATCTCATATACTCTGCAAAAAAAGAAACGCATAGCCCTTTTGAAATTTTCAAAATGCAAATTAAGTATTTTACCAGGTAAACTGAAATGGTCAATTGAGTAATTGATTTTTTACAGGTAAGTATGAAACTTTAAAGGTCTGTTCATTTGATTTGGCTCTCTGCCAAATTAGCTCGGCGATTCTCTAAAATTGCACATCACCTCTATCGCCATGGAATTTGGCTTACGTTTTTCACGAGAACTTTGTGCTTAATTCAACCACTACATTAAAGCGTATAAAAGGACGAAGTTTGAAGCTTGAATTCATCATAACGTTAAAATGCTGCCATGCCAAGGTTGGACCCTGCTACTCGAAATATCGTCATTGGCCGTCTCCAGGCCGGAGTATCCTAAAGTGAGATTGCACGAACTGAAAACGTAAATCAGAGCACAATTTCTCGGCTGTGGAACAGATTCCAGCAGACTGGCTCTACTAATGACCGACCGAGGAGTGGGCGACCTCGCATTACGACTCCTGGACAAGATCGCTACATCCGGGTCTTTCATCTACGGAATCGAACCGTTGCTGCAACAGCTACTGCAGTCGGAATACCTGGATTGAGAAGAATCAGCTCGCAGACAGTCCGCAACCGACTTCGACAATATGGCATTAGACCCAGAAGACCGTATTTTGGAGCAGTTTTGACACCGTTACACAGACGAGAAAGAGTCCGATGGTGCAACAGATTGAGGGGCTGGACATTCCGCAACTGGCGTAGAATCTGGTTCAGCGATGAGTCCCGTTTTCTGCTACAGAAACGTGATGGAAGAATCCGTGTATACCGGCGCAGGAATGAACGTTTCTCTTCCTCGTGTGTCCAAGAAGTGGATAGCTTCGGTGGAGGTAGCGTCATGATGTGGGCGGCGATCTCTAATGACCGTAAAACAGAACTGGGACATGTCCCGGGCAATTTAACGGCTCAAAGGTACAGAGACGAAATTCTCCAACCTCACCTTATGCGCGTAATTGACCGACAGAGGGAGTTATTCCAACATGACAATGCTAGGCCTCACACAGCCCGCTTAACAATTGACTACCTTCAGCAGAACAACATTAATGTGCTACCATGGCCTTCCAAATCACCGGACTTGAATCCGATTGAACACTTATGGGACCAACTGGATAAACGTGTGCGCCTGCGCCAACCTCCGCCTCAGACCCTCGATCAGCTCCGTCAAATGTTACAACAGGAATGGCGAACAATTCCACGCAATAACGTAAGAACATTGATTGACTCTATGCCAAGGAGATGCAGAACTGTGTTGGCAGCTCGAGGTGGTCATACACGGTACTAACTTAAACGTGACAGGAAGTGTTCTTAACTGTGATGATCTGACTTTTTTTTCCACCAATATCTAAGGTTTGGACTGTAATTTTTTCAATTGAAACAATTCTAGTGAATATCTACATTTTTTATTGTAAAATCATAATCCAAAATACATCTACTAAAATCTTAAAAAATCCATTATGCGTTTCTTTTTTTGCAGAGTATATTTAAAATCCTGTCAAGAATAAATATTAAATCGGGGTCCCTGGAAACATCAGAAATGGGTCAGGTACTTAGAAGGAATAAGCATCACCTGCCGACCGGTTACACCCGTCAAGAGCCTCGTAAACGGAATTGTCTGTAGTCAAAATCAATATGGAAAAACGGTCGAACAATTGAGTTAAAACAAGTCAGAGATCATTTGACCTAATGATAGTTTGTATCTGTAAATTGGTACAATACAATTGGGTGTCCGGGTAGCGTTAGTGGTTAACGCACTCGCTTCTCACCGCTGCGACCCGAGTTCGATCCTCCGGATCGACAGTGGTTGTATGTGAGAGGGTATTGTGGTCGCCCACTCGGACACGTGGGTTTCCTCCGGGTACTCCGGTTTCCTCCCACATCAATGACCCCTTCACGCCAAAACTCTGAGCCGACGAGAAGCATTAATATAAGTTGTAGAACTTGTTTGTTAATCGTCGTGAAATAAATAAAGTTTAAACGTTAATACAACGACCATCAAATTTGCGAAATACAGATTTGAAATGAGACAGCTGAAACCTCTGTAACCGCTACTTATCTGTAAGTAGCCTGCCTCGGTAATCAAACACAAAACCAGTTTACGGTAGCGAACGTCAACGTTGATAGCGAGTGGGTCATTGTTTATTCTGGTTTTTATGTTTGTATCGGTATAATAAAACAGTTATACTGACAGACATTCGTCAAAAAATGTGTGTTTCAAAAATCTTTTGGTTTCCAAAATGCATTTAATGGACATTTTAAAATTTTCTTTGAAGTTAAGGTATTCACCTATACATATAGAAGTAACTTCATTGAGATAGAAACTCGTATATTTGCATGATGTTAAATAGACTCTAACAAAGTAACTGCTCCGGAAATTGTGATGTCTGATTAAAATTAGACCCTCACGTAACCTGATACACAAGGTTTACGTAGCGAGTATGCGTGAGGATCCGGCATCTAATTAGAATTAAGAACTATGGACGCTGGAGGAAAATATTTTTAATTGCATGATATTACGATATGATAACTATACATATTTACTAGTAGTCTCATAACGAAGGATATGCATTGGCGGATCTAGGGGTGGGTGGGTTAAAGAGTTTTTTTTTAAGCCCCCCCCCCTTCCGTCCTCCTTCCTTGGGCGGCGTTGTGGGTTGCACCCCTTTGAAAGTTTTACGGATCCACAACTGATATGTATAGGTCAATATTGCATAATTACTAGCATTATTTTCTAATTGAAAATTCAGGATGTTTTCTTTGTGTTTACTTATCTGGTTGCTGGTGTATAGGGATGCTGAAGTTGCAAGTGTAATGAGATTTTAAATATGGATAGGTACCAAGGTAACTCATTCCATAACTTAATGGTCTAAGGTAGAAAACTGTTCGTTTTGGGAGGACAAGTACGTCCAATTGAAGCATCTTATATCTGTAAATCATAATTATATTTCTGTTAATTGCCAGTAATTAAGGTATAATTTGGAATTTTGAACCGTAGATTATATATGATTTAGAGATGTTTTAAAATGCTGTCGGTTGATCATCACTGTGAACTGTAGTCTGCAGTCTAATTCCTGTTGCGAGATGTAAAGGTGTTTTGACCGGTGTCAGTACTCTTGCGGATAACTTGGGAAATTAGTGGCGCGTCCAGGAATGGAAGTTAGGAGGGGCACAACTTCTTGAGGCAAGGGGCCGCCTTATGGCCCCCAGTGGGCCCTGGGGATGAAGCCCCTGGAAGCTCCTGGATTTTATAGACTTTAAATGATATATCCTAAGTAGTTATTTTTACTATTTTCTGTCATTTTCAACAAGGTTAAATTAATAAAATGATACAAATGTTAAGGGTTTTTGTAATAGATATAAGTTCTCCCGAAATAAAGTAACAATAAATCAAAATATCTTGTCAATTATTTCTCTGAGAGTGAGAAAAAAAAAAGATTGCTTCTGTTATCGTTTATTTTTTTTTTTTCTAAACAAGAGACCGTGATTTACCTTAAATTTGAAGGGGGGGGGGGGGGGCGCTAAAATATACACTTGCTACGCTCGCCCCAACGATAGCACCGTGAACATATTTTAAATACTTTACAAACCACGTTTCCCGCAAGATATTTTTTTTTTAAATCAGCGCACAATTCTATGCTTAATAATTCACATAAAAAGGTGAAATTTCGTAGTCCAAATACATTGGATATATTCCAGAATCTAGTATTCTAGTAGTTGATTATGATATACATTTGAATTATTTGGCAATTTTTGATTTGTATGAAAACTGAAAAGAAAAAATTAGACTCAAAAAAAAAAAAAAAAACCTCCTTCAACATACAAAATTGTAATCGAAGAATGTGCTGAAATTCTTCTTTATTTTTAGGCATGGTGACAGAGATCTTTTAAACGTTTATTCCAATCGATGACTGCGCTTTATAAAAGGATAAAATAAAATGAATTTCCCCGTCGTGAGCCCCTTCCGCAGTCTCAGCACTCAAGACGGATGTAAGCTGTGTTGTTATGACTGTTTTAATTCTCGGGGTTGATATTCAAGATGGACGCGTTGATACTTTGGCGATATGTACTTCTGATTAGTATATCTAGTAAGTGATGCATGTATATTAATCAAAATTCTCATTCTTTAATCTTATTTTCATGCCGATACCTGGGAGTAAAAATCATCCAGTGTGTATATTGGCTATTGTTCAGGGAAGTAAAAAAAACCCCCAATACTAACAATGTTAGTATGGTCTATTGAGGACTCCCTGTTCATAATACTGGTATATTTTTCTGTGTATAAGATTAACGATATTTACAATTAACCAATATAATATATAAGTTGATCGATTCGTCATCGATGAGATCATGCGATGAGAAATATTCACACTGTGTCCATGTTTATCGTAAATCTAACCACGCCTATATAAACAGACAGACAAAAAACATTCTGATATATAAGTTCCCTGAAACGACACGCAAGTAAAATCAAGGGAAGTTGCAATTTTTTTCATTGTGAGACCCCTTTGTCTGTCTGAGCTAGCGAGGACTTTGTTTATTGGTTTTTGATTGTCAAGTGGCTGTGTAATTTCAGGAAATTACCGCAACCCATGAAATCCGAGATACATAATGATGTTATATGCTTCAAAAATACACCATGTTTTCCTAAATAACACATACAGTGACGCTGAATCCATTGACCTTAAAACTAAACAGTATCGCTTCGTTTAGCCAGAAATGTCGAAATTAACATATCCGTAGATCTATGACAGATATATTTCAAACCTCGAAGGTGGAGGAAGTTGTTTTTTGGGGTTTTTTTGGTTTTTTTTTTTTTGGTTTTTTTTTGTTCTTTTGTTTTTGTTTTTTGTTTTGTTTTTTTGACTATGATGATAATAAAGAAACAATTAACATAAATAGATAGAAACATGATGATAGAAAACCTACAGGAATCTACCTACCTATAACTCACGTGATTTAAATTCTTTTTATTTGTTTGTTTTTTGTTCATTAAAGTTGAGACTTTTTTTTCTCATTTGTGTTACACAAACACTCAAGAGCAGCAGCCGTCAATGTACAAAATGAAATCAACCAAGAACAGTGTTATTGTCAGTCATAAAATCTTCAATACTACAAATTTCTAACAGATGTACGAAGTCGATGCTGGGTTTGAATATCCTATTGAAGCTTGATTAAGTCCTATCTATATTAATGTAGATTGCTAAGTAGCTATGCGCACTGTCTTTGTGTAATTGTATACATATCACCATAGGATGCTATGCGTTATCAATTAAATGGCTTCAGAGCAGACGAAAAGATAGAGCATATATTGATCTCTGCAGAAAATTAGGAAAAATCAATATATGTATCATTCATACCGTATTGCATGTCCCGGGAAGTCAAGAAAAGACCATGGCTGGTTGTGGTGGTGTTTTTATCATTATTATTATTATTATTATTATTATTATTTTGGTAATCAAACACTTATTATAGAAAGTTAAAAACGTACATTTCTCAGTCTTCAAAAAAAAAAAAAAGAAAAAAAAAAAAAAAAAAGGAGCAATTATGCACAATGGATGAATGATGTCAAATTTTATACAAAATAATAGCAATTTGTAGAAATATTCCAAGTCCCTTATATTTAAGACGGAATATCATGCATGATTATTGTAAGCAAGCTGGTCGAGAAAAACACAGGTGATCTGTGCGTAGAGTATTTTGAATAATGGATTCAATTCCGCTAATATCTATTTCATGTTCATAAATCTTTTGATGTCTAATATATTCTATTTTATCACGATGTCAATTCTTTTTTATCAAACAATTAAAATTTCAAATATCAGTTTATCACATTAAAAAAATATTTGATAGAAAATATGTTTATAGTTTATCACAAGAAAAAAAAAATATATACAGGTAATATGTACATAGTGTGTATATTGATAAATAGGCATTTTCCTCGCCTTGTTCACCCAACTTCTTTTGTAGACATTTTTGCTCCATAAACTTTGAGTTGTATCCAAATTGTGAAATAATTTTTATGTGATAAGGTATGTGCATATTGTAGGAGTTAAGTAGCTATATATGATATGTAGAAAAGTATACTGGCGTTGTTCTCGTGATCCCCACCTCTCTCTCTCTCTCTCTCTCTCTCTCTCTCTCATAATAAATACCGTTGTAAATCAGTATGGATGTGAATGTCATTTTTGCTTATGTCCGAGTTTGTTTGAATTAATGTCACTTATATAGTGTTGCTGAGTTTTATCATAAAGCTCGAAAATTTTATAAACAATTCATCTTCATCTGACAAAAGGCAATGTATATCACATACAGAGAGAAAGAAAGAATAAATGAGCCTAAATTTAAACATGGCAATCTTGACAAAGAGGGGCACACAACCCTATAAGATAACATTGAAGGGGCATGGACGCGAAAATTTTCAAATTTTATTTTTCCATTTTTAATGTTTACAGTAAATAAATAACTAACTAAGGTATTTTTAATGATAGGCAAAAATTTGATCGTCAGTTTTCGAGATACAAAAGAAATACAGAGTTCGCAATTATTTATTTATTAACAAAAATGGACATAAGTCAGTTAAAAACACAAACATTGCAATTCATCTGAATCATCTGTAATATGGTGATCATTTGTAACATTGCAATTTATCCCAATCACCTGTAAAATTGTAATTTATCCCAATCATCTGTAACATTGTAATTTTATTCAATCATCTGTAACATTGTAATTTATCTCAATCATCTGTGATTCTGTAATATATCTCAATCATCTGTAACATTGTAATTCATCTCAATAATCTGTAACATTGTAATTTATCCCAATCATCTGTAACATTGTAATTTTATTCAATCATCTGTAACATTGTAATTTATCTCAATCATCTGTGATTCTGTAATTTATCTCAATCATCTGTAACATTGTAATTCATCTCAATAATCTGTAACATTGTAATTTATCTCAATCATCTGTAACATTGTAATTTATCTCAATCATCTGTAACATTGTAATTTATCCCAATCACCTGTAAAATTGTAATTTATCCCAATCATCTGTAACATTGTAATTTTATTCAATCATCTATAACATTGTAATTTATCTCAGTCATCTGTAACTCTGTAATTCATCTAAATCTCTCACGAGAATTCCAGATATTTATTCGCGGTAAACATCAGCATCTAACCACAGCTAAATATTCTTTACAAAGAACCTATAACTATCATTACCCCCCCCCCCCCCCTTGGAACGTATTATCGTCGGCGACAATGCGTACAGACGGACGACAATACGTACCGACGGACGGAATATGTACCGACGGACGGAATATGTACAGCGAAGGTAGATACATATCGTCGTTAAGGACGCTATATGCCGAACAGCAGTATGTACCGTCACAGTGTGCATTCAACGCCGGGATTGCAAGAGTCTTGAATTTCATACACCGTCACATTAAGCATTGTGATAATTTAACTAATTTATTATTAGTTTATATTATCGTAAAACGTGTAAAAGTTAATTGATTTATAGTGCAGAATCTTTCAATAATAAATAACCGTATTTTATCCTTTGAACTTTAAATACAAGAGCATACTTTCACTCAGTAAGTTAACTTTCTAATTATTCCAATGGTCTACTTGATATTTAAGGGAAAAAAAGGACGGAAAGAGAAGAAGAAAAAGATATCACGTGACCTATATTTATATATTTTATTCGTAATTACAAGATATGTTCTCGTAATTATGAGATATGCTCTCGTAATTACAAGATAATTACCTCGTAATTACGAGATAATTATAATTACAAGATAGTGGAAGGTGAATTTATTTTTTATGATGCTAATAGGCTTTCGTCAAAAACCTACAACGAGAGAAAAATTGAACTTTCACCTCTACGATGGCAGCCAAGTGACATAATTTAAATCAATTATCAACGCATATGATTAATTGTTGCTGAGTATGTCAGTTTAATCAGTTATGTAAAGTGATGCTCTTGTCACGAGGACTACTTTGGATTTATGCTATTACAGAACAGAACACAGCTCTAGGCGTTTTAGATATATTGCAAAAATATCTTCCAGTAAACTATATATAAAATATTTCTGGGACCAAGAGTGAAATATACCGAGACGTAGAGATCATAACAGTTGACGTAAAAAAGATAGCAGATGATTCCAAGAACCTAAATTCACATTGCAGTGGCATGTCTAGAGAAGGGTTACGGGGGCTGCGCACTCTCCCCTTTTAGCTGCATATATGTAACAAAAATGGTCATTTTTCTTGCCATTTTAGAGTCTTCCACCCACCCAGACCCCCTTTTTTGTGCGGAAAAATTACCAACTTGAACATGGACCCATCCTTGCTATATAGCACGCCAAAGAATGCCCGATGAAATTATTCTCTCACGATCGTCAACAGAAATATTTCGTCAATCCTTATGAGAAAAATGTGAGTGCAATGTCCAATTTGCGTATGTCCTTGTCGTTTGATTACACATGTACTAACATGAGCAACGGTTTACACATTCTTACGCCGTGATGAAGAAATACATCCGCCGTACTCCTTTCCAAAACGGAAAAATGTTACTTCCGGTAGCGAGAATATGTGCACTTTTGGTTCACAGTCTGATCTCGGGTTTCAAGAGAAGAAGGGTGAGATGGATTTGGGCTGTTGCATGTCTCTAGCCATTAATTCTATGATTTTCCTGTACCTGATGATAGAAAACAACGCATTTTTGATGCTTTTCCTTAAATTTATTCCATACATTAAGTTATTGCCATCAATGGTATGTCGGAAATGCTAAAGGAATTGAATGACTGTCTCCAAAGGAATAATAAAAATGAACAGCTACTCAGCTACGGCGCTACCATGGGAGAGTTTTACGTATCGGCACCATACATTCGAGGAAAAGCCTGTTTTGCCAGCCTTGTTCATAATTCAGAAAAGAAAATGTTAAGCACACCATGAATTAGTGTTTGATCCACTAAGAAAATATTGCAAGGCTAATTTGTCAAATGTCACGTGACATGGAGCGGGGAATATTGAATGTAATTGAGCAGAAACTAATCTAAAAGCTGTAGGATGTTAGCGACATTTGAGAAAAGACATTCAAAGATACACTTTCTCTGCTGGTGGCAGTAAGCCAGATGCAAATTTTTATGTAGACGAAGTGTACAAAATTCTTCGACTGTCCAACAAAAGTGCAGTTGAGGAAGAAATCGAGACAAGAAATTCCAGCTGGAGTAAAAAAAAATTTTAGGCTACTTCCTGGCTCGTATTCAACCCACGATAAAATAGTTTGCTCGTGGCTATGTAGAAAAATTCGTTAAACTACATCCTGAAAACAGTGTCACATCAAACCCGAGCCTTATTATCATTTACATTTTTGCAATAGTATTATCTCGGTGAAGTAAGGAGAGGCAAGGCGGGTGTAGGTGTAGGGAATTTTACCCTCAAGTCAAAAATATCAGAACTTACAGATTTCTCTCGATGAATGTAAATACTCGTATACAGATACTGGTCGTAAGAATAACTCAGTCCATCTTAGAGGCAACTAAAAATCAAGAATTCTTTTTTACAGATGACAATGAGGACTCAACGGAGTAAAATGCTCCATGTATTTAATATTACTTAGGAGAAATATTAAATTCATGGGACATTTTACCCTATCATCCTAATATATAGAAGATTAATTGCAAGCACGCTTTACATAGGATTAATTATCCTACTGAAAAGTATGGGAATATTAGATATTTTTAAATTGATTTTTCTCAAAATCTTTTTCATAAAGGGTAACAAAACGTTTGGACTTTGCCGTGTCTAGAGTTAAATGCTGTACTGTTATATCTTCATCTGTAAAACTTTTTGACAGCGCAATATCGAATTTGATTTCGTCCGTTATTCAGATGAACATTGCAAATATAATGCATTCTTCGGAACAAAATATTACTGCTCATTTTGTGAATCCGATGTTCAGAAAAATGGAAATGACTGTGATGTTTGTGCAATTGCAAACGCCGTAGAGTTGTGTTTTGGTGTACTTTCAGCAAATGTTGCGTTTAATGCGGAGACTGGGACCCCATCTAATGGATTGCACAAAGAACGGAATTTTCCATAAACTCCCATCATCAACTTGCAAGCGCCAACAATCAGTAGAATTAACATTTGATATAAAATGTTTTGTACTTGTAGAATTCATGTTTAATTGTACAAAGTGCCCAGTGTTTTCATTCAAAATGTCAGAATTCGACACTTAGTAGTAAATAAATTAAGAGGTCAAAAGTTCATAAATAATAGAGTGACGTTATCAAATTTCTTGTAATTCTAGAGATCTCTATACATTTTCTGTTATTTTTCCCTATATATACATTTTAGTGCATCGCATGTAATCTATCACGGGGACATTATTCATGTTTACTCGATTAAGTTTCTAAATTCACTGAAATGCACGGAAACTTTTATCATCCATGCAAAATATGAATTTGTGATTGTCAGCCAAAAATAGTAAATATGGCGCTATTCACAAAACACAGAAAAGTCACGGATGCACGAAAAAGGATTTGTAGATAGAATCTATCAGTCACGGGAATTTTCCGTGCATTGTAACGTCACCGTAACTGTTTCATCATATCATGAATATGAGAAAATTACGGACTGAAGACTATAATTATTTATTTCATAAAACAAGTATATTTTAGTTTAATCGTTATTTCATATTGTTTCTTTAATATAAACACTTTATAGAATTTCCTTTACTTTTGTATCAGTGAATTCGTGACAAAATAATTGTATGTGATTCGTCCGTGATTTGCACAAGTTCCGTGCTTCCGTGACTAGCAGCGGAATTCTATCTCTCTGAGAGAAAAAAAATTGCGACAGACCAGATAGCTACTGAATTATCCCTTATCAAAACATTCGATTTACAGCGCATTCGATTTAAATAAGGTGTTATGGCTGCTATCGTAACTACTCGGTTATTTCCGTAACTGCAAATAATCGACGCCATCTATTGCCATGAATGCAACTATGACGTCACGATATGAAACACGAACTTCGGGGCTAAAATAAATGCAGCTAAGATTTCAGAAATAGCTAAAATAATTTCCACTTATAAGTTTATGTACCAGATTAAATAAGACTTTAATGGTATCCAAACTGAGTCTTTTGTGAAGATTAATCTTAAAAATAACACACTATACAGGGATTCGGTTGTCATCTTTGACCATCATCCACATGCGCGCTTCCGGCGAATAATTGCATTGATTTGATGCAATCTTTACGCTCGATCCACATCCGAGTGTTATCCGATTGATATGATTTTATTCTTGCATCACCATTTCAAAATTTTAATACAACAAAATTCATAACATATGCGTCTAAACATACCTTCATTATTTAAAACCCCATTTGAATTGAAAACTCACAGCTTCAAAGTTTGTTAACGTAGGCGTAATAGGCTGCCAATCAGTTTCCAAGAATCTCGTTGATATCCATACTCATATTTTATTATTATTATTATCATTATTATTATTATTATGTCATTTTACTTAGAAACAAAACTGTCTATGTGAACTAATTTCACCACAATATTGTAGTCAATGAATATCCCAATTTTCTCTCCACAGAAACGCACAAAGAAATGACTGCTAAAGAGATTGATTGATTATGTATTGTTTAACGTCCCGATCGAGAATTTTTCACTCATATGGAGACGTTTCTGCTAAAGAGACACTACAGCTCATTTTCCACACTTTAATCCAGTGGGTTTTTTAATTATTAAAACAAGTACCGATAAAATGATACTTGTACAAATCATGTCGATACTGACAATTTTGAGCAAATTGAATACATCCATTTGTTCTCATCTGCGCTTGAAAATCATCCGGTATTCAAAGGTGTCTTCATGCTGACATGGGATTTTAAATGCATATTTATATCACGTGGTTTTGAATGACAACAAAGGTGTTGTGTAGAAACTTATTTAAATACCTCTTAGGGGTTCATACTCGACTTTTTCAAGTATGAGGTTATTCCTTGCTTTTTATAATTATGTAGTTATAAATCATTATTTTAACATAAACTCTCTCATGCCCCAATTGACCACAAAGTGTTTTAAACTAACACGCGATGTGTTCAATTTTTGGAGTAGTCACTGTGTCTTCGATAGTTCTGGCGTGTGTTTCTTCTAGCTCTTGATTATCCAACGTTAATACTGATCCCCATTCCATTTCTATATCTTTTCTCGCAGAATCTGTTAAAATTCTGGGTCTACTCTCTGCACGCTTTCTCTCATTGGCGGACATACTGCACTGTTTACCGTCTGTGCGCATGCCTTTGAAGATCGAGAGGTGGATACTCAATGTTTTTTGTATGGACCGTCAAGAAGTAGTAAGACCTTTGACCGTCGCAAACTTCGGATAAATTTTTAAAGGTCGTAATTTTTGAACGATTTTTTTTCGTCAACATGAATATTTATATGAATTTTCATAAAAGTTGATGCAGGTATATTTGACAAAACAAAGAGAAATAACTCCATAATTTGATGGTTTGGGCTAAAATCACGTATTCAGTGGAAAACGGAAATCTCTCTCTCTCTCTCTCTCTCTCTCACTCTTCAGGTATTATAAATTGCCATTCTTCAGCAAATTTAAAATTTATACCAAATCTATCGTTGTGTCACGGGGTGGGTGGGGGGAGGGTTTACAAATCAAAACACGACGAAAATGTTCACTCTTTGATCAATTACAAATGATCTAAACTATGAAAAGTGAAGATGAACAATTTTGACAAATTAAATGATTATTTATATATATCAAAAATTATTTTAAAATCTATGACTTTTAGAGCCTGATTTCATTAGAAGATTTCTATACCCCCTAATCAAAATGAGTTGTAAATAAGTGCAATTAATTAATTAACTCAGGTATTAAATCAATATTTAATTACTAGTGAATTCTACTTTGCATCAAAAGAGTCTAATTATAGCAAAACTGCAAAGCTTTTTAATATTTACGAGTTGAAAGTGAAATACAGAGTTACCGTGCGTTGTTCTTTAAGCTTATTCAATTAATATAATGCATTTACATTTACTCAAATCTTTTCTCTTATATTTCTTTTGAAAGGAACGCTTCTATGTAAATATATCGTTGACTTATGAGGCTGGTGTTGGTTTCAGTCTTTAAAAAAAAGCTTATTGATTTTCGCTGCCGTCGATGACTTTAGGACACATGCGTGTAGTTATTTGTTATTCATGCGTCGCTATAGTTCTAGTCCATTTAAATAACTTGTAGGGATAGAAAAATCCATTTCATAGTCGTTATCTGAGCAGCATGAATTGAGGACGCATTTTAAGTTTCTTACCTTGAAATTTAATTTCGTATTTCTCGGTGTACTTTTAACAATGAAATTACTTCATATGCGTTTACTTACAAACTCACTTCTTTGGAAATAATATTTAAAAATGTCATGAAATGTCGTTACTGAATGTAGCCCTACAGCTTAAACCCTGATCAGGGTATAGAGCATTGTCTTCAAGGTACACAATTTTTAAGTGTAATTTTAATATATTTAGCAGCCCTTTCGTAACCTAGCGAGGGCCCTGTTCTGTTTTATGTTTTGAGTATGAAGGGATTTCATGTAGACGAACGCTTAAAAAGTTTAAGGTCTTGTCGTAATTGAATGAATACAAAACCATGTTCGACGAGATTCATTCAAGAGTATTTGCGGCATCTTGTATGTTTGGATATTTGGAAGGAACTAGTGTGTGAGACTGATCTCTCCCACAACAGTACTATTTCCCAGTGATGTTCTTGAAAGGCAAACGCTGCAATGTTTGCTCGGCATGATTTTTTTTCAAGTAACACAGAGTGGATGATTCTTGTCCTCAAACAAACTGTGCTTACACTGGAGTTTAGTTCCGGTTGATTGCCTTTAGTTGCAAAGAATTTATGGTCTGTATTCTTTTGTATCAAGAGCAAACATGCATTTAAGGAAGAACATTGAAGTAAAATGCACAAATCTTACACAAAATATTAAAATGGTGTTTATACGGGCGAAAATTTTAAAACAATAAAAGTGTGCCAATAGGTGGATTCGAACCAGGACACTAAAAATGTGAGCGTTTGCGGTCTTACCATCTGAGATATACTAACTATAAATATAAACGGCATAAATATGAACCACGATGATAGAAATAGGTTTTCGCATTTTTGTAGGTTTTTTTCCGACCCCAGGGCAGGGGTGCACCTAAAAAATTCTATTTCAAATCATTTCTTAGATCAAATCCTATCAAAATACCATGGTTCTTATTAGGGACAGAAAGACATCTAGGCCAAATGTCATGCAAAAATAGGCGTTTTTACTGAGAAAATGCTGTTTTATCGAACTTTGAAGGTTAATTTAAAAATTGCTTATACGAAATTTTAGGTTGAAAATGCAAATTTGAAAACGTTAGAAATATATACGGTAAAAAAAACAAATGAACGTTGATTTTCAAAAGTGATTTTTTCCGGAAATCATTCTTTCCTATAGGTCAGTTCTTTTGATATTCCTAATACATCCTTGATATTCTTTTCATCCTCGACAATGAATACATATTTGTTGCAAACTAGTTCGAACCAGTGTTTTATTACTACCTTTACCAAATATGGAGTGTTGTGAAGGGCAAAGGGTGTTTCGTTTAAAGTAACGAAAGGTGCAAAGTTATGATATTCAGTACTGAAATCTAACTGAAAATACACAAAAATATAATTACAAATAATAAAATAAGAAAATCTTAATGTTACCTTCAATACCTGATAAGGTAAGGAGGAATGCATTTCATTGTTTAATTGTTACACTTTCCTTTAAACAGTTGGTTATGCACAAAGTCAGTGTTCAGGGTCTCGATGCGGGCAATGTCTCATTGCAGACGGATGTGCCTGGTGTAAAGACAGGGTAAGAGAGAGAGACAGAGACAGAGAGAGAAACAAAGATGCAGAGAGAGAGAAACAAAGAGGCAGAGAGAGAGAGAGAGACGAAGAGAGAGAGAGAGAAAGAGACAAAGAGAGAGACAAAGAGGCAGAGAGAGAGAAAGAGGCAAAGAGAGAGAAATGCAGAGAGAGACAGGCAGAGAGAGAGAGATAGACTGAGAAGCAGAGAGAGAAACAAAGATGCAGAGAGAGAGAAACAAAGAGACAGAGAGAGAGAGAAAGAGGCAAAGAGAGAGACAAAGAGGCAGAGAGAGAGAAAGAGGCAAAGAGAGAGAAATGCAGAGAGAGAGAGAGAGGGGGATTTGTAAATTGCTATTAAATTAATACTATAGCAGCTTGATAAGAACAGAATCGAGTGCTGTACACTTTACAAAATACAAATTTTTGAAAGGATATATATTTATATATTCCCCTACAGAATTACCCAAAGACGAGATGTGCGACAGAAGCACAATTACGAACAGACAGTTGTGTTAACATAGTCAAAAGAAAGGAACATAAAATTGAACTGATCAAGGTATGTAAAGCACACCTATCAAATATCTTGGTTTGCACAGAAGAACCATATTCGATATTTATATGATATATCAGAAGCGACTTTCTAAAGTATGTTAGTATATACAGTACTAACACTGTATAACCACAATGTCATATACATTGGTATTTATAGATGATGTTTTGTTTTATATAACATTACCACTTTATGACTACGGTTTTGTCTACAATAGAACTCAAATATAGATGGGGGCCTCCGTGGCCGAGTGGTTAGAGCATCGGGCTCAAAATCACAAAGCCTCTCACCTCTGTCGGTGCGTGTACGAATCTCGACCGCGGCGTTATGTGAGCAAGTTTGCCAGTTTACTTGCGGAAGGTCGGTGGTCTCTTCCCAGGTACATTGTATCTGGGTTCTCTCCTCCACCAACAAAAACTGGATGCCACCAGATAACTGAAAAATTGTTGAGTGTGGCGGAAAGCAATAAATAATCAATCAATCAATCAAATATAGATACGATGTTATATGTCGTGGAAATACTGCATATATATATATATATATATATATATATATATATATATATATATATATATATATATATACTGCAATAAGTAGAACCACAAATATAAACATGATGTTTTATTCATTAGAACCACAATGTAAACATGATATATTCATTAGAACCACAATGTAAACATGATATATTCATTAGAACCACAATGTAAACATGATATATTCATTAGAACCACAATGTAAACATGATATATTCATTAGAACCACAATGTAAACATGATATATTCATTAGAACCACAATGTAAACATGATATATTCATTAGAACCACAATGTAAACATGATATATTCATTAAAACCACAATGTAAACATGATATATTCATTAAAACCACAATGTAAACATGATATATTCATTAAAACCACAATGTAAACATGATATATTCATTAGAACCACAATGTAAACATGATATATTCATTAGAACCACAATGTAAACATGATGTCTTATTCATTAGAACCACGGTGTAACACGTTTTGATCATTAGAACCACGATGTAAGCATGTTTTGATCATTAGAACCACGATGTAAGCATGATGATATATTCATTAGAAACACGATGTTATACATACAATATATTCATATTTTGACTTGAGCATCACTGAAGAGACATTAATTGTCGACATGCTCATCTGGTGCATCAAAATTGGTACCGTTTATGTTTTATATATAAACTATAATTTATGCATTTGAAAAAATGTTAAATCTTTATATCATAAACAGTAGAAACCGATATGAACACGATTTTATTTAAAAGTTGGACGGTTGAACACGATGTTTTATACAGTAGAACCACGATATAAACACGATACAAACACGATATAAACACTATGTTTCAAACAGTAGAACCACGACACAAACATGATGTTTCATACTGTAGAACCACGATATAAACACGATAAACACTATGTTTCACGAAGTACAATCATGATACAACACAGTGCTATGTTTCATGTAGTAAAGCCAGGATAGAAACACGATGTTTCATATAGTAGAATTACGACATAAACACGATTCTTGAAGGGACGTAAAACAAACAATCACTGTAGACTTTAGCGTGATAAACAACCCTCCCTGCTAAATGAAACACACCATGAGTGCCTAGCATAAGCTATGCCTGTGAGATATGTTCGAATATACATTGTACAACAAATATGAATGTTATATGTATGCCTTATTACAATCTATGATTGATTGCTTGATTGTTTCACGTCTCGTTTAGAATTTTTCACTCATATTGCGACATCACCAGCTGCAGGTAAAGTACCGCAAATTTAGACCTATGTTCTGCGCTCAAGGCCGTAGCAGTGAGGGTTCTTTACCGTGCCAATGCCTGCCGCGACCCGGGACCTCCGTTTTTATGGTCATATCTGAGAGGCCCGTGATTATTGCTTCTAAATGCCGAGCGTTTTGGCACAAATCAATCACTACGGTAACCCATCTTTACGTCTTAGGTTTGACGCGGCCATTGCACAAGCGGGGCTCGAACTCACGACATAAGAACGCTCTACCTCTGAGCTACCGCGACCGGTTACAAGCTATGAGGATAAAGACAAATTGTTCCAAAATAACAAACATATTCCCTAAATAATTGAAAAAATCAGTATGTAATGATTTAGATGAACAACTATTTATCTAGTTATTTATAGATGTTTGTTTATAGCCGCCTGAGCAATTTTTCAGCTATCCGGCGGCTGTCACCATTACCGGTGACAGGGCTGCAAATTTAGGCACTATGCTCGGCACTCAGGGCCTTTGAGCAGGGAGGGATCTTTATCGTGCCACACCTACTGCGACACGGGACCTCGGTTTATACGGTCTCATCCGAAAGACCGGCACCTACGTCCCACAGTGGGATTCGAACCCCCGATTCAAGGATCATCAGATCTTTGAGCCCGACGCTCTAACCACTGCGCCACGCGGGCGGCTTATAGATGCATGGAATATAACTCATTAATTCATACATGTATACATTCAGAACGTAACACAGTCGGTGTAGCTAGATGAGATGTTTTTTTTCATTTTTTCACAGAACCAGGATTTTTCTGACGGAGGACCAGGCCAGGATTCAGTGCAAATCAAACCACAGCACGTAAAAATTAAACTGGTTCCCAGTAAGTTGAAGTATTATTTTCAGCATTAGAGAGCAATTCGTTCTCCAGAACATTACAGAAAATGTGCACTAAGGAAATAGATAAAGGAAATGAAAATGTTAAAAAATATGATGTTTTCCTATAAATGTATGAACTTTAGGTGTGTATTTAATCAAATGTTAAATGGTTGATAAGTTCAATTTGTTCGCATTTTATTAATGTATAGTCAAAACGTCTAAAAAAAAATGCATATCATAAAGAAAACCCATTTCAGTCTGCAATTGAAAATATTATCTCATTTGATAAAAATGGAAGCCAGTAATAAAACCTTATTATCAAACTTTCTAAATCTTGTTTTATTTTTTTTCAGACAAAGTGCTAAGCAAGTTCAATGTGTATTACAAAATCGCCAGAAATTTTCCTCTAGACCTTTATTTTTTAAATGATCCATCCTATACTATGAGGGAACTGCAGAGCTCCTTAAAATCGTTAGCCAAAGCCATTGGTAAGTACAGTAAGGGGTGGTTTAGATACACTGTAATATTTCAATAACCAGGGGTATATGAACTAAACCGTGCAGAGCGACAAGAAGTCGTGGACAGACTTTGTTGTTTTTAGTTGTCGCTTTGCAGGTCAGACTTTGCTGTTTTTAGTTGTCACTATGCAGGTCAGACTTTGTTGTTTTTAGTTGTCACTATGCAGGTCAGACTTTGTTGTTTTTAGTTGTCGCTTTGCAGGTCAGACTTTGTTGTTTTTAGTTGTCGCTTTGCAGGTCAGACTTTGTTGTCTTTAGTTGTCGCTTTGCAGGTCAGACTTTGTTGTCTTTAGTTGTCGCTTTGCATGTCAGACTTTGTTGTCTTTAGTTGTCGCTTTGCAGGTCAGACTTTGTTGTCTTTAGTTGTCGCTTTGCAGGTCAGACTTTGCTGTTTTTAGTTGTCGCTTTGCAGGTCAGATTTTGTTGTCTTTAGTTGTCGCTTTGCAGGTCAGACTTTGTTGTTTTTAGATGTCGCTTTGCAGGTCAGACTTTGCTGTTTTTAGTTGTCGCTTTGCAGGTCAGATTTTGTTGTGTTTAGTTGTCGCTTTGCAGGTCAGACTTTGTTGTTTTTAGTGTCCTGGTTGTGGAGATTTGAATTCTTGGAAATGTTTATCCACTAAATCAATGGAAATTTGAACCTCAAGAATATATAATTTTAGAGTGTACATGAAAATCAATGTAGGTTGATATTCGAGAAGAACGTTGTTAATTTCACAGATGTAAAGATCTTGCGGTGATAATTGTATATTCCTTTATCTTTGATGTGTTTAGTGATAATGATCCATTTCGGAGAGAGAGAGAGAGAGGAGAGAGAGAGAGAGAGAGAGAGAGAGAGAGAGAGAGAGAGAGAGAGAGAGAGTCTTACTTCAAATATATCATATTGAAAGTGGGCAAACAATTTAAACCTTCTCAATGTACAGAAAATGGAATATGCAAGTAATAAAAAGACAGAATCACGTGATATATCACATGATAATTTATATAACTTTCCATTAGATAAGGAAGTTTTACTCATCTTCTGTGGACACAGGGGACATAATAATGCTTTCTAGTTAGTGGTGTTTATTGGATTTGAAAATAGTTCATTTTATGATATATCAAATGATATATCAAAGCCAATGGTTTTGATTCAAAATCTACCAACTCTAACAACTAAGATCTAGATAGTCTGGATTTCCTTAGTTAAACAATTCTCTGAACGTCATTAATATACAGTACTGTACATCGATGCATAGTTTATTATAATGGATTAAAATAATATATACATATTTCTAATTTTAGCGCATTTAAATTTTGGCGCAATCGAATCTGATGCTCTCTTTATCGAAATACGTACTCAGTAGTCGTGATTTAGCGCTTATTTGGTGTTTGATAAGACCGCCGAATATTAAGAAATAAGAAAAGAAAATATACAGCATTCGTGAATTTCATCCGTTACATTCAAAACATTGGAGTCACAATGCAGATGTTAACTCGGCACAGAATGAAAGATACATCACCGCACGGATGGGAACATTCTTCAGCGATGAGTTGTGCATTATGACGTCAAATGTTTTGACTGTAAAGGATAAAAATCACGAATGCTGTATATTTCATTTCTTGCCACTTAATGTTTCGTGGTCTTACTGGATAGACATTTCCATAGTAATTGAACGCAACCATGAATTAACGCTTTTTGCATCACCATCAAAAAAACCGACAAAAGCTCTAAAATATGAATCCCGTTAAAATAAGTTCACATACCATACTACTATCATGTAGTCTATTTACACCAAGGTTATATCATACGAGCTCAATAATGTGAAATATTATATAATTTCGCCCCTGTATACAGCGGAAAATTTGTTATTTCATCACTGTATATAGTGGAATAAGGTTCAGCATTATGTGTAATATCTTTGCTTAACGGTAATCTTGGATTCCTACATTTCAGCCAACGAAATAAAAAACCTGACGACAGATTTTCAGTTCGGCTTAGGTACTGCGATGGATAAAGTCATTCTACCATTCACACGAACCTCACCCAGATTGTAAGTGAATTACAACGACAGATCTACATTCTTAATTTCCTTTATTTTCACGGTTTTGTTCTTTTTAATTTGTGTATATCAATTGTCACGCAATTTGGCTTAGCTATGATAAAAATGTGTCCAGAACAGTGTATTGGATTAAAAATTATGACAGATGTAAGATCTGTCATTAACCCTGAAGTTGTCGTAAGAGGGGACTAAGTGGAGCAGTCCGTCGGATGAGACCGCAAAAAACGAGGCCCTCTGTCACAGCAGGTGTAGCACGATAAATGTCTCTACCTGCTCAAAGGCCATAAGCGCCAAGTATAGGCCTAAATTTTGCAGCCCTTCACCGGCAATATATGAATGATATATTTTCGATTGATTAATTGTATATTGTTTAACGTCCCGCTCGAGAATCATTCATTCATCTGGAGACGTCACCACTGCCGTAGAAGGGCTGCAAAATTAAGGCCTATGCTTGGCGCTTATGACATTTGCGCAGGGAGGGATAGTTAACGTACCACACCTACTGTGACACGGGGCCTCGGTTTTTGCAGTCTAATCCAAAGGACTGACCCATTTAGTCACCTCTTTAATGATTATCTCGCATTTATTTACTGTTACAGGTATGCGTGTATCCGCATGATACGTTCACATGGTATATTTTACTAGAAAAACGATGATTTTTTTTCTCTCTCGTCTGAAGTCAATTAGATATTGCTAAAGTAACAATCTAAAATCTAAGAAGGACGGAATATTTGAATTAAATTACAGATGAAATGTTTTTCTTTTAGCATAAATGACCCGTGTGTAGGAACTTCCATCACATGTGAAAAAGCTTACTCCTACCGCCATAGACAGAAGCTGACAAGCGACATCTCCACATTCGAGGTAATTACCTGTATGATATCCTCCATTCTAATGCTTTATGATCAAAATGAGTCTTCTTAGTGGTCATATGCCTTTCTTCAGCGAACACGACATTGACTCGTCTTTGTAAAATAATTTTTTGCTATTAACTAATTACAGTTCAATATTATATTAGAGCATATTTTCTTATTTCAACAGTTAAAGTAGAATGTTATGGCAGATATCAAAATTCATATGGAATGACATGCAAAAGTGCTCTGTGCTCTCTCTCTCTCTCTCTCTCTCTCTCTATATATATATATATATATATATATATATATATATATATATATATATATATATATATATATATATAAATGTTTTAGAGTGCTGTAGATGCCATTAAAACCACGGCTAACTTTGATAAACCAGAGGGTTTGTTTGATGGGTTAATGCAAGCTATGGTTTGTGGAGTAAGTAAAATCATTTAACACTTCGTTAAAAACAGTTTCCATCTTTTAAGTTCACTTGAGCTCAAGCGAGTTTTCCAGATCATCATATGTTGTCTGTCGGCGTTGTCAACTTTTCACAATTTCATCATCTTCTCCAGAACAATTGAACCGATTTCAGTCGAACTTGCCACAGAATATTCTTGGCTGAAAGGGAGTTCATTTGTTCAAATGAAGCGAGATCGATTCTTCCAAGGGGAGATAATCAAGAAAAGGCAAAAATAGGGTGGGCAGATTTAAAGATCTTCTTGAACCAGAAAAGGTGATACGTGTAATCTTCCTGACGTAATAAAAAATCAGGTTTGTACATGTCGTGCTTCCTAGGGGTGGATGAAGTTTTTTGTACGGATATATAGGAAAAATCTTTTAAAATTCTTCCTCTCAAGAACAACAGACCTATGATTAGTCATTCTAATATCCAATTCAAGTGAGCTTTTCTGAACTAAAAAACCTGTTGTACAGCGCCCGTTCATCTGTCTATCCATAAACTGTATACATTTTCGTTTTCTTCTTCTACTGAACAATATCAGCCAAACTTGCCAACGCATACTTGAGTAAAGGCAATTTAAAATTATTCAAATGAAGGGTCACACCCTTTTCAGATGCAAGATAATTAAGAAACATTGAAAATATAATGGCATCTTTTGAAAATTTCAAGAACGACTGATCTAGGAAGATAAATTTATGTGAAAGCTTTCATAACGAATGGAAATTCAAATTGTTGAAATCATGGCCCTTGGTTATGGGGCGGGACAAATTGTTGAAATCATGGCCCTTGGGTATGGGGCGGGACAAATTGTTGAAATCATGGCCCTTGGGTATGGGGACAACTACAGGGGATCAAAGTTTTACATTGGGGTGTATGGGAAATATTATTTAAATAATATCAAGAACAAGGCCATGATTAATCATATTTAATTTAATATATAAGCATCCTCACGTAGTGTAGATTCGATGTTTTTTCCAGAGTATGACCTCAGGGGTAAGATGGGGTCACAACTGGGGGGAAGGTGTTTTATGGGGATATACAGGAGCATACTTTAAAAACTTTTTCTTTCAAAAACAAAAGTGTCATAACTAGTCATATTACTATGCAAGCTTCAACAGATTGAAGCATTCCATGTTGCGTGGTAACAAGTTTTGTTAAGTCACAAGCCCATGGGTCTACTTGGGGTCAAATTTTGGGAGTCAAAATTTGACATGAGATGAAAGAGGGTAAAAATCATTTTACAATCTTCTGATGAAAAGCAGCATAGCTAAGGTGTCTCAGGTAGGCACTGTGACCCATAGGCCTCATATATCAGTACAGTAGGTTTGTAGTTTCTTGGCGAGCAACAACAAAATATCCTGATGTGTTTATTACACGGAGAGTGTCACTAACCTACAGAAGTGTTTAAAGCATTTGTATTAAACATGGTAAATTACATACTATATATAAATTATCATATTTTAAGCACTTAGAATCATGAACCATTTACATTTATGCATTTTTAAAAATATACAGTTTATAATATCTTTAGAACAGAATTGGCTGGAGAAATAAAGCGCGGAGAATGCTTTTATACGCTACAGATATCAACTTCCATCAGGCAGGGGACGGACGGGTGAGTGGATGTCAAAATCAACGGGTAGATCTCTAAAAGCCAACGTCTAGTTATCGATCTGTTGTAGAGAGTTATGAATATCTTACACAGAAAATTAGACGTCACTAATTGTATAAAACAAGTTGCCGTCCTTTTAAAAAAAAGGATTACAGTACGTGGATCATAGACATGTGTTTCTAACAAAAACTTGCTGTTAAGTCTTCTCGCTAAAGCTGTAATGAAGGTGTTGTGAGTGATAAGATCGAAAAATATTTTTTTCAGATGATTGTAATAAAAAAAAAAGTGTAAAATGTCATTTGAATGTGACATAAATGTCCAATACGAATTTTTAAATATGATATACACCAAGTATATAAACAGCTTAATGAGGTCATTAGATGATATTTACTCCATGGGAATGTACATTTCTGTCAATTTCTGAATAGAAAGTACTATGATTACTTACGTAATACTATACGGAACAATATATAGTAGATGCATATAATAGTGTGAACCAATTCTATGCCTCTTACACGGTAGGATATTATACACCATGGAGTGTTGTTGTATAGAGAGTATATTCAATGCTTTTGTAGTTGGATATGGAATTTATTTCACGAATAAGACAGGACTTTTTTATTTTCACGATTGCGAAGCGCTCACAAAAATATATTCTATATATATATAAAAAAAAATGTCTCAAGAGTGAAATGAATTCCATATCCAAATACTAATCATTGAATTTTCTATTTATTAATTTTCGCTGATTTTAGAACATGTTTATTGCAAATCTTGAAGGATGTTTAAGCAACGAATTGTCTTTTTTTTTTGAAGGATGTAGTCTCATAACTACAACGGTGTGTGCATACGAATTGAATAACGCGCGTTATTCAATTTGTATGCACACACCGTTGTAGTTATGAGACTACATCGTTTAAAAAATTACAATTCATTGCTTATATTTACATTTACATTTTAAAAACATAATTCTAATGTGTGCATTGTTTACTTTCTGTCATAATTCCCGCCGGATCATTCAGGCGAGTAGCAATTCTTAGAACAGCCTGTGATGTCAAAGGAAAAAAAAAAGAGTGCGCCATGTTGAAAAAAAAATTACTGATCCAATTCTGAAACAAATTTTCATTGAACGTTATAAATGTTCATTTTAATCAAAATCTTGTAAAATTGAAACTTTGAATAACTCATTTTATTAACATTAATTCGTTTAAAGTCTTTTCTCATTCCGTGGAGGAACTGCATGGAAGTCTGTGAAGCGGTTCTAGTCGGCCATGGTTTTTGGTGTTGTGAAGTGAAATGTGCAATTGTTAAAGGAAGAATTGCTGGAAAAACCCCGCATTTGGGTTTATTTTCTGTGTGTTATTGGTAACATTGACCATATTCATTAGATATAACGTCAACTGGAGTTCTTGTATTCATACGCCCAATGTGATTCGGCCAGTCAATTCCAATGTTGTTATGGACAAATATCCACAAAACACTGGTAGTACTTTTTATTAGAGGACCAAACAGATAATGTAAATATATAGTAATACACAATATGACATCACAATCAGTTGTTATTTTCACACAGTGACAATATTATTTCTATTCAATGGTTACATTATAGCATTATTTTCACTGTTGAAATTATAATAAAGGACATTACCTGTTTTCTATATGTTCTGACAGTTGGCTGGAATCCTCGAACCAAATGACGGTAACTGTCATCTAGATAATTCCGGGTTATATACAAAAGCAGAAATACAGGTAATCTCTTCATTCTCTCGATGTAAAATGTGTGCATACGTATATCAAATTCGTAAAGGTGTTTCTTTTTTGTACATATTCGTTCACGTATAAGAATATTCTAATTTCATAGTGTCACGTAATTTTCATACAATCTCTTTTAAATTTCTAAGGACTATCCATCGGTGGGTCAAATCATCCAAAAAGCCAAAGAAAACAACATCAATATAATTTTTGTTATTGGCGGGAATTCTTCTGAATTGACCAATGAGCAGGTTCGAAATCTTTACTACGACAAGCTGGCAACGCTGTTACCTGGTGGAACTCCAAGTGCATCACAGTTGTCTACAGACGCTAGAAATATCTTGGACATCGTCAGCGATAACTACAGGGTAAGATACTTCCGGGGAGCTATATACATGTAATAAATTGCGACAAAGACAATCTGTATACAGGGAGCTAGGTACAAAAATACTTTCTGTCTGTGAGAATTACATGGTGTTGTTTTCTCAGATTAGGCCTAGACACATTTCAGCTGCTTATTTCCTAGAGATTTTCTTATTCGAAGTAATTTAAGAGCTAGTTTTCAAAATAAATAAACAAATAAATTGAATTTTGAATCTAAGATAAATGTGAAGTTTGCCATTTTGAAAGATTCTTCCATATTAGCGCTAAAACAGTGCGATAACAAGTACAGCGATATTATTTGTTACTCTTTAAGCGTCTTGGTGAGACAGTAAAATGATGTGATATTTGTTACTCTTTAAGCGTCTTGGTGAGACAGTAAAATGATGTGATATTTGTTACTCTTTAAGCGTCTTCGTGAGACAGTAAAATGATGTGATATTTGTTACTCTTTAAGCGTCTTCGTGAGACAGTAAAATGATGTGATATTTGTTACTCTTTAAGCGTCTTCGTGAGACAGTAAAATGATGTGATATTTGTTACTCTTTAAGCGTCTTCGTGAGACAGTAAAATGATGTGATATTTGTTACTCTTTAAGCGTCTTCGTGAGACAGTAAAATTGGTAGTTAATGAAGATTATGATGAATTGAATGTTACCATGTACACTGCCTGTAGAACAAACGGGTAAGTAAAATACTGGCATTCTAAATTAAACTTTTTATGCAGAGCCTTGGAATTTTTTTCCGCCTGAATGTTTGTAAATTTAAGCTGTCCACGAATCCATGATATATTATTAATGTGTATTTTTTCTACAGACGTGTGTATGACAATACCAACATTTGCTCAGGACTCACCATCGAGAAATGGGTAAGACCTCGTAGTAGACCTCGTTAAATGTTTGTTTGTTTGTTTGTTTATAGCCGCCTGAGCTATTTTTCAGCTATCCGGCGGCTGTCACCATTACCGATGACAGGGCTGCAAATTTAGGCCTATGCTCGGCACTCAGGGCCTTTGAGCAGGGAGGGATCTTTATCGTGCCACACCTACTGCGACACGGGACCTCGGTTTATACGGTCTCATCCGAAAGACCGGCACCCACGTCCCACAGTGGGATTCGAACCCCCGACTCAAGGATCGTCAGATCTTTGAGCCCGACGCTCTAACCACTGCGGGCGGCCCTCGTTAAATGTATATATATATATATATATATATATATATATATATATATATATAATTATTTTATATACAATCTTTTTTCGATTGATTCATAATAAGAATGAATGAAATCGAAGAGAAACGGTTGAATTTTTTTACTCCTTTTTCGTACTTTCGTCCATATGCATATTTTGTATGAATTGTGAGATCGTGGCAAGGGCTGAACATTATATCATACTGTAATAATTGAGTAAATAGCAGGAAATGGTTTGTTTTTAATTTTACCTCACGCATTCCATTTTTGTTTTATTTATGTAATTATAAGTGAAATGCCACACATGTTATTGACCTTTAGAGTAAGGGCTTTGTACCATGTTATTACCCTCCGTAATGACGATATTTGACTGTCACTTCTATATAATGGGTGCTTGGTGAAAAAAATCATTATGCATGTGAAACTTATTAGGATTAACACGTCACCGGGATCGAAAATGGAACCTTGGCCTTCCGGTTGCAAAGTAGGCACACTAACCACTTGGCTATTTTAACTGGTGCAAAAACTAGCCTGGATTACTTAGGGGGGAAAGTTGAGTCGAAATTTGGATTCGAGTCTAAGATCATACTAAATTTTGGCAGCTCAGATTAAAAAAACAAACAATCTTGCGAAATCCAAGGCCTAAGTATGTAGTGTTGCATTCAATTTGAATTGATTTGCCATTTTTATTACTGTTATAACAGATATGAGTGCGCTGACGTTCTGGCCTGGAGGTTTTAAAACTTTATGAGTGTATTCCGTACTCAAACTCAAAATCCTTGCTCTAAAGTCATTACTCATACTCAAAAGTTATACATAAATTAGGGGGGGGGGGGGGGGTATTAAGTATGAGTATGATTTTTTTTTTTTGTAGTACTGAGTATGAGTTTGAGTATGAAGTACGTAATAAAAAAAATTATAATCTCCGAACCAGACTGATCACGATTTTATCTGCTGTGTTGATTCCATGCATAACTCTGTCACGACGTAAACTCATAATTATATATTAAAAACCACACTTTCAAATAAGTATTTTTATATCTCAGGCAAATTTCACTCCAAGGATTATATCTGATTTGGTAACATGCCCTGAGACTAGAAACCTATCCTTCACGATTTTCCCCGAGGGTTTAGAAGAGCGTGTGCAGGTGGAGGTAGAGCACGTGTGTGATTGTGACTGCCAGCTCGAACCGGAGGCGGTAAGCTACCATTTATAATAGAATATAGTAGCGTATCAACGAGTCCTTATTTGCACTCATAACACACCTTGTACGCAACGCAGGAATGCTCTGAATACTGTAGATTCCTTATTTGACGCGAGTACTTATACACGTCAAATCACGAGAACATAAATTCGCGGTTGCTTTGTTGATCAAGACTATTTATATGCATTTTAGCAACATAAAATTATCTATTTCCCAACCTAAAGTTATTTATTTCGCGAGTGATGCTTCTCGCGAAAACTTCAACGCGTATATTTAGGAATTTACAGTACACGGGTAGTCTTCAGGTTAAAGAACTGTACTGGATATTCCTCTAACTGATTATTTTTGTGTTCAGTTTCTTGAATTGATAAAATGTTTCTGTTTCTGTATTGTTTGCATGCGCTGAGCTTGTGCGTCATCTCTCTGATTTACAGGAGGTTAACAGTGCCAAATGCAGCTATAATGGAACGTATGAGTGCGGAGTATGCAACTGCAACTCAGGGTGGATTGGAGACAGTTGTGAATGCGATAACAGAGGAACGGCGGAACAGTCGTGCGGAACCCCTAATGGGTAATGGCCCCCAAACAGCTATAGGAGAGTGTATACAAATTACGCCCTAATGTTTATAAATTTAATTCTGTAGCAAAAAAAGTAGCTAACACATACCATCGTAATGGTTCTTTAATCTTTTGAACAGAATCTGCAATAATGCTGGAAATTGTACTTGCCGGAAATGTGAATGCTTTAAGGGCTTCAGTGGAGATAAATGCGAATGCAATGACGAAAATTGTCGGACTTTCAACAAACTTCTGTGTGGAGGTATATCTGAAACTTCGATTATTTAGATAAATAAAACCAGAAATAAAGCTAATAAGTTTACCAAATTAAAAGAAAAAAAAATCCTACTGTTTCATATAAACTTTGGAGAAGTATGTCATGCATGTTAATGTTTTATTAATAAAATGATATGAATGCTAGGTCCAGATCGGGGAAGATGTGACTGTGGAAAATGTGCCTGCCATGCTAACTATACGGGCGATGCTTGTGAATGTCTGACGTCCACCGACCCATGTAAAAATGACAACGGGGTAAGCACATCTGTGGTTTTGTCTAACTTTAGAAACCAGTTTGGTAAGTAAATGATCAGGTACTTATGCAGTAAAACAAAAGATCTCTAACAGTTGCAGTGAAGGTCATGGGTCTTTTGGGTGATTAAATGAAGATAACAAACAGTGATTGATCTCAAAAATACCGTAAAGAATACAAGATTTAAGTAGGACAAGCATGGACCCTGTAAACACTTTGGAGAAGTAAGCATTCCCTGTTTAACGGTCATAACGCCGTGAGCCCTATATCTTGATTGGGTAAACGGAATAATCCGTAATAAAATTCGGTAGGTAAGAAACAGCCAAACAATTGGCATGAAACACGTCAGCATGCATTCAATTTAAAACTGGCTGCATTTGGTAATGAGATCATTATACTCACCTTAGAATTTGCGAAATGCTAACTCTAAATGATACTGTTAAAAACCCGGTGACATCGACTTATTTTCAGTATCTCAACTCGATTTTAAAAATTGATCATACGCAGAATATGCTTTTGTACATAAAATAAAATATGCAGATGAAAATGGAATATTGCTATATAAATATGGGAAGTGGAGAAGCAGACGTCATCCACTACGTCATTGAATTGAGTTGTTAGTTTGTTGTTAGCGCCTATCTTAATGCAATAGAATATCCAGATATAAAGCAGACATGAAAGACACCCACGGAGGCCCCGTATCACGACAAACATTTGAATGATATAGAGCCTCACTGTTACAACCTTTTTCGAATGTTCAAGGTTTGTTACACTTTACCAAAACATTGTGATGTCTCTACATGAGTGAAAGAAGTGTAAAAAAAAAAATTAATAAAAAAAATATTTTACAAAAAAACTTTTTAAATTCTGCAGTAGAAATCAATATTTCTATTTTTATAAAATACGTGGCGAGAATTTCAAAAATTTTAAACAAGGCAATGGAGAAGCTCTTGACAAGATCTTTGTTATCGTGAAGGTATTCCGAGAACTGTTCACTTGGTCGATGAATTGACTGCGAATATATTGCACTATATCCTTCTACACATGCTTATAATATACTTTTAGACAATTTGTTCGGGTAATGGTGTGTGCGAATGTGGTCGTTGTCGATGTAACGCTGGATTCCGGGGCACTCTCTGTAAAAGTTGTACGGTAAGTAAAACAAGATCATTCAATGTAAAGCCGTTTCTCATTCAATCACACTTTTGCACGATAAAATATCCAACTTGAATACAAATTAATACAAACGAAATATATTCACCTAGTTTAGAACGAAACCTCGTTACTATTTGATAATACATTTTAATGTGATAGTTTAAAATACTATATAACTTCCAAGGCATTCCGAGGACAATAGAAATAGTCTTGCGATAAAGCTTACCAAGGATGTGATGATTCGGAACTCATCGTCCGTCGTACTTTAACAATTGATTTTTTTTTTTTACTTCTCGGTAACTACCATTTCAATTCTTTTCAAATTGGTTTGAAGCATCTTTGGGACAAATGCGATATAAATTATATATTTTAGGACTCCTGCACCTTTGGGGTTTTAAGGGCGGACCAAAATCTGTCAAAAATGACAAATGATTAAAAATCGTCTAGAGGTTCTGACTCGAGGGTTGGGCCAAACTTGGTATATGTAGTGTCAATGTGTAAAACATTTTAATGCTACTGATACTAAACTGACACTAAATAGAGATATAGAACGAACAGGTAGCCCTTCACTTAGATTGTAAATGTCGTCATCCTAGAGGTAGGGGTTTGGGAACCAGGGTGGGGCAAAATGGTCATAGTGATAAAATATGTGTGTTAACAATTAAACAGTTTTTACGTCTTGTAATTACTATTAAGATACTATTGAAATTTGATAGAAGCATCTTTGGGAGAAAGAGGACATAAATTGTTAATTTCATGGCTCTTGGAACCCAGGATCCTTAGGGGTGGGGTAAAAACTGCCATAAATTGACCAACTCTCAACAACCTCACATCTGTAAGAAAACTTAATACATGGCCATGGAAAACCTTAACTAATTTCCTGATCCACGGGTAGAGGTTCTGACTCCAGGGCAGTGTCAAACGTGGTACACACCGTGTATGTGTAAATATTTAAATGTCATATTCTTAATGCTACTAATCGTTGATTAAAATAGAATAGATATTTAAAAGTAGCAGGTAGTCCTTCACTAAAATTGTAAATTCGTGATCCCAAAGTTAGGGCTCTTTATTTCAGTAATTATTGTCATTTGACAGACTTCTTTCATTTTGCTAATACTGTATAAAAACTAAATGCATATTTGAGGAAAGAAGAAAAATGTACCATGCTTGTGAATTTCGAAACTCCAGTGTTCTGACTCTAGAGCGGCTCCAAATTATAAAAAGTGTTAATATAACATATATTATGTAAAGCTTTTTTTTTTAGTATGATCATTTTGCATATTGGAGCTGATATTAGATGAAGAACGGGAAAATTATTATAGACTGCACAGCCCTTAGGAATGCTTCTATCCTTTTATCTAATATTCAGTTCACCAATAAGGCCTATGGTTCTCTTGTTTGTGTTTTAAAGTCTTATCGATATCTATATAAAAGAGTTGATTCTTTCATATTATAGAGTTGTCTTGGTATCTGAAACAAAACTTGCTTTTTCATATTTTAGAGTTGATTTGTCATATTTTACAGTTGATTTTTCATGCTTTAGAGTTGCTTTTTCATATTGTATAGTTGAGTTTTCATGTTTTTGACTTGATTTTTCATGTTTTAGAGTTGTCCTGGTATTTGTAACAACAATAAGGACTGTGCCGAGTGTGTTGCGTTTAATCAGGGATCTTATAACTCAACCATCTGTAAGCAACGTTGTTATAATGTCAAGACTGCTCCGCTACTGGAGGCGCCAAGTGAGTAATATTTCCATATAAAGAAAAGAGCTATGATTTATCAATGAAGATAAAAAGTTCGGGTTCGGGAACCTAGAATTAAAACAAACTGAATAAAGCAAATAGTGAAATCAATGTGGCATAATTTGCATGTGTCGATGCGCGTAAGTATTGCCCGTCGTCGGCCAATAAAACAGGTTGAAGGATATTTGACATTGGTTTCTGATTTATTTATATGATAAATTTGACGTTAAGTAAGTGTATCAGTTCTGTGATTAAGAAACCAAAGTTATTGGGAAGTTCAACAATCCCAGGACAACTGTGTCATTTTTTGAATTTTTTTTAATGCCTTCATGAAATGCTTGATGAATGTAGATCAAAATTTACGAACATGTTTAAAGAAGACCTAAAACAAACTGAATGATGTCGCTTGTATGCGTTGAAATGATATTCCAGTATGTAGTATTTACACATTGTATTGAACATATCTTTCAGCACAAGAAGGAGCTAACACTACGGTAACGATAAAGTCGTGTATTACAGAAGACGTTTTCGGATGCATCATCAACTTCAATGTCTGTAAGTGTTGTAACGAATTATTATTTTCAGATTTCGATTTCATTATCCCATATAGACAGTTGAGTTTTTTTTTTTTTATCTTCGGTTATCTTATAGAGTAGATGAGTTTTTAAGTTTAATGTATTCGTGCAATGAACGTTATACAGCACGTATACTACAAACTATTTATTTTAACATTTGTTTTACGAATAATGAGCTGGGGTTTTTACTATATTTGAAGATGACAGCGAAAGTAGACAGGAAGTGGTGGTTAAAGACACAAAGCGTAAGTCACAATGATACAGCTATCATATTGTTCAGTAATATAATTGTATTTCTTTTAAAAATGTTCCAGATTAAGGAACATTAAGGTAGACCCAATTAATTAATGAAATATTAATAATACTAATATTCAATGTTTTGGTGCAAACCAATATAATCCATGAAATGTATTTGGCAGATTCTGAAAAATATGGGGGAGACATCCAATATAAGTTATAACGATATAGTTATCGATAATTTTCAAGGGCACAAATACGGTTCGAACCCGCGATCTCCCGCTCCCGAAGCGAACGCTCTACCACTGAGCCACCTCATGTCTTAGGATTTTTGCTGTTATAGGTTGTCCACCCGGTCCACCTAATCCATTGACGATAGGACTAAGTATTTCCGGAGCCATTTTCCTAGTGGGATTACTACTGTTGTTGATCTGGAAGTTGTTGACTATGCTATACGACAGCATGGAATACTCCAGATTTGAATCGGAAATCCAGAATCCAGCGTGGGAAAAGGTAACATCATTGTTCCTACTAGATGAAATATTGCAATGGAGAATGTTGTTTATATCGAAGAAATATCACGTACCTCAAATCTCCAGCAATGACTGAGAATCTATCAAAACAATGAACATTTCAACACCCATTTTATTTCCCGACAATAATGATTTCAGCGTTTTACATGAAGTTGGGATACATACATGATTGAATTGTATCTGTCTCCCATTTCATGAAGGAGTGGTAAGAACATTTTTCTGTGAGTATTAGGAAATACTGAGCAGCGGGAGAGTATTGTCTGAGAGAACAATGAAAGGTGGGTAGTGGCGCAATAATCGGGATTAACCTTCTGATGTTATCCAAACAATCTTAACCAATTTATTTCCGCAAAAAAGTTGATTGGATGCCCCTCAGAAAGTTAATCCGGATTAACCCTCTATTGGCCTCCTCCATTGTTCTCTCATACGATACCCCCATTGTTCTATACCCCTAATATTCTATCTTTAGCTGATCTACTACTGAATAATTACAATGGAGTATTTTGAAAACATTTCAAACACGACACTTAAAACCAATATTCGGAGCTTTGGGGAAAGTTCAAGTTGGTCCCTGAGAGATCCTGTGTTGACTTTTCACAAACTCATCAACCTAAGACCAAGGGTCAAACTGGACACAATAAGATATTGTCTGCTCAATATCTAGAGAACCCTTTACTTGCCAGACATCAAACTTCGTACATTGGCTCTACTTAAAGAGTAGATCTGATGTCACACGGTAAAAAGTCAAACTACTTTGGGCGTAAGATATTGTCCGCTTAGTATCTTGAAACCCCTTTGTTTGACAGACATCAATCTTGGTGCACAGGTGCTCCCCAAAGAGTAGATGATCCCCCGAATGGTTTTCAATTCACACGGTTAAAGGTCTTGACAGTTTATTTGGAAATATCTACTCAGTATCTTGAGATTCCAACTTCTCATTATGGTTGTTCCCTTACTAATAGATAACCAATATTTTTCACTAACTCTACAGACATTTGATCCTTTTCAATATCGCCGCACGGGGAGGGTATATGTGACCAGAAATGTTTCTGAAACTCTTCCCTTACGAAACATTAAGGTGAAATGTGTTAAGTCATATTTTTTGTGTAAATTGTTATCCCCATGACCAAAGGCTAAGATGAGGCCATGATGCAAATTTGACGCTGTACATAGAAATAGGAGAGAACTTATAATTAATTTCAAAAACGAGGGTACAATTTTCAATTTATTTTTCAAGCATTTTTATGCAGTGTAGATTAAAATTTGTTGAACACATATCCCCTGGACTTCTTGCAGGGAGAAATAAGGGTTTGGTAACTGTATAAGAATGTGTTGGACACATTTTAAAGAAAATATTCCACAAGTATACTGTGACTTTCATAACTGTTCTCGTGCAATGTAAATTTTTTCCATGACTTCCCGACAAGACCTCAAAATCGCGGTCACATCACTGTAGACGTCAAGATTTTTTTTAAAAAGTAAAATGCTACATTGTTCGACCCAGAGCACATGCATAGTTCTGATGCCAAGATTTCTTTATCTATTTCAGTAATGATTTTATCCTAAAAATATATAATTATGAATTTCTTTTGAATTTGGTTTTTCATTTTGCCAGACTAGAGACGCCTGATGGGTTTCATTCTACTGAATGAATGTTGTCACAGAGGATATGCATTAGAGTAGTTCCAGTGGTATTTTCCACTTTGTGAAAATACTATGTTTTATTTCTAATAATGGAAACCGTGCATTGATTTCATTAGAGTTTATCTATTTTCTTTCAGTCTGATAACCCTATCTACAAAGAGTGTGTGACAACAGTACAAAACCCAATGCACGAAACGGAATTAAATAATGGTGACGAAAAAACCGCACTCTACTAAAGTGGGAAAGATATTGATACGACATAAGGAAAATGTGTCACAGACAACATTGAAGAACAACGGAAGGGAACTTATTAATGACCCTTGGGGAACCTGATTTAAACGCAGCTTGTAGGGGATTGCAAAAACAAGTATAGAATTTACCAAAATGTTGGGGTTTTTTTTGGTTTTGTTTTGTTTTTTGTTTGTTTGGTTGGTTTGTTTGTTTTTAAGAAAAGGTGTGATTACTTAAATAATATATTTTTTCAAGTATTGTTTATGTTTGTTTTCGAGTAAGAAAACTATGTCATATATATGGCTTTTTAATCTGCCCTGCAGTGTAGGTAAGATACCTTGGTAACAGTGAATATTGATTCATGAATATTGATTATGTGCGCTTATATTGCAATTCTATCAGTAATTTGAATTATGGCATGTCAAAAGTTGTAATATTTGATCTTTTCCATTGGTATGGTATAATTTTTGTAAAATATTGTATTGTAAAATATCATTTGTATTCCATATTTTCCACTGGGGAGGGGGGGGGGCGTGGCCGAGTGGTCACAAAAATCACAAAGCCTCTCACCTCAGTCGGCGCGCGTTCGAATCTCGGCCGCGGAGTTATGTGAGCAAGTTTGCCAGTTTATTTGCGGAAGGTCGGTGATCTCTTCCCAGGTACATTGTATCTGGGTTTTCTCCTCCACCAACAAAAACTGGACGCCACCAGGTAACTGAAACATTGATGAGTGTGGCGGAAAGCAATAAATAATCAATCAATCATATTTTCCATTTATATTGTACAATATTTCATTTATATTGTAGTGTTTAATTTGTATTGCATACTTTTTCATTTGTTTCCTATAAATTGTATTGCATATGAGGGATTGTTTATTTTGGTTTGTTACAAGTACAAAGGATCTCATTGGTTTAAACTATGGTTAGATTATCAAGCCATAGACTATATCGGTTTACCTACATGTAAATTCTATTTAAATTTCCATGGATTATCACCCTCGTATTAAACTAGTCCTATACGGAAAATAGGGGACCAGTTTATCTTGTACTTGAACATCCGGAATATCTCACTAGTTTTCAATATCATACAGGCTAAAGTTTGATTAATGAAACCCTTTGTAACAAATCAAAATAAACAATCCATCGAATACAATATAAATGAAATATTATATATTATGCAATACAAATGAAAAAGTATACAATACAAATGGAAGATAATATGCAAATGAGAAAATTATGCAGTATCAATGAAAAGTATACACTACAAATGGAAAAGATCAAATACTGCGTTTGACATGTTTGTTAGTGAGAATATATCAATGCGCAGTTGTACGACCTTATTCTGGGGTGGGGGGGGGGGGGGGGGGGGATGAAGAAATCCGTAGGCAATGATAAGCAAGGCGCCTTCTGTGGACCAAGTAAAGCTGTTTATAAATATGTCTGTATCGATGTATTAAGATTACAGATGAATTTGTCCTTGATATTTGATGATTGATATTAACATTTATCTGTTCGCGTGGATAACTCTCGATGTAATTGAACAGTAAGCTACTTTTCAAGAATATGATTGCAATACACGATACAACAAATGATGTACATTGAATGTGATATTTCACAAGATTCATCAAAACAACAAACACATATTTTTCATTGGTATACAGTGCAATATTTCTTTACCACATGTTATACCACAATTTTATACAATCAAAATCGTCTGCATTTTTTAGATTTTATAATCCTTTTATTTAGCGAAGAGGCGCCAAACCTTTGAAATCATGGCTCCTAATGTTGTGGGAATTAAATATTTGGACCCAGACGTCATAGAATTGTTCTTCAGGTTTTTGAGTTGGCATCGTGATCGTGGGTTTTTTTTTTCTCAATAAAAAACCCCACAATGTTCAAACATTGTTTCGATTACTATGTAAGGAAACACATTGTGTTGACGATGGTTAGTCAGTATCCACTAGATATGGATTGAGAATTATGATTGTTTTTATACATGACATAAACTTTCATTGGCCAAAATGTGCAATATATTGAATTTCAAATGACTTCCATTTACTGGTTCCTGCAAACATTATTTTCTTTTGCTCATCTTTTTTTTTCATTTTGTCATAATGCATCATGTCGGTATTCCACCATATAAGTAAGGAAAAGACACATTTCTTCATTTGTTTTGAATTAAGATGTTTAGGAATACATGAACATCGGTTAGAAAATTACGAATTGCGTGGAACTGAATGTAATTTAAAAAATGTTGCGCATGAGAACGGTTTCATATATTTTTGTTGAAAGAATTGCAATGCATCTTCATTATTTACATGCCATTTCTGTGTATTTAGCGAGAGTTTAACAGTGTGAGAATTTGAAATTCCCGAAAGAATGCAAAGTTTCAGCTATGTATGGATTTAGATTTTGATTCTTTCATTTTCTGCGAGTGATAGGTCAGGTAATGTTGATTAGGTATAACGATTGTGATATCAATAGTTATTGTGTGTTCTGATATCTACATGTATTATGTGCTATGATATCTATATATATTATGTGTTTCGATATCTACATGTTTATGTGTTTTGATGTCTACATGTATTATGTGTTATGATATCTACATACATTATGTGCTATGATATCTACATGTATTATGTGTTTTGATATCTACATGTACTATGTGCTATGATATCCAAAGTGCCTATGTTACAAATTATGTGTATTATGTTTCATTTCATACACTATTTATCTTTTAATACGCCAAGGCGCAGTTTTTGTAATATTTTCTTTATAAGTATTTTTATATCTATCTTAATAAAATATTTTCCAATTTCATAATGATGAAATAATTAGTTTTATTTTATCTTGATTTGCTTGTATCAATGTGGAACACTGATACACAATTTGATCAAATAAACGGAGTAATCTGTAGTCAAAATCAGTGTACAAAGAATGGCCTGACAATTGGTATGAAACACGTCAGATAGCATTTCACCCTGTGATGTATTGGCAAACTAGATCGTTATAAAGACCATAGAAGTTACAAATTGCTGATTTTAAACAAACCTGTTGAAACCCCTGTAACAGCAATTTTTTGGCAGTAATCTGCCGCTAATTAAAAATTGATCATACGCAGAACAAGCCCTTGCATATCGAATCAGTTGAGAAGAAATAAACACCATATGCAGGTGATAATGGAATACTGCTGCATAAATATGAGAAGTTAACGATGAAGAAGCTGAAGTCATTTTGTTTGTCATAATGTTGAATTGCTGGTTTGCCGTTTCCGTCAATGTTCAATTAAATATTCAAATACGAACCAGATGTGAAAGACTGTGGTGTCTTTTATTTTGCGTTCTCTAGGATATATCGAACTGACATAATATCAGATCCTTTGTCAGAATGGAACGTACACTTTCCTGCGAAATGCCACCTGTACTGGCTATATATCTTACCTGTCACTCGTAACAATCATGGACTTTATTGACCATTTCTGGGGTTGTAACAGTGACGTGGTCATCCTCAAGGCTCTGCCTGCTGCGTTTAAATTCCATCACCCAAGTTTTAGAATAGCATACGAAGGGTCATCTTTCCCTAGTGTTGCTTCCATATCAGTATGGATATCCTTAGTCACTAAACCTTTCATATGCAAATATTGGATCACTGCTCTTTCACAGATTGTGTCCATTTTGCAATTTTGTCACTTGCTTTGTTTACTTTAGAGAGCTACCTCGTCCATATAAACTGACCAAATGACACCAGTCTTCGGTTACACTGCCCTCAATAGTCAGGGAATAGTAGAGCTAAAAAGGACGTCAATGTTAATCTTCTTCCATACAAGGCTACCAACATATCAGCCAACCCTCGTATTGCAATTAGTCTACGTCTGTTGATTGTTTGTTTGTTTTACGTCGAGAATTTTTCACTCATATTGAGACGTCACAAGCTGTAGATGAAGTACCACAAATTTAGACCCACGCTTAGCGCTCAGGGCCGTAGCAGTGGGGGTTCTTTAACGTGCCAACGCCTACCGTGACACGGGACCTCCATTTTTAAGGTCATATCCGAAAGACCCGTGATTCTCACTTCTAAATGCCGAGCGTTACCTATTTTTCGTCTTAGGTTTGTCGCGGCCATGGCATGAGCGGGGCTCGAATTCACGACCTCCCGGTTACAAAGCGAACGCTCTAACCACTGAGCTACCGCGACCGGTCTCTTGACGATGAATATTTTAAACTTTTCTTGATACTATAATTCTTTTTTTTCAAATTTATTATGAAACATCTTTGGGACGGGGGAGCATATTTCAAATTTCACGACTTCTGTATACCGGGACCTTAGGAGCGGAGCAAAAACTGCCTACAATTGCCCTGTAGTAATGCGGATCAACAAAGGCTTCTACCAGAATTGCAAATTTCATGATCCCCTGGACAGAGGTTCTGACTCCGGGTGGGGCCAAACTTGATATAATAGTGTTTATGTAAAAAACAAACAAACAAAAACAAAAACAAAAACAAAAGAAAGAAAAGAAAAGAAAACCAAACAAACAAGCAGACCCCCCCCCCCCCCCCCCAACCCCCATCTTTATTGCGACTGGTACTAAATTGAAACTAAATAGATATTTCGAAGGAGCGGGTAGCCCTTTACCAAAATTGTAAATTTCATGATGATTAAATATGTGTATTAACAATTGAACATTTTAACTTCTTAACAACTACCCTTTAAGTTCTTTTCAAATTCGTAATGAAGCATCTTTTGGGCAATGGGGACATAAATTGTAAATTTCAGGATTCCTTCTTTCCAGTGGCCCTTATCTGCCAAATATTGATCAGTTTTCAAATTTCTTTCTACTACAACCGCACAATTGTTGGTTGGTTGTATATTGTTTAACGTTCCGCTCGAGAATGTTTTTCCTCATATGGGGCGACACTATTGCTGGTGAAGGCCTGCAAAATTTAGGCCTATGCTTGGCGCTTATGGCCTTTGAGCAGGGAGGGATCTTTATCGAGCCACACCTGCTGTGACACGGGATCTCGGTTTTTGTGGTGCCATCCGATGGCCCGCCCTATTTAGTCGCCTTTATCCCCACGGACCTCGCTCCTCTGTACGAAAACCTAAATGCTCTGTCATGTAGAACAGGGGGTTCTGACTCCAGGGCGGGGTCAAACTTGGTACGTAGTGTTTGTGTGTAAAACATTAAATGATATATTTTAATGTTGTTGATACTTAACTGAAACTTAATAGATATTTAGAGGGAACAGGTAATCCTTGACCAAAGTTATAGATTTTATGACCCCATGGGTAGAGGTTTTTGTTTCAGGGTGGGACCAAAATTATCATCGTGGTTTTTGTATTTTATCAATTGGCAGATTTATTTTATTTTGCTGATACTGTATAAAAAGCAGAAAGGGATGTACTAAAATTGTGAATTTTGCAACCCAATGTTCTGATTGATTGATTGTTTATTGTTTTCCGCCACACTCAACAATTTTGCAGTTATCTGGTGGCGTCCAGTATTTATTGGTGGTGGAATGAACCCAGAAATAATGTACCCAGGAAGAGACTACTGACTTCCCGAAAGTAAACTGGGAAACTTTATCACATATATCAGTGCGAGCGAGAATCGAACCCGCGCCGAGTAGAGGCGAGAGACCTTGTGATTTTTAGCGCAATGCTCTAACCACTCGACCACGGAGGTTCCCTCCCAATGTTCTGATTCTAGGAGAGATCCACAAAATATTAAACATAGTGTTACTGTAGCATACATTGTGTAAAGTCTTTCAGTAAAATGAACACTTTCGGGGGTATTAGTGTTTTGAGAAGAAATCTTGTTTTATACCACTGTTACATATTAGAATTTAGCTTAGATATTTAGAGCCGGAATTTCATGATGCTCTTGGAACTAGTGATACTTTTAAGTAATACTCATGTGACCGATAAGGCCTGTGGGCCTCTTGTCATCATCTATATGACCAGAAGTTAGTATACCTTCAGGTCGCGGTAGCGTAACCGGGAGGTCATGAGTTCGAACTTCGCTCCTGCTGTGGCCGCATCTAACCTAGGACGTAAAGATTTGGTAGTGATTACTCCTTCACCAAACGCTTGGCATTTAGCAGTGAGAATCACGGGTTTTTCGGGTATACTCTTAATAATGGCGGTCCAGTGTCACGGCAGGCGTTGGCACGTTAAAGAACTGCAACTGCTACGGTCTGAAGCACTAAACATAGGGCTAACTTTGTACAACTGGTGACGTCCCAGTATGAGGGACATAAAACAAACAAATAATCAATCTATCCATCCATCCATCACAGAAGAGCTGGTATCCCGGAAATTTCGTATTGACAAATTATCATAAAGACTTTTAGGATCCGATCCGCTACCCTTGGCTAGCGAAGATGCAAGAACGCTTCATGTTCATTTAAGAACGAAATTACTTGAAAAGATGAACTGCAACGCATTATGCTGTCATACTTCATGAAGCGAGTTAGGGCTTCATGAAAAGTATACCGATGTGAAGAGATGCAATGCTTACCCTCATGAATTTTCAAAATTGATTTTTTTTTTATATTTATCTACACTCTACCTGCATTTCCAGCTGTTAAAAGAAACAAACTATATTTAACAAATTCATACGCACATTGTTCACAACTGCAGCGCATTCATGAGGAAATGGGTATCATTGCAATTGGTAAAGATATCAAAGGCAAAAATATGTAATGATGTAAGTATTGTGATGTAAAAGCCGAAGTGACTTACACAGATTATATGAAACAGCCATTCCGAAAATAGATCGAGTAAATGAATTGCAAAATGTTATAAGGGAACAAGTTGTACGCTAAATAAATTCTTGTGATTATTTACAAGCCTCCACCGGTCTCCATGGCCCAGTGGATGAGGCGTTCGCTTCTCCATCGGGAGGCCTGGGTTCGAAGTCGGTGCCGCGTCAAACCGAAGCGTTACAAATAAGTAGTGATTGTTTATTTGCCACCGCCGGTATTATAAGTAAAAGTCACGGATCTTTCGGATTTGACCTTTAAATGGATGTATCGTGTAATGGATGATATCCACCATTCTGTACGTGGTGTATAGAGATGATACCCTTTGCTCTGGTGTTATTATATACAGATATACACCAACTAGAGAACGAAGGGAGATAATCTATTATAAAATTGAGATTTATATTGCAAGAATTTAATAATGACTTGCAGCAGCGCCCTTAGATGACCATGTCCTATATAACTTTGCCTCCAGTTGTTTTCGCCTCCAATATCAAAGTCACCGTATGAATTCGCCATATTGGAGAAGTTGCGGTTTTAGTTTCAGACGATATTTAAAATAAATAATAAACAGTACGTCAATTAAATATTTCTGAAATATTATTAATTAGTAGTGAAATTCTTATTTGTTTACAAAATAAACTCCATGTAAATATGATGATGCTTCTTTTAATTTTGTTTCCGTTATGATGTCATTACGTAAGCAAGAAACTAGGTGAAAGTAAATAATAAATATCATATTGACCAAATACTTTTGAAGCGGCGATTGTATTCATACGCAAGTAAATCTGATCACGTGATAACGTTCTGTACAGATAGGATGTTATACCTTGACCTGTCAATCTGATTTAAATCAGTTTTATTGCTTTGTTTCCATATATTGAAGGGGCCTCCGTGGCCTCTCACCTCTGTCGACGCGTGTTCGAATCTCGGCCGCGGCGTTATGTGAGCAAGTTTGCCAGTTTACCTGCGGAAGGTCGGTGGTCTCTTCCCAGGTGCATTGTACCTGGGTTCTCTCCTCCACCAACAAAAACTGGACGCCACCAGATAACTGAAAAATTGTTGAGTGTGGCGGAAAGCAATAAATAATCAATCAATCCATATATTGAGTTTAAATATAGTTTAATTTAGCCCATCATCCATTCATTAGTATTATTTAATCAAGTCAATCTGTGATGTACAGTCTCTGTTATTTTCTGTTGTTTATTCTATTTTCCATTAATGTATAAAAATGGTTTACTTTGTGACGTAAATTTCAATATTGCTGAGGAGTTCTAGGTTTTTCTAGTCAAATCTGCTTCTAGCCAGAAACTTTACTCTCATATGGAAATGAAACTTTCAAACATGATAGACTTACGATTGTGTGATATACTTAACGATTGTGTATATTTGATGGGGTATGGTGTCACCCTCGGAAACATGGGCTTCTTTCGGGTTCTCCGTTTCCCAGTGGCGGATTTAGGGGGTGGGGGGGGGGCTTAAAATTTTCAAATTTAAGGTAAATAATGGTCTTTTGTTTAGAAAAAAACTAAGCGATAAAAGAAGTAATAATTTGTTTTCACTTTTAGAGAAATAGACAAGATCTTTTGACTTATTGTTACTTTTTGGAGGGTGGAGGTCTTATATTTTATTCCAAAAATCGTTAAAGTTTGTATCATTTTATCAATTTTTACCTTATTAAAAATGACAAAATATAGTAAAAATGACTATAAAGGAGACATAATTTTAAATCCTATAGAATCCAGACCCACGGCCTCAAGACATTGCGCCCCTCTAACTTCAATTCCTGGATCCGCCCCTGTTTCCTCCAACATGATAACCTCTAGCGCCAAGTATCCCATCGGAAATAAGCTTTCGAGCCTTCATGGGTTTTCCTTGGTATTTATATATGCGTATTTGTATGTATGCACATACCGAATAAATATTTATTTTTACTCCTCGATCCGCTTCTTTTTCATATTGTCGCTACGTGATTTTAATGAGATTGCCTAACCTTTAATATTTCTTTTTATATTTTCAAATGGAATCGTCTACTTTTGAACGTTTCTTCATCATCATATTAAATACATCCTAGAAAACTGTCCCCCGGGGGGAGGGGTGGAGGGGGGGGGGGGTACCGAAACGGAAATAATGCAAATTACCTGAAACGTATATGAAGTTTAGTCGTCCAAATGTCAGAACGTGATTGAAATATTTCATTCAAAACACCATTAATTGAAAATAAATAGGAAACACTATGTGTGTTTCTATACACAATTATATTCCGAAGTGTTTAAAGAGTTATCGCTCTTTGCCTACAGGGGTCGTTGATGACGTCCGCCATTACGGTGCTGATAAACAAAATGCCGTATGAGAGAAGTGGAGGGCGAAATTGTATTGTTTTTGGCTGTAGCAACAATCAACGAAAATTATACCTTTGGAAAAAGAGAGAATGTGAGGAGCATGACCTGCCCCATGAAGATTGTCCCTGCCTCATTCCTTTTAGGTTCTTCTGCTTTCCTGCAGATGCAGAGAGGCGACGAATGTCATTGATGAAAAAAAAAAAACAAAAACAAAAAAAAAAAAAACAACAAAAAAACAAAAAAAAAAACCCCCGATACACAGAATGTAATATCTCTGCTTAATCCTACTAGATTTTTTACTATGAAAAAAAAATTAGATAGGGTCTACCTGATATTGTGTGTCCCCCCCCCCCCCCCCCCCAACTCGGTGGATCTCGTTGTAATACACTATCAAAATTGAATAATAACTAGCAATAAAGATTCAATCCATATAGCTGTTTTACGGACAAATTATACGATTGGACATCTAAATTAACAACAAAAACAACAACAGAAATGCTGAAATTGAAAAAAAAAAATCCGAAGGAAAAAAAATAATAAGATAACAAATAGTCATATCCAACACATCTTCCGTTGAAAATTCCACGATCCATCGCTAATTTTATTACTTCATACATTGCTTTATATTGAAATGAATTTGTAATGTCTCAAGTCGTCTTTACGAGTTTCTTTTTACTTCGTGATTTATTATGCAAAAACACTGGGAACTGAAAGTTGGGCGGATCGCGGATTTAACTAAAATTATGGTAGAAATAAGATTAAAACGTAAAAACCACGAAATATTATGAATGTAACATATGTTAAAATCTTACTGTGACTCTTCTTATCCATCGTGTTCTCAGACAAATATTAAAAATAGATGAAAATATCGATGAACACCAGTTCTTGCTTAGCTTTGTTTACAATGATATCAGCACAGTGATGGCGTGCGGTCACATGATCAAAATATGTCAGCCCCCAATTATGACGTAATATAATTGTGTATAACTGCTTCTGTTATTTTCTAAAATTCGGAGATTGTCAGAATTACGTCACGGATTATTCAGCTTATGTTTCTGTTACGTCATGCTACGATGTCTGGCATTAAACAAATATTGCGGATTATACAGAATACAGAAAACACCATACACGTCATATCGAAATAAAAAAAAAAAAAACAAAACAAAAAAAACAAAACAAAAAAAAACCAAAAAAAAACATTTCCGTCAGCCTGTAAGAATCTGGGCTATTTTGTGGAGAGAGAGAGAGAGAGAGAGAGAGAGAGAGAGAGAGAGAGAGAGAGAGAGAGAGAGAGAAGAAAAGAAAAAGGAAAAAAGGTGTTCGTATAGATTACCTAGAAAACACTCGTAATTACGCTGTGGTATAAAGATGTAGGTTTTTACGCTACGGGGATCCGCCAGAAAATCACTCTTGGCTATATGAATGTTTTCATGTCCCTTTTTCACAGTGCGGACAAGCAGGTTCAAAAGTGCCCCGACGTCGAAAGGATATAAGGTGTGTCATTTCAATGCGAAAGCCAAGTTAACGTGTTATGCGTTTTTCATCTTTATTCTTTCTTTAACAACTTCTGGGATACTCGTGCGTATCTTGGAAAGGAATGAAATAAGTTTTTAATTGACAAAAAAAAAAATGAAAACGGAAAAGACACACACCAGATATCAGTTTATCTGTGAAGTATTAAAGTTGTCGAACTTCGTCTACTCTGAGAACTAAGAGAAATAGCGACGGCGGTGTGAAGACTGTTCAATAATGTGTACACCACGTATTATTACTTCTTTTACCGCTTATTTTTTTCTAAACAAAAGATCATAATTTATCGTAAATTTGAAAATTTTAAGCCCTCCACCCCTTAAATCCGCCACTGGGAAACGGAGAACCCGAAAGAAGCCCATGTGTCCAAGGGTGACACCATACCCCATCAAATACACACAATCGCTAAGTATATCACACAATCGTAAGTCTATCATGTTTGAAAGTTTCATTTCCATACGAGAGTAAAGTTTCTGGCTAGAAGCAGATTTGACTAGAAAAACCTAGAACTCCTCAGCAATATTGAAATTTACGTCACAAAGTAAACCATTTTTATACATTAATGGAAAATAGAATAAACAACAGAAAATAACAGAGACTATACATCACAGATTGGCTTGATTAAATAATACTAATGAATGGATGATGGGCTAAATTAAACTATATTTAAATTCAATATATGGAAACAAAGCAATAATACAATTAATTTTAATCAGATTGACAGGGCAGGGTGCAACGTCCTATCTGTACAGCACCATCGATGAACACCCACCCAACCACCCCCTTGAAAGATTAAAGGGCATGATCGAAAACTTCACGGACTAGTTTTGAAAATGAAGACATGGCTTGTATGAAACAAGAAGTTGTATGGTAGTGTTCTTTTTTAACAATTAATGTTTGAAAAATGTACCTCGTCCATATCTCCGAGTCACGCAAATTTATCAAACCGTCCATATAGTTATATATACGGCTGCTTCCGAACATGAAATCTTAAGATCAGGGAAGTTTAAATGTAGAACTTCACAAGTATACGTTAACAATGCAGGCTGAAATGAGACACATAACACACAACGGCTCTGCACCCCATAGGGACATCCTTAAATATTCAAAACAATGGGCGGAACTGAGCCATATCGACATCTACTCTGATCGGAAGATAAATCCACATTGTGCAATCAACAAAGATTTAAATGAATCATGCTTGATTATGTTAAAATGTTTTAGTTACAGGCGTACATAAAGAAATTTAAGCTATAGATGAAGACAATTTGTCCCTCACAATATTAGGTGAATTCAGTATTGTCAGCACTACAGGCGTCCGTCTCATCCTGATGGAGAATCCGAAGGTATATTTCATGCTGTTGATGCTGGGTTTTGTTTCTACAGTATACGCAGTGGACAAAACCCGAGAAGAAGGGGCGCGCGGATCGGGAGTGGTGGAGGCAGTCGTTGATTTACTGCGATCACGATGTATTATTTCCAATGACAATTTTTTCTTAAGACGAATGGCTTACGCCGCCAGTAAAGACGGAGGGAACAATGACACGTATCGATCCAATTTTCATGGAGGGATATGGCAGGTAAAATAAAAACATTTTTCCAACAAGGAAATATGTTGAATTTTACAAAACATGTATGTCTTCATTTAAAAAAAGGATTTAGCTACTCAATTGCTTAAAGTCGCTTAGGATACCCTAACTTAACGAGGAATGCTACTCCAGAGAAATTTGATGTGGATGAAAAGTGGAGGATATGTATAACAATATTGTGAAATTGAAATCTTTTAGATTTACTTTTTTTAGTCAAAAAATGCGGTTTTAGTAGAAAGTAATTTCAGCAGTCGACATGCTAATCTCCTTAACTAGTCAGCTAGCCAATTACAAGTAATTATGAAATGAATCTAGAGACAAATATTGCTGGTATTTATATTGTCATTCATGGTTTAAATGAAAGTGAGCCATTATGATGCTGTGGAGTACCTCCTTAAAGTGGTACAGATTCAGACCTTTGCTATAGACACCGCCCTATGGTGTGAGGGTTCTTAACCCTACAAACGCAAAATGTAACACATGCAATAGACTTCTAAGGCCTTGTCCGAAACACTTGTAACAGTTACTACCTTTCTGTATTTTAACGAATCAGGCCCATGCTAACGAATCTAGAAGGGGGGGGGGGGGGGTCGGGGGTCCGGATACCCCCCCCCCCCCCCGGGAATTTGCAAAGATAAAACAAATTATGATATAACGATTTATATAAAAATGAGTTGATTGTTATTATATTATAAATATTTCTGAATAACTTTCTTAGCATTGTAATGTCATTTTGAGGTTAGAATCAAATCACAAATGTTATTCGAGTTTCTAAACGAATCTAAACTGGAACGATTTGTTTAATATCCTATTATGCGGGATTGGCGTCATAATCCTGTCATTATGCTACTGCATCGTCATAAAGTCATCAGCTTTAGTATACCTCTCAGTCCGCTTCAGACTCAGTGTGACAGACAAGTATTCGTTTATCATTCTATTTAAATATTAATAGAATATAGAAATTCTCTCACAGTAATCCGATTATCATTTCCTTCCAATTATAACACTTACTTAGTAATGGATGCAAAAGATATCATGGGTGATAGGGATTTTGATTTTTTACATGCCTCTTTAATGAAAGCAACAGTAAAAGGCCGGCAAGCCTTGCAGTTCGATGTATCTTTAAGATACGCAAGTTGCAAGAAAGACTACGCCTATGATCTGAGTGTAATGAAGTCCGATATATTGCCCAGAGATGGTAATCTGGACAAAATTGCCGAGGCGCTTTATCCAGAAGATGGTCCAGTAGATTTGCCCTGTTAATGTGTACGGGGATGGCAATTGCTTCTGTAGGGCCCTCTCTAAAGTCATTTTTGGTCTAGAAGAGAGACATGTCGAACTTTGTGCCATGATCGTATTAGAACTCTAGAAAAAATTCGAGAAAGTATTCGTCACAGGCAACTTACGACAAGATGTGTTCTCATCCCACAAGTGTACAATATGTTGTGGACACGTCAGTATCGAACAGATCACGTGTACAGTGGAATTTTCTAAAGTCGATTCAGAATGAAACTCTAAATTCAATCAAATCAGGGTAATATTGTTCTTTGATTCACTTTTTCGCAGCGGCTGATGCCCTGAATCATCCAATATATAGCATTTATTCAACAATACAAAATGTTTCTGTAAACAGACATTTTCTTCATCGAGAGATAAAGCCATTTTCAGATGAAAAGGTACGTCAGGGTTCCCCCATCTACATCATATGGTCACACACTGAAAATAGCAACCCAAACAATTGGTCGCCAAATCATTTTGTGGTTTGTTTCCCAGTTTTACCTACTGAATCCAATGAAATGAAGGAGCCTGCCCATAAAAAAATCAAAACATTGTATTGATTCAGATGATACCCCGGAAATTACCATGGACGCACAAAATGAAAAGACGGATATTAAATCTGATGACAATGAATTTATGAAGACATCAGAACATGGTAAAGATAAAACATCTTTTGACAATTCGGATTTTTCTGATCTTGGTAAAATTGTAACAGGTGCAATGAAGTTGAACATAATGTCCTCAGCTAAAAAGATATGTTATATTCAGAATCGATCCTTGTCAGACGATGTCGCCAAGTTAAAAACAGGTCGTGCTCAAACAACGAATACGTTTGAAGGGTTTACAAGGGAGGGGTTTTATTCCATCATAGCCGATGAGGTAACTGTAAGACTAGGTGGGTTGAGCGTCATATCTGCTTTGATGTGTTCTACACTATGTACAAGTTCGTCATCAAATGTCTGCAGCACATTCTCAATCAAAACCTTGATGAAAGTACCAGTGAAGACTGGTCTTGGGATAGACAAACTAAAGTGACAGCACAGGGGTTTTTGGTTTTGGCTTCGATGACGTCCTTCTCTGTGTTGATAACATTTGTGTTTGTAAGGTATGTACTAGATACAATAAAGCCTTTGACTCTCAAACTTCAGGAAAGAGATATTGACATTTTCACTGCAAGTAAGTTAATTGAGGAACACGTGGATAGGATCAAAGAAATTCGTAGAGCGGTAGATACCGAATTTGAGTCTTGCTTTCAAGATGCAAAACAAATCCAATGAAATGAAGGAGCCTGCCCATAAAAAAATCAAAACATTGTATTGATTCAGATGATACCCCGGAAATCACCATGGACGCACAAAATGAAAAGAGGGTTTGCTCCAAGCAGCAACACAGAGAAACTGTCTCCACAAGTAATCCAAGAGGTTATAGATCTGTCGTAGCCATTCCATTTCTGGTCTTTATCCTCGGTGAATTAGATAGGTTTCAGAGAGATTTGGCGGCATATTCGATATACTTTGTTGCCTGTCAATGTGACAAATATTCACACAAGGAATTGTCCAAACATGCCTCAGAACTGATATTTTTTAGGGGGGACCTGCCTTGTCTTTCTGTAAAGGACTTAGAGAAGGAACTCAGAAATTGGAGAAAGAACTCAGAGATTGGAGACGTTATTGTGTTAACAAGGAAACTTCAGACAAGCTCTGCAATCTGCTCAATCTTTTCAACTTTGTAGTTGGGGACGTTTTCCCGAACGTGAAAATTTTTCTTCACATTGGATGTGTTTTACCTATCACAACAAGTGAGGCCGAAAGATCCTTTTCTGGATTACGACGCATCAAGGGTTACATGCGCAGTACTATGTAAGAGGACAGATTGACTGGGCTTGCACTAATGCATCTTCACCATTCATTAGAAATTGACAAAAAGGAAATTGTACATTCATTTATCAGGCAAGGAAAACGAAAATTATTTCAGTCAAGTCTCTTTAGCTAAATAACAATTTCTACCAGAATACATCAATACACGACAAAAAGGTCGACCGCGTGGTGCAGTGGTTATATAGAGCGTTTCCTTCGAGAGTTGGAAAATAAAGGGTTGAACATTATATCACGGGTTCGATTTTGTGAAAAAGTTCGACCCCCCCCCCCCCCGGAAAAATTTCTGGATCCGCGCCTGACAGGTGTGTGTAGCCGGGACTAAAATATGAGAGAAATGTAAAACCAATTAAGTATATGTAATTATGAGTTTTTAGTGTAACGTAGTAATTACTGCAGTGGCTCTTGCTCTTCGTTATTTAGTTTCACATTTGGCTGCATGTTCTGATAACGCTTGATTTTAATTTTACAGATTGATAGACAGAAGTTTCTTCTTACTCAATCATCCAACTATGTACGGAAAGAGCGCAAGAAAATCTATGAAAACTTCGGCATCTCCTGGTCAACGATCACGTGGTCTGAACTCCGGAAGCCGCTGTTTTCAGGCATTGCGGCTGCGCTGTACTTGCAGTATGTGACGTTAAGTAATAGAAATACTATTCCCTCTGTTGTCAACGCTCAAGCGAAATTCTGGGTCGATCACTTTGGAGGGCAAAGAAGCGACTTTTTGGCAGTAACAAACCTTCGCGACGGTACGTAACTTTATTTGATGTATAGGGCACAACAAATGCGCAACATTCTAATAATTTATGACGAAAATTGCCGCGAAACCTATGAAAAGGAAAAGAAACTCCGAGTACAAATACCCTATAGGGAATTTGTTTTCGCGGGTGTAAACTTTTGTGATTTTATAGTTTATAGGTATACGAATAATTTTAGCGCAATATATTTCATGGATAAAAAGTTCCAAACACAAAAATTGAAAAGCAGTGTATCATTAATTATTTATCTGTAAAACGTGTTCTGAAGCCAAAAAACTGACATAAATAGCAACAGTTTATTCAGCTCCCAAACTGTTGAGTACGACTTGAAAACAACTGCTTTAAAGAGTTATCTTTCTTGCGAATGTACCAAACCGCTAATTTAAAAGTAAGTCAAAATTATTACCCACGGAAAAACCCGCTTTACGGTATATTATACTTTTTCAAAACGACAACGATCTACCTGGTTAGCAATGTATTTTTAGCGCATGGCAAGTAAAGGTGAAATACTAATTTATATAAAGTAGAAATTAATGAATTTACTCATATTCATATTCGATTGCTACTAGTTTTAGTAGTGTAGAGATTGGATAAAGATCGAGAACAAAAATGTTCTTCCCAATAAATATTTCAGAACTTTTCTCGTAAATGAATAGGCGTGTATTGTTTTTTCTCTCTGAGAAACGCTATAAAACAGGTAAAGTTAATAGTTAATTTGATAACTCCCCACTTTAACCCCCCACCCCCTTTATTTTACAGTTTCATGTGATACAAAGCCGATAGATTTAGTGTTTGTGGTAGATGAGTCGGGAAGCATTGGATTTGACAACTTCGTTCGGATTAAGAATTTTCTGCGTCTATTCGTGGATCAGTTGACCATTTCAAACACTGCTTTTCACGTGGGACTCGTTAAGTTCCACAAATCCGCCACCACGCAGTTCCTTCTTGATAAATACAGTCGAAAAGATTCCATTCAGGTGAGTTCTATCCCGTTAAATCTACGCACAATTTAATTACACACAGACGTATTATTTCCGTCAGGCAAAATTATACAGTTATCACCATGTTCTAAATGTTTCTCTTTGACATTCGTTTTGTTCCACTAGTCTGTAGACATTCTAGAAGAACTAAATAAAACATCTTGACCGGTCGCGGCAGCTCAGTGGTTAGAGCGTTCGCTTCGTAATCGGGAGGTCGTGAGTTCGAGCCCTGTTCGTGCCATGGCCGCGTCAAACCTAAGATGAAAAATAGGTAGTGATTGTTCCTTCGCCAAACGCTCGGCATTTAAAAGAGAGAATCATGGGACTTTCGAATATAACCTTAAAAACGGAGGACACGGTGGGCGTTGGCACGTCAAAGAACCCTCACTGCTACGGCCCTGAGCGCGCTGCATAGGTCTAAATTTGTGGTACTTCACCTACAGCTGGTGACGTTTCAATATGAGTGAAAAATTCTCGACGGGACGTAAAACAAACAATCAATCAATCAAAACATGTTTTTAAACAATCTATCAAAACTCCTCACGTGAAAATTTTAATTTTTATATCAATATTACTATAAATAATAATGGTTCTTGTAACGGGTATTGTATTTACATATGTAATACAATTTTTCAAAACGATTAAAAAATGACAATCACTGGGTGTGAAAGGTTATAGCTGCAGAATAATTTTAGCTCTCTTGGAGAGAAAAAATGGGTAGTCTATTTCAGTTTTCTTCCCAGAAAGCAACAGTTCTGCATTGAGGAAGGTTCTAATCATTTGATTCAAATCCCCCTTTTTCAATCGATAGTTCGACTGAATAGAAACTATTTTTGAAATACTATAGTTTCGTCATTTTTCGCGAGCATCAAATTTCATGGAATTGTTTTTTTTTAAAAATAAATAGTTGCCTTGATTCGTGAAAATATCCCAATTAACAGTATATTTCCTATATGCGCAAAAATGCATTTCGTTCACTGTTTGATTTCCTGGTCTGATACAGTAATAACAGCATTGGTACTCATAGAAATTTGATGAAACTACATTATGATAGTAATGGTATCAAAATGTCTTGTAGGAGGCAATTCGGAACATGAACTACAAACGTGGGGGAACATTAATCGGCGCAGGTATAAAGGCAGCCAGATCTGTTTTCACCAAAAGTTCAAGACGGTATGATTAATCATTACAACTATCCGTACATATACTTCATACACTGCACGTTTGTTATCTCTCTCTCTCTCTCTCTCTCTCTCTCTCTCTCTCTCTCTCTCTCTCTCTCTCATTTAACAGGATTGAGATGTAGAGATGAAGGTGACGATAACTTTGAATTTTTTTTAGAAATTAGCACCTATCTATTTCATTTTACATCCCACACATGTCCGAGCGAAGTCCTCGCTGATTTACACCCGTTCACATTGGATTTCCTTTTGCATATCTGATAGAGCGCCTAATAATTTCTGCTGAAGATATGTTGTTTGCTTGTTTCGTCGAGAATTTTTAAAACTTTCGAGAGTTTATAATTTCTTGATATCCGCTGGAAGGACATTCCAGAGATGTGCTGCAGCTCAGTTCAGTTGGCGTTCTCGATATTTTGTCGTTCTGATTTTTGGGGCCATCAGTCTCGGCTATGATTCTGACCAAGGAAGGGAGATAATACAAGGAATCAGACAGGGGTTCTATCGGGAAGCGAAGTAATGCAGCGAATCAGAGAGGTATTCAAATAGGAAGGGAGATAATGCAACGGATTAGACAAGGATTTGGACTTGGAATTCAGACCTGAATCTCCATGACTCTCAAGTTAGGTTTCGTACCTACTGAACTCTTTGATCTGAATGCATATCCCCAGTGTTGAAAGTTAGAATAGGTCCTCAGTAACCCTTGCTTGTCCTAAGAGGCGACTATTTCGAAAGAAACCGCAAGTCCCGAGGCTCCGTGTCACAAAAGGTATGGCACGATAAAAAGCCCTCCCTGCTCGAATGCCGTAAGCGCCGAGCATATACAAGCCTAAAGTTTGCAGCCCTTCACCGGCAATGGTGATGTCTCATATGAGTAGAAAATTCTCGAGCGGGACGTTAAACAATATACAACAAACCCATTACGAAGGACCTGACCCGTGGGGTTCAGGGTTAGAATAGATTCTCAGTACCCCTTGCTTGTCGTAAGAGGCGATCCTCAGATGAGACCACATGAACCGAGCAAAGGCCGTAAGTGCAATCGGAGCATAGACCTAAACTTTGCAGCCTTTCACCGTCTCCATTTGAATGAAAAATTCTCGAGTGGGACGTTAATCAATATACAACCAATCAACCTAAGGACTACTCCATTTAGTGGCCTCTTAGTAAAAACAAGGGGTACTGAGGACGGATCCCAAGGTTGGTTGTTTTCGGCGGGCCCAATAGCCAAAAGAAAATCCATCGCTTATTCTTAAGCGTATATATCGGACTCCATATTTCATCAGAAATCACACATGGTGGTAGGGTCTCAATAGGAGTAAAATGGAGGCAAGGATCATGCAACACCCCCCCCCCCCCCCCCCCACTTTTTTTTCTGATCTGGGATCTATACATTTTGTTGATATACATTAAAGATCATCAAATTCAATTTTTATCCCTATTGTAGTAAAAATCACGTTTTCAGGTATTGTATGAAGAAATAATCACTTATAACGAGACATATCTGGGTGATCTTTACTGTATATTTGCAAAACATAATTACAAACTTTGTGAATGCTGTATCGGAAAGAAAATAATGGAGAGAGAGAGAGAGAGATATTCATGCCCCGTGGCGTGTGGTTTAACATGGATTTATTCTAACGAACTGAACGCCAATGTATATTTCATACCCATTCTCATTAATGCAGAAACTGGCCAAAATATATCTAGTGCCAAGACCGTATATGCACGGTTTTGAATTCATATGACTTTTTGGAGCAGTTATGTTATATGTGGAACTTGAGCTGACCACCTCCCGCTTACGAGGCGACGCTCTATGAGCTACCGCCACCTATCTGTCAATATAGGCAGAGAAAACATACTTCTATTACATTCCTACAATTATTACGGATAACAGATTACACACATACAACCATTCTTACAATTAATACGGACCTAAATTACATTAATACAACCATTCATATAAATAACACAGACTCTAAATTATACTAGTACCATATTAGCAATCCTTCTTAGAAATATGATTATTGATTGATTGTGATCGCTATAATATTTCCGTCTGTGTTATCTATAGGAAAGATCACTATAATATTACTGTCTGTGTTATTTATAGGAATGATTGTTATAATATTACTGTCTGTGTTATTTACAGGAATGATTGCTATAATATTACTGTCTGTGTTATTTATAGGAATGATCGCTAGAATATTACTGTCTGTGTTATTTACAGGAATGATTGCTATAATATTACTGTCTGTGTTATTTATAGGAATGATCGCTAGAATATTACTGTCTGTGTTATTTACAGGAATGATTGCTATAATATTACTGTCTGTGTTATTTATAGGAATGATCGCTAGAATATTACTGTCTGTGTTATTTACAGGAATGATTGCTATAATATTACTGTCTGTGTTATTTATAGGAATGATCGCTATAACATTACTGTCTGTGGTGTTTACTACTTGCAGGACAAACTCCACAAAGGTCATGATTCTTCTCACAGATGGGAAATCATCTGATCAGAGGATCACACTCCAACAATCCAAGGCCTTAAAGTAAGACTTAGAGTAAAGATGTTCATACAATTCAACAGACACTGGGATGGTTTATCTTTATAATAAAACCACGACTGTGGGTGTTTTTGTCTTTGATTATGACATTTCTTACTGATCAGTAATTTAAGGTTTTCTTTACAGGGATGAAGGTGTGACTATTTTTGTGATTGGAATCGGTAAAGTGGATCTAGATGAAATAAACTCAGCTGCCTCTGAGCCGACATGTGTTCATATATTCTTATTAAAGGGGTTCACCGGTATTAATAACATTCTATATGAGGTCAGGAGACGATCTTGTAAAGGTAAAACACCTTCATATTAATTTGTTAAAATGTAATTTTAAGTTCAACCTTGAGTTTTTCACATCGGTTATTCAAATTAACGTGCAAAAAGAAAAATGTTCGAGACCGTTGTCCCCGATGTTCTCGTTCGTTCTTAGAGCCGTGAATGAAGAAAACGTGTGCGAAAGAACGTAATCTTGTTCGTCGGCCACACTACCTACAAAGGTGGTATATGTTATATTTTGAATAATATTAGTAATGCAGATGATTCGTGAAATCTTTGTAATTGTCCAACTTAAACGTAGTTAAAATCCTTGCTTCGAAATGTTTTCTACGCTCCCAAACAGTAGAAATATGGAATGCTTTCATTGGTTGAATATTGCAATACGGGATGGTATTGCGACCAATCGCAATCCAGCGAAAATATTGGTGTTGTGTCCAACGGACTGTAAAAGAAATGCGACCGACCGTGGATTTTCTCATAATGGCATCTCCTTCGCGTACCTGCTACATCGATTGTCTAGTAATTAGGGCGCTCGCAGTAAGTCTTCCACATTTAAGAATAGGTACAGATTGTGCTTCATTCAACGTGCGGTATTAGCAGTGAAATTCACGGGTCTCTCGGTTATCACCTTGAAAATGGAGACCTCATGTCACAGCAAGCTTTTACTCAGTAGAGAACCTTTATTACTAAGGCCTTAAACGAACGCCATGCATTGGTCAGAAATTGTGGTATTACGTCCCAATATGAGTAAACATTTCTCAAAAAAGAATTAAGCAAATAAATGTTCTGTAAACATGGTAGATAAGGAGAAGAAATTAGTCAATACATAGGATGTGTGAAGTGTGAAAGTTGGGGACACTATACAGAGCGTATCATTTCAATTCTAGTATCATACTTTCAACAGAAATGCAGACTGTAAAACAACTTTAATATGAAGATGAATTTATGTACGAATTTCTGAATCAATCGGTCAAGTTATAGTTCCCCGATATACATTGTTAATATATATACTTTTTGATAGCTCCCCAAAAAATAGAGGTTGTTGGAAACAGTGAGTCCAAAGTAACGGGGAAGTTATTGCCAAACCGTGTGGTAGAGGACACTGTAGAAATAGATACTAACGCCCAGTCAACTACAATCACTGTAAGTCTCTCAATAATGCAACAGAATGTTAATGAATACAAATCCAGTGGTGGTTTTTTTTTTTTCTATCATGAATTAAAAATATGAAAGTAAGAAATCAAGCATCAAAAGAATTGATTTGCTGAACAATCGCCTTTACGTAATGTTTAATGGATACAGTACCAAAATATGGCGATTGCATCATCATAATAATTGATCTCTGATGTATTTAATGCCTTGTTATTGTGAGATGATAAAGGTTAGAAATTCATTTTTTGTTTTACTTGCCATTTCCTTTTTTTTAAGACCGAGGTAACCTGCGGAGAGGTAGAGCTCTTTGCTGCAGCTGACACATCTACTCCTAACGAGGCTTTCTATGAAGTCAAAGGAATGGCACGAGATAATCAGCCGTCCTCGATTTCGATTCAAAATGGAGGTCGAACTGTGTATGTTCATTACAAAGGAAAGATCATTGCAACGACGGAATTCTGCTTGACTGGAAACAAGACATTCAGTATTGCATTTACTCAAGCAATAGGTAGGTAAAGTGTTATAAATCATAATAGCTTTAAGTTGTTGTTTTTATTTTGACTGTCACAGAAGATTTTTAAGTGATAGGCTTATTTGCAAATTTGAAAGGAACTATGTTATTTTCAATTTTAGACGAATGTGAAAGTACCCCATGTAAAAATGGCGCTTCGTGTGTAGATCTCCCAAAAGGTTTCACTTGTCAGTGCGTTTCCGGATTCAGTGGAGATACGTGCGAGAACAGAATTGACCAATGTGAAAACAATCCATGCATAAACGGCGGTCAGTGTATTAGCATCTTGAACGGTTATAAATGCGTTTGTGTAATGGGTTACACAGGGACAGCTTGTGAGATTGGCATGAACAGGTGTGCTAGCTCTCCCTGCCGAAACAACGGAACTTGTTCAAATGTTAATGCAGATTTTCGGTGCACCTGTAAACCTGGCTTTAGTGGGAAAACTTGTGAGATGAACATAAACGAATGTCAATCATCTCCATGTCGAAATGGTGGCAGTTGCTTAGACACGCCCAATGGCTATTCATGCGTTTGTTCAGTTGGTTACACAGGGTCAAATTGTGAGAATGGTAAGCCAGATCAGTTTGTAACCTTTAGAAAGTAACATTTAAGTGCTTACTCAATGTTCAGTTTGGAATAAAGATTTTTTTCTGCAGAGTATCCTATACATGATACAGAGTATAATAAGTAATTCATTAGGCTTCGACGACTTAAATACCTGAGTGAAAAAGTGTCCAATTGAAATTCGGATGTTCAAATTATGGTATTTTAATTGCCTTTGTCTCGTGAAGCTATCACTTAACAACAACGCAACTTCTATACCGGTCGCGGTAGCTCAGTGGTTAGAGCGTTCGCTTCGTAACCAGCAGGTCGTGAGTTCGAGCCCCGCTCGTGCCATACCTAAGACGAAAAAATAGATAGTGGTTGCTCCTTCGCCAAACACTCGGCATTTAGAAGTGAGAATCACGGGTCTTTCGGATATGACCTTAAAAACGGAGGTCACGGTAGGCGTTGGCACCCTCATTGCTACGGCCCTGAGTGCTAAGCATAAGTCTAAATTTGTGGTACTTCACCTACAGCTGGTGACGTCTCAATATGAGTGAAAAATTCTCGACGGGACGTAAAACAAACAATCAGTCAATCTATGAGACGTATGAAGGTACGAGTGTGCAACTAGCTGTATGCATTTTACGACTAATGATGCACTTAGTTATTTGAATGTCATATGCGAGTTTAACGAACAGTGATAAATCTCATGAATTGTACTAAGAATACAAAATTGAGGGTAGGGCAAACACGTTCCCCTGGAACTCCAGAAGTGGGATCATGTGTCTAAGAGGAGTAAGTATCCCCTGTTGACCGGTCACACTCGCCGTGAGCCCTCAAGCAAACGGAGTAATCCGTAGTCAAAATCAGTAAGTAAAGAGCTAAACAAATGATACGGGAAACGCCAGACAGCATTCGATCAAATGACAGGTTGTATTTGCAAATTGGATAATCATAACGAGCACAGAATTTGCGAAATGTAGATTTTCTACGAGACTTTTGAAGCCCCTGAAACATCAACTTATTTGTCAGTAACTTGTTTCCGATTGTCTGCTTGTTTGTATGTTTTACGTCCCGTCGAGGATTTTTCACTCATATTGAGACGTCCGAATAGGTTTAAAATTGATAATACGCAGAACATGTTCTCGTGAAGTGAATCAGTTGAGAGACATAAACACCATTTGCATGTGATAATGGCATATTCTGCATGACGATCAAGCCATATATATATATATATATATATATATATATATATATAAGCTACAATATATGTTTTTATTGTTTCTTAGAGGCCGTTATCTTAACTTGTCGGGTTGGCTCGGTAGTGCGGGAATGTACAGCTGGAGACCTGGAGAAAACCAACATTGCCGACAAGCTATGCACTGGTAGCGTCCATTGCTTCTTATTGAATATTACATTAATCTTTTTTAATCAGATATTAACTAATAATCCATATAGACAACTATTGGTGAATATTTTCTTCTAAGTAGGTAAAGACCAGCAGAGTAAGAGACCCAGTTTGGAAACATCGACATCGACATTACCGGCACAACAGACCGCACCATCTTCTCCCAGCACGTGTGTACCAAAGGGCTTCGTATATCATATACCCTACCCACAGGACGCAGCGAAGTTTATTCAATGTGATGAATTTGGGGGCTCTACTATTATGCCATGTGCTTCTGGTACCACGTTCAACGAGAATAAACAAATTTGTACTGCAGCAGGCAATGTAGTATGTCCCTCTACAGGTCACGAATTATTAGCCTACCCAGGCGACCCCAACAAATATTACGAGTGCGTCCATAGTATATCGTATTTACGATCATGTCCCAGTGGTCTTGTTTTTAATGAAAATCAGAAACGGTGTACATGGTCTACTAGCAGACGACAGTTAAGCACAAAGGAAAGCGATGTCACTCATGTTGATGACGAAGATGACGTTGAAGATGACGACGAAAGTGACACAGCAGAGACTGAGCTGGATGAAATAAGAGAAAATGATGAAGATGATAATGACAATGAAAGGGATGTTAAAATTCGGGAGGACATGACAAAATTGAGAGAAGCACTTCGAGAACTTCTTAACAATGAACAGTAGATAGTGAAATGTTAAGGTTTTAAAGTGACGCTTTGTCTATAACTCGGAAGCACTTGTAAAATCTTGTCAGTCTAAACGTAGATAGGATATGAGCATACTCACAGAAAAGGTTACTTATGACGCGTATACCTCTACAATAGTGTTTACTTATTACAATAGTGTTTACTTATTACAATAAATGTTTACTTATTACAATAGTGTTTACTTATTACAATAGTGTTTACTTATTACAATAAATGTTTACTTATTACAATAGTGTTTACTTATACAATTGTGTTAAATGGTTTCTGGTCGACGTCTACTGTATGAAGTTATTGCAATTCTAGTGCAAACTGAGACGTCTTTTATTTTACTTTTGATTCGAATAGATATGATAATGGTGATGGATTTTTGTTTTAAACGGTAGGCGTTGGCACGTTAAAGAACCCTCACTGCTACGGCCCTGAACGTTAAGCATTGGTCTAAATTTGTGGTACTTCACCTACAGCTGGTGACGTCTCAATATGAGTGAAAAATTCAAACAATCAAACAATTTCCATGCAATCTTCAGCAGTCGAACTACATTTAGTAGTCTAACAAGAATTATCATTAGATAGGTTTTATACCTGAATAACGTTGTATAACGATCCAGGTGTTTCAGCAACGAAAAGCTGATTTCATCATGTCCTTTCTGTACCAGTATGCTTTTATATCTTGGATGGACTAGATCATGCAATCAAGTACTCCACAAAATAAAGATTTTGTTGGAGAGAGAGAGAGGGGGGGGGGGGTTATTATGTATCAACGAAAGTGTATGTCATTAAACATCCACAAATGTGATGCCCATGAAACGTAAGCTTTATTGATAGAATAAATTGCATCTATGGACCTCCATTCTGGACAAGAATCCAGGGATCCTACAGTACATTATATAACCCAAACCTCAATTTTTAAAGTTTTAAACTTTTACTGCGGATTGCCTCATTCTGCTTCCTATTTCCGTCAGAAGAGCTGGGGGAACCGTGGCGGATCAGGATTTTTGAGGCGAGGGTGGGGCACAAGAGAAAGTCAAGTATTGGCAAATACTCGCTACTTTGGGTGCCAAAACTGGAATTTACATAATTATTTCTTAGATTTGTGGCGAAAAAAGTGGAGAGGTGACACCTCTAAATTCGCCACTGGGGAAGGTGTCCCGACCGCGGCCTCTTTGCCATCGGCTGGGAGTTGTAGTTAAATAGCTGCTGACAAACCTCGGACCAGTCATCATCACTCTCATCCTTGCGTGCACGTCTCGACCTGTGAATACTGATCACAAAGCAGTGGCCGCAATCCGTGTGTGCGCATTGGGCGGAATGCGCATCATTGCCTGATGGTCAACAACGCAGCCGATTGTAAATAGGCATCTAGGTATCACACCGGTATTATTGTCCAATCAAAATGAAATTAGTCAATAGTAGTTCCGTATATTTAAAAGAATAATTTTTTAATGCGTGATTTTTCTCATTTCTCCTTTTCTCTTATTTTTTGTACCCCTGATTAGGAAATGTTGTGTAATTTGTAGAAATAATCAATTGTTTACAGTGGAACTATTTGGTGTTGGTATCTGAGGCTATTTCATGAGGAGCACTCGGGCTGTTTACAGACATGTGAAAAACACGTGGATTTGAGAGTAATCTTGTTTGCGGGTAAAAGTATTTCGAAAATGCCGTGTAGGGTGTCTTTTTTCTGGTATCAGCAGACGAGAGAGGTAACATAGAACATTTCCGAGTGCGTTATTTGGCATCAATTTTGTAAACTGATTTTTTCCCTCTATAGTAATATATAGTGAAAATAATTACCGGTGTGCTACCTCTAGGTCTGTCTAATTGTAAATCTAGACAGTTGTCTTCTCTTTAGCCCCAGGGCTTCCATTTTATTATTTGACCATCGGTATTCGTATTTATTTTTAGTTGTGTAATTTAGCCCAATCCAATCTCGTTTGAATAATGTACGTCGGAGACTGTTCATATAATTGTTGGTTCTCGTCAAAGTTTTTGTAACCCCGTATACCTATTTTCGATTAAGGACTCACGGCGGCTGTGGCCGATCAGCAGAGGATGCTTACTCCTCCAAGGCAAATGAACCTACCTTTGCTTTGTCGGAGGTCCGTATTGCCCTACACTCGAACTTGTATATGTCTCGGGGATTTACACATTGTTTACTTCGCCATTCGATATTTTAATTGTGTGCTATTGAATTTGTGAAACTACTAGGTTTTTTTCCAATGGTTTTACTATCGTTAAAAAAATGTGCAAAATGACAGGTTGTCTTTTTAAATTATCTACAACCATAGTTTTTGTATGCACATTCAATAATAGTTTTTTGTTTCATACCGTAGTATTGATATCTTTATCAAAATCTTAACATAAAATTACTGCAAGCAGGTACCTTTAAGAAGCAATGAAAATCAAATAGACATCTTTTGTAATGGAAAAGCACCCCAGGAACTGTCGTAATATTAAGGATGTTAATGATTTCCTTAGAAACATCGTGATTTAGCGTACTAGGTTAATTAGCCACATCACGTGATGGTCCATTTAAACGTCCTTGAATATCATGCACAAAGTAGTCAGTCGTTCAATATTAGCTTCTAGGCAAGAACGGGAGTATTCTTGTCGATTTTCAGTCTGTCCATGAACACCCTGTTTACTGAAAATGGTACTGTTGAGGACTTTCCTTAGTATCGAAAGCATAGAGATGCCTCAGAGTCCCCAAAGTATAGAAATGCCTCAGAGTCTCCAAAGCATAGAGATGCCTCAGAGTCTCCAAAGCATAGAGATGCCTCAGAGTCTTCAAAGCATAGAGATGCCTCAAAGTCTCCAAAGCATAGAGATGTCTCAGATTCTCCAAAGCATAGAGATGCCTCAGAGTCTCCAAAGCATAGAGATGCCTCAGAGTCTCCAAAGCATAGAGATGCCTCAGAGTCTCCAAAGCATAGAGATGTCTCAGATTCTCCAAAGCATAGAGATGCCTCAGAGTCTCCAAAGCATAGAGATGCCTCAGTCTCCAAAGCATAGAGATGCCTCAGAGTCTCCAAAGCATAGAGATGTCTCAGATTCTCCAAAGCATAGAAATGCCTCAGAGTCTCTAGTCTAAGTGGAGTCTGAAGCAACACTCCTCTAAAATTTCGTTTGCATTCCATTTTTTGTGGATATGATTTTTATGTGGGAGTGATTACTATTTACATTTCCAATGTTTTTGCCTTTGATATCTTTACGGGCTGTAATGATGGACATTTTCTAATGAACGTGATTTGATATTAAAAAGGTTAAGATTTTATAAAAAAAAAAATCAACTATCTATAGTACAAAAATGTTGTCAAGGGCAATAACTCCTATGGTAGTATTTCTATTGTACATTTATCATACAATAATTCCCTTGATATCCACAATTAATTTACATAAATTTATATTGTGACAATTTTTTAAAACCATTGATACTTTCGGAAGGTCAGTGGTCACTTCCCGGATACATTGTATCTGGGTTCTCTCCTCCACCTTCAAAAGCTGGACGCCACCAGATAACTGAAAAATTGTTGAGTGTGGCAGAAAAACAAACTAAAATAAAACAATTGAAATGAAAAATTTTGTCATTTTAACTGGTTTATATATATTTTATCTTGTTATTTAATGAAAATGTGCAATTTTCTGATGTTGACATAAACTTGTTTTTGTATATCAGACATCGTTAGAAAGTTGATAACATACATTTTCTTTCGTTATTGATTCAAGTGGAAATCAATACAGTTTCTCTCCTTTGTACCATAAATTTTGATTGGTCACATGAGGGTGAAGCTACCGTAACTGGCAATATCTCCGACATTACTTGGGCGATTTTCATTCCATCAAGTTTCGAATCCATCTGCAGATCAAAAATCTTTCAGAAAAAAATCATTGGGACATAATATAGATTAAATATAAAGAAAATAAATGTGTCAGAATGATAAAAAAATGTTTAAATTCAACAAGAAATCACAACCTGTATACCCAATCGGAACATCACTCGACCTTTTCTGTAGAAAAAACCATGGACGTATTAGTAGGAAATCACATCAATTTGTTTCAATGATTCGGTTCTGCCTAAGAACACTAAGCAACATGAAATATATATCCATTTAAAAAGAATGACTTTTATCAAAATGTGTTGTCTTTTTGTTGAATTCATAATAAATTTTTTTTTTTCATATCCAATTAGAATGTTTAGACCTCAAAATTTTAATCCATTTTATTGAAATTACAACCATGTGTCTTTGTTACATTTGTACACATGGAAATGATAGTTTTTTCTCTGATCGAGTCAACTACAGTCACACACAGTCTTTTTGGAGTTGTGCCTGAGGGTGACACATACAATTTTTGACAATGTCCAACACTTCATCAACATCAAATTTTACATTTTCCCTCACCATACATTTGAAATGGTAAAATTTATTAAAGACCTTGTAAAATGCCACACATATTTTATTCCTCTCCGACAATGAAAAATCTCCGATTTCATTTTTTTTTTTCTGATGCAGCTTTTGTTGCCACTATTTTCAACAAATCCCACTTCTCTTCTAAACAATATCTACATTTTTCCATTCTGTTGGCATGTTATGATCATGTGACTTGATTGCAGCAATGTGACCTAGAAGTAGTCCGCACATGGCGACCTATTACGTCCGAGGGTTTTCTCCGGAAAAGGTCGAGTGATGTTCTGATTGCCTGTATATCCCTACCCACATGTTTCAGAACCAAGAAAATTGTCCCCAGGCCTTGCCACCATACCCCCAGGTATTATCAAAAATTCATTTCTTAATGATTTGAAACACTGACACAGAAATAAATATTTATGACATGTCAGCTTACAGAGACTATACACTGGAAAAGGAGAAAACAGACTTTGGTATCTTTAATCTAAAGACCCAACTTGTGTCACAATACGACACATTTATCACATAAAACCATGTAATACACACGGTAAAATCATGTTTACACTGTATTTCAAAATGAATTCTTTGATGATCACTGTACATTTCAATGAATAATTTATAAAATGTCAAAATGTAAAATCACTCTCCTTCATCAGAACGATCTTAATTTCTTTTGTCCATCTCAGGCTCGACATTTGAAGTGCTTTCTTGATTTATCTTGGGATCAATATCTGAGATGCTATCATTCTCAGATTTCTCCAGTGACTTGTACTCTTTGCAAAGATTTTCCAAAGTTTCTAAAAAATAAACATTGATACACATTTATAGAGGAGTAAAACATTGTTATAATGGCTGACCTCCTTTCGAAACTTTAATGAAAATTACAAATGCCAGCAATACATTGTATGTTCCTTTTCAATATCATCGACTAGATGAGTAGTTCAGCAGTTAGCATGTCACTTGCTGATCTGTGGTTTGTGCATTTTGAGTCTAGCAGGGGTGTTAAATTTTTCAGACTGCTTCCTACTAAAACTGCATTTTTTCCCCCCGCTAAATGAAGTAAATTTGAAAGTCTTCAATTCCAAAAATATTATTGTAGCTATCCATATTAGATTCCTCTGGTGTGTTCTTCCTCCTTAAATGTCATATTTCATCAAATGTTTAGAAGATCAAAGGTGCACAGTCATGTACAATTAATAGTGTAAAAGATAAAATACCACTGTTTATGAATTAATCTGATAGCTATTAAATCATGATAATGACATGGAGCAAAATGTTATTGAAGTTTTACTCGATAATGTGCCAAATAAAAAAAAAAATGTGTTTATTATATTTAAGAAGGAATGTTACAGCAGAGAAATTTAATGTGAATGAAAAATGGTGGATATGTACAACAATATTCTAAAAATGAAAACTTTTCAAATTTCTTCATTTAGTCAGAATATAACAATGTTTTGCTCAGAAGTTACATGCCTGTAGCAATGTTTTACTCATATGTTACATGCCTGTAGCAATGTTTTGCTCATATGTTAGATGCCTGTAGCAATGTTTTACTCAGAAGTCACACGCCTGTAGCAATGTTTTGCTCAGAAGTTACATGCCTGTAGCAATGTTTTACTCATATGTTACATGCCTGTAGCAATGTTTTGCTCAGAAGTTACATGCCTGTAGCAATGTTTCACTTAGAAGTTGCACATCTACATGCCTGTAACAATGTTTTACTCAGAGGTTACACATCTACATGTCTGTAACAATGTTTTACTCAGAAGGTACACGCCTGTAACAATGTTTTACTCAGAAGGTACACGCCTGTAACAATGTTTTACTCAGAAGGTACATGCCTGTAACAATGTTTTACTCAGAGGTTACACATCTACATTTCTGTAACAATGGTTGCAAAATATATTCATTTGATGTATGAGATTCTGGCAAAAAAAAAAATTGTTGCTGGTAATGGTTATAAATTTCAAACATTTCGAGAAAATGTTCACAAAGAAATTTAAACTTATGAACATGTCAGATAAATAGAATTGGACATCCCTATGTTTTATTTATGTTTTACTGTTTCATGCACGTTTTTCTACTTACGTTTGCTTTCCTTTAGAATGTCCTCTCTCTTTGATAAGAAGAAAACATTACTGTTTTGCTGTTGCCGGTATACTCTCTTAAAAGATACAAGAAAAATTATAATATGATGAAAACTACTATTATGCAGATCCATAAAAAGACTAAAACAGCAAAATATCTACCTTCTTAAACTAATTAGGATCTGAAAAGCACATGATCCCACATTCATAAATCATAAATCAGTATACAGACTGATTGGTATCTCAGAACTGTAAACCAAATGTTATGTACGACAATTTTATTTTGCAATTTACCAGGGATAAAAGAGATTGTGACAATGACTTTCAGAGACAGAGATAACCTTAAACAAATGTGAGAGACTTGATTGTGACAATGAAGTTTTCGTGAACATTGCAAAAACTTCTCACAGTTCCTGTAATTGATGCAATATCTACTTGATACACGGCATATGTGTACTTATTCCATTTCAAGTCTGAGAATTTTTCACTCGGTATCGAGACATCAAGAACTTTTCAGATGAAGTACCACATTGGACTCGCACATGATGCTCAAGGCCATAACAGTGGGGGTTCTTTATCTTATTAATGCCATGACAATGAACTTCCATTTTAAGGTCATATACTTTCATTTCTTATGGTGGGCATCCCATGAGGACCCCGGTTAGAATAGATCCTCAGTACCCTTTGCTTGTCATAAAAGGCAATGAAATAGGGCAGTCTTTTGGATGAGACTGCAAAAACTGAGGTCCCGTGTCACAGCAGGTGTGGCACGATAAAGGTCCCTTCCTGCTCAAAGGCCCTGCGTGCTGAGCATAGGCCTACATTTTGCAGCCCTTCACCGGCAATAGTGACGTCTCCAATGAGAATGGAATCAGCCAGAGGTTTTAAACCTGTACATTTTCAGTAATTGAGCAAGATGAAAACAGCCTTCTCAAACACTCACTAAGCTAGTCAAAAAACTTTGGACTGGGCTAGTAATATTTTATCTTATTAGTCTGATAGACCAGTTAACCACCATGTTGAATCAATCTTTTTGTTTGATTTAGCCCATCAATATAAATGTGACTGTGTGGATACATGAAATTTTTGACATTCATCTGCACACTGAGAGAAATTTAGAAGGATCTAAGACACACACTGCTCCAATATTCCTAATACACTCGGCAATGTTGTCGATAATTCATCCTTCGACATCAAATGCCTTAAGGATAATGCACACATGAGGCTAAAAATACATATGTTTGTGTGTTTACAGTCACAAGCTGAAAAAATAGGGTCAGAAGGTCCCCTTTGATATACATCAAAGATGTGCAGAAGCATGGGGCACTGCCTTACACAAAAGACTTAGTAATATTACTAAATTATAAAATCTAAACCTATTATACAAAAACTCTTCATATTGAAGAGATGAAAAAATAATTTTAGAGAGAATTTCAGAAACATCAAATATGTCAGATTGTCCTTTAAACACCATCAAACATTTGAGGGCATATACATGTATATATACATGATTGTTCAATATCTAACCTTTTAATCTTTAGTGTATACAAAGAAGAGGTCAATCAATCTTTGCTAGCCAAGGGTTTTTGATCTATTCTGTTTATTGGGAACAAGAGTGGACCGAAAAACCTTGGCTAGTGAAGACGACGTCAATCTGACTGGGTGAGAGGTAAAGTGAGAACAGTGCTCATTCAAACAGTAGATGATTATACATACTGCTTCCTTCTTCAAGCTGTGTAATTCGGTCTCTAAAATCTTCTGTTCTTGGAACTGAATAAAAATGCACAAATATGAAACAGTTACGCTATGACTTTTGAGCTAGTTGGTTAACATGGATTTGTCATAATGCAATATTTATCTCAAGACTAATGGGTCAGAGGGACACATTAAAGTATAGCTCTCTCTCTCTCTTAATATAGATGTAAAACAGTAATGGATTCTGGAATTTTCTAATACTTGGAATTGTCTTTACTCACAACTAACTATCAAACAATGCGATCAAATGTTGTAATTAACATAAATTGACAAATAAAAATGTTATTATTGTAACTTAGTTGTGACTAAACACTTTTTGTAATTCCAAGATTGATTCCAAAATCTGGTTATACATTGTTGTAAGAACGTCTGGAAAACTATACAGAATTTCTAAACTTATGTAACTGAAAATTTCCAGTTTATGTCTATGGATCATGTTATGATGATTAAAGATGTTACCATATTAAGGACCTAAATCAATGTAAAATTCTCAATATCCATTAGTTTAAAACAATGTGTGTGTGTGTGTGTGTGTGTGTGTGTGTGTGTGTGAGAGGGTTGGATCAATCTATCGATTATCAATATAAATTGGTATTTTTGAGTAATACAATAACTGATACAATGAACTCCATATCATTTAATATATTACGAGTTTTTATTACGTATGTAAGTTATCTTACAGTGAGTTCATGAATGAGTTAACAAATAAATTGGAAATGTATGAACGAACTATCATTTATCATTTAAATATCATTTGCTCTGTGACTGCATACCAATGCAAATATGCCATGGTGACAGTACCTTGGTCTCAGTTTTCAAAAATTAGCATGAAAAAAGAAAACGAGGTGTAACGTTTGTGGAAGAGAGGTCACGAGCTCCAGTGGTACAACTAATTTAGCAATACATTTGCAATGACACCATAAAGCTAACTACGGAGAGGACTTATATAGACAATGCCTGCTGTTTTATCCTTCTATGATTTATCATAATAAAATACTGTTTAAATTAAATCAATAAAACTGTCAGAACGATGGCAAAAAATCTACCTATGAATGGTATAATTGAACGCAATTTTAAATGAACAATTAAATGAATTTATAATTCATTTGTGAATATTCATCCTGATAAAATTAATTTCCTCTGCTGCCTCAGATTTGGAGCGTGTTTTTGGTACAACAGGAGATTCTTTATCAGCAACTAGGGCTTGTTTGAAGCCAGAGCTTGTTTTTGTAAAGAAATAAAGAGTTAACAATTAATAAATAATAAACACATGCACAATTGCCTTTGTGATAAATTAATACAAGCTAACAATATGCAAATGAAACAAAAGGTAAAGCTTATTTTTGTTATTATTCAATTATTTTAATCTTCAAATAGCCAATTTCCGAGATAACAGAGTTTTCAGTGTGGAGGTAGAAAAAGTGATGTCACATGACCTTTTGTTAGGCATAAATATTGTGCAATATTGGAAGTACAGCGGATGTTTACTTTTTTTCGAAAACAATTCCTGAATTAAGGAAATATTTGAATGAATGAGGAATCACTTGTAGTGATTACAGAAAAAATAGTTTAGTTCATTAGCTGAAGTTGCCAATGAACTGAAATTACCTGTAGTTACTGTGAAGGACAATTACAAAAACAGTGATTTGTTTCAGCTGTGTTGGAAATGAAAAAAAAAAAGTAACTCCCTCCTTTTCAGAGTACTTTGATAAATTCTATATTTACACCCGTCTGATGAACACACTGGTACAATGCACCAGTACTTTGATGAACCACTCACTGGTCGTATTGTTGACATGATAATGCCTAACAAAACAACGAAATCATGTGACCGCAGTGCATAAAAGATAAATGGTTGCAGTGCCAAATCACATCCCAGAAATCGACTATTAAGTGTAAATGCAATTACATTGTATCATCAATATGTATCGCATATCATTTCTCTGTATTGCAATATATATCATATCAAACTTTTCCAAATGATACCCAGCTTCTGCACACACACACACGCACGCACGCACAAACACACGCACGCACGCACACACACACTACACACGCACGCACACACACGCACACACACACACACACACACACACACACACACACACACTTCTTTGTCAATATTTATGCAACAATTAGTTTGTTGTAGTAGCTCGCCCACGTGGCCCACTCTGACTCTACCATTGAGATTTATTTCCCAATCAAGAACTTGAAGAAACTAATACCTTTAAGTTGCGATTCTCCATTTCCTGCTTTTTCCTTCAGTCGTCTTCTTTCTTTTCTAACTTCAATCACTTGATGTAGTTTGTAAAACGTGTAACCTAGATACGGTACTGAAACAGCAATTAGGAATTTCTTTAAAAACACGTCAAAAGCCCGGGGTGGGGGCTTCCACATAACTACCGTTAGCCATGGACAATCACAGAAAACATATCCTCGATACACAATCTCTAGATTACTGTCAAAGAAGTTTGTTAAAAGACAAGGTCACTCATCACATCACAGAACATGAAAAAAAATTAAACCGGATGTATCCTCTGCGATATAACACAAAAACTCGGATAAGGAACATTTTAAAAATGAAAATGTAATGAACTCTAGTGGACGCAATTATTTTTTACGTATATGAAAGAAATCTATGGTATTTATCTTAATTGCTGTTTTTAAAACTGAGAAATTATAAGAATCAATTACTCGTTATATAATATTTCATTTCATTTTCTTTGCGGGATGAAAAAATTTCACCGAGTAGAATCCTTTTATATACTCACCGGAAACAGGTATGATGCCATTATTGATTACGAATTTCCGTTTACAGTCACATATTATTTGGTTTGCACTTTTGTTTTGATATGCGAATTTAATGACGACCATGTTAGAAAGTTTTTTATATATACATTTTTGATGACTATTTAAAAAAGACCGTTTTAGTTTTTGTTTCATTGAGCTTAATACTGTTAACTGTGTTTGTCATGTCTACGAATTTTTGTTGTTGATTTATACAACTCGCTCTTGTGGTACTACACATTTCTATAAACTTCTTGTGAAAACATTTTGTAAATTTCCAAAGATTACGAATCTTGTGTATTTGAAATTTCGCTTATAAGAGCAGTACACTGATGGATAAGGATTATTTTGATGGATGCTAAATTAAAGCTCTCTGTTGGATAAATTCGGATGTTTTATTAGCAACATTTTTGTTTTTAAATTGCCTTAAAAAAATTTGATATCTGAATACATCTTAAAATTTGTTAAATCTCAGTTTTTTTAATACAACTGTTTCCTTACAACTTCAATAGATTCCATCTTTACTGAAAATGAACATACTAATGAACATTTTCATGTTGTAATTGTAGATTCATTTCATGGAAAGAATTCATTTTTCATCTATTTTTAGCTAAGGATGAATATAGGTACGGCAACGAGTGAGGAGAACCCAACCCATTCCTACCTGGGGTCTCGTGGGATCTGGATTACCTATGTTCTTATCGTGTTGATAGCACACTTCATGCTTCTCACAATTCCCTTCTTCTCTGTAGCTGTGGCGTGGACCCTCACGAATGTCATTCACTGCATCGTAAGTATCAGTTTTAAAATACCGAAAATTTGTTTTCAAACTAACTGGGCCAGTGTTTTTGGTCTTGTTTCTGTTGTTCTTCGACACTTTATGAATGAAAGATGTTGTTTTAAGTACTAGTTAGGAATCTCTTAATTATCCAGGCCTTGTACCTGCTGTATTGGCAATGAATCATTGCTGGCTAATGTTATGAATACACAATTAACCATTGTCCCACAGTTTCCAAAATATATTTCTTATATACCAGTCATTTAAATGATTTTATCAGTTTGAATAGTCAGGACCAAATATAGAATTTTATGTTTTTGGCACTGGCAGCTGACTTGCTAAAATCAGTGCAGTTCGAGGGAATTTTATTGATTTCTTTTATCCCCCCTTTTTTTTTTTTTTTCTTCAGTGTATCAGTCTAAATTTTGGGAACATTTTCTTTTAAATGCTATGCAACATTACCTGTTGTACTGTGAAGTATTTGTCCTCCTTTTCAGATAAACATGGTGATTCAGCGATCAAAATTTTACATATATGGGGAGGAGTAGTTGAAGAAAAATAATTTGATGATGTCAAACTTTATTGACAATTCTTAAAGTTATTTATGAATTAATCACCTTTTCCAGTTATCATCTAGCTCACTAAATCAAAGCAAATATTTGAAGTACAAGCTAAATTAAGTATGCATAACTGTCCCCAGTCACCCATATACATGCATACAGTACTTTAATCTGTCAGTTTGTCCAGAATCAGTTTAATCTCTACCATATTTGGTGATAGGGTTTTCATTTTCACATGTGTATTCCTTGTAGCAAGAACTCTCTTTGGGTACCAAAAGTTTTGACCTTGTGACCTTTCCTTAAGGTTTAACCTTGTTTTGAAAAACTTTATCCCTAGCCATAACTTTTGAATAGTTGGTGATAAGGCTTTCACATTCTACAAGTATATTCCTTCTGATAAGACCTTTTATTAGGCAACAAAATTTTTGACCTCATGACCTTGACTTGGGAGTATCAATTTATCACAAACGCATCTTGCTGACAATATTAATAATGAAACTAAATTTTAGAATATTATCATATGTTCTATAAGGACATTTTTTTTTTATTATCTGTTTTACAGGAGCCCCAACCCAAATTTTGGAAAAATTGAAATAAAAATAAATGTACCCATTCATTATTATTATTTTTATTTCATCCACTGACTGTTCATGTTCAGTGATAAAAAAATAAATAAAATGTCAGTGTGGTTCCCATTCCCACCACTCATTAATCACTCATTTGGAGTGATTAATGGGTGAGGGGACAAGAACCAGACTAATATGGGTATTTATAAAAGGAGACATGTCATTGGCTGATTCCATAGACATCATCCAATCAGAAACATCAAAACATATGATGATATTTAGCTTGAAAATGAAACTGTAATGCCAAGATGTCATCCTCAGCTTAGGACATGAGAAAGTGAGTCTTGTTTTCTCTGTCAATGACATGATTAACAAGATGGATGATTCTGTGGCTGGTATGAAATGTTATGGTGAGGGTCATGTTGAAGTTGACAGCAGTGTTATGCTGGAGTCCTATGACACCGAGATACTTAAAGATTTTGATTCTTTTTTAGATATGTTGGCCTGATCTCAGTCAATGGTTAATGCTTTGTAAAAACCTTATATATTATTGTTTTCATTCATATAAACAAACAGATATCAATGTATCAGGTGATCTGTACAAAGAAAGGAGGTTGCTACGATACCACGTTATTTATAGAAATACAATGTATGGCTGCTTAACAGTGATACAGTTGTGAAAAAAAGTTGTTACTTCATGAAATGTAAACTAGGATATAATTAACAGAAAAATAAAATAAGACTGAATAATGAGATACCTGTTGTTTTTTTATTTTGAAGAAGCAGAAAAATTAAGACAAGTGAGAAAAAATGTTAAAGTTTTACTCGTTATAAATTCAAAGACCATACTTGCCAAAAATCTGAACATAACTTGCCAATAGACATTGCAATTCATGTATGTAAAACCAAGATACCTCAGTACCATAGGACCCGCGGTATTATAAGACAGGGGCGTACTTAATCTCTGTGGAGATTTAGCTTGATTGGCTATTTGGATGAGTAAAGGCATCAATCCAATTATCCAGTGAAGCTGAATCGCAACCAGAATATTATCACTAGATATTTCATTGATACACTTTACAGATTTTTCAATACTCTGTTTTTGTTTATAAAAGAACAAGGAAAAGACAGACTGAAAATTTAACAGGACCTATGACTGAGGAAATGCCAATGTAATTGCTCCACAATAAAATCAATCTATATATAGTGATATCAATTAAATGATGATGTCTTATATAAACAAGCCACTCATTAACAGTTATAGGACAGTGACAGTGCCTTGAATAAAGAGATCCACAAGCTTGAAGAACTGACTAGAAATTAGAGGGTGAAAAAATAAAAAAATTTCCTGTATTCATTGGTTTTATTTTTTGGACTGACTGCTTGAATTTACAATTTTTATTTTTTTTATTTCACCCCCCTGACCCTATTTTTTAATAAAATTCTCGTAAAACAAATAATAAAAAAAAGTTGGTCTTATTCTGAATTGACAACCCTCTATAACTAAAATTTCTCTTACAAGTTTGGGCATAATGACAACTATTGATATAAATACATGCAATATTAATCTCCTTAACAACTGTTTTGAAAATTATCCCAGGTGTTTACCAAAGTCTTTTCACCAAGTCTACAGTGTTGATTTTTTTATTTCCTGAAATCAAAAATTGAGGTCATTTTGCATTTGGTCTTATCTGTTATCTATAATTTAAAAAAATTGTCTTCCTGTAAACAAACTATTCACAAAGAATCTCACGCCATCAAATTGATGGTTTTCTTTTTTGCCAGCTGCATTGTTTGCAATTTTTGGCGAAAAGTTTGAGATGGTGCTATAATCAGACTCCTACCAGTTAGAAACAACTTTGTCAAGGTCTTACCTCTCACATCATCTTGGTGAACTGGAAATAAAAGTCCATTTATCGGCTATAATCAATTATCATCTGCTTCTCAAATGTGAAAAAATTTGCCGAAAATTGCAAGTGATGCAACTGGTAAAAAAAAAAAAGAAGATGGCAGTGTGATATACCTTGTTTGTTTACATGAAGACAATTTTTTTTTATTATAGGTATTTAAAATGTTGAGCGCCTGTGATTATATGGTATATAGGTATATACACATTGTAACCCATAATTGGTGAACTTATATACTCTATATTTTGTGAAGTAAAACGTTTAACATTCATCAGATTAATCAAGGTCAATGTTGTTACAAAAGGACACATCATTTTAAGCATAATAATTCACAAATACGTTTTTTTTTTTTATTTACAGATAACGTATTTCATGCTGCATGTCACAAAAGGCACCCCATGGGGCACTCCAGAACAAGGAAAAGCCCGGACTCAAACACAGTGGGAACAAATTGACTGTGGACAACAGTTTACTCCAACTAAGAAATTCTTGACTATAGTTCCCATTGTTATGTAAGCATTTCATTAGAACTTAGAAAAAAATTAGCAATTTGAATCCATATATTATGCATAATGTTTTATAATTGTGCATAATGACAATTGATTCAATTCCTAGGGTAGACAAATAACACTGCCTGATGCAGGGGGCAACCATATTTTAGTGTTGGGAAGGTAAAATTACTAGAAGAATCTGTCTGTGGGCAAGTGAAATTTTAGAGTAAAAGTAAATTTATGATATTAATATCAAATGTAAATGTCTTGACAACGTCAATCACCGATAAACCAAAAGTATGTCGGCATAAATTCTTCCGGTGATTTAAAAGAAATACATAGATCCCTCTAGTGAGAAATGACATGGTCATCAAAACGCTTATATGTACGGAGAAGTTACAATTGATTGCAAAGTGTTGAATCTACTTAGATGCAATATCAAGGTGAATGTACAGTGCCGTTAATGAATTGAAACGTGACATTTAGCGGGAGTATAGCAATAACAACTATCAGCTGCATCTACAAAACATTCAAAGTATGGAAAAAGAAGAGAATCCAAGGATATCTCAAATTATGGCAAGAAATTTAGTCAATGCTTTGTTATGATGAAGAGACAGAAATAGAATTGAACAAAACTGATTTATTAAAATACAACAAGATAAATAATTTCAAATACTTTTATTTATGTATATCTCAATTTAAGGTGGGGCAAGTAAATTTTGTGATAGTGCAAGTGAATTTGGCATTTCTATCTGTCCTTGGGCAAATACTTCAACCATCTATTTGTCTACCCCTGGACTCTGAGTGGTTTTGGTGTCTTTAAGCTGATACTGTCAAATAAACTTCTAAAATTATAATTCATTTATTGCAGATTTTTCCTGGCCAGTTTTTACACAAAATATGATTCAACACATTTCTTCATAAATCTGGCTGCCTTAGGTCTCAGTGTGATACCCAAACTCCCCCAGTTACATGGGGTAAGAATCTTCAATATCAACAAGTGGTGAGACTGGACAGTGAATCACAGCTAAACTACACTGTCCTCAAACTTGACTTGTTGGTGGTGGGGAGGGGGATACAGTAGCACGGAAGGCAGTTTGTCAGTTAGTGGTGATATTTCCAAGGAAAGACAATCACATTATAAATGTGTTGTAGAAGCTAATGGGACATTTTTGAAAGGCTGACAATACCCTTCTAATATGTGATAGTGTTGCATAATTTGATGTCTTAGGATAAAGTGAGGATTTGTAACTTTGAGTGGATATGAATGCAGTGTTATATAGTTATGAAATTGTGCAAATATTTACATTATACAGAGTCATTTATGCGTGTCTCCATCTTAGCACGGGTAAAGTTTACCTCAACTTACCAAGTGTGTTTCATTAGCAAAATGAAGATGCATGAAAGATGAATGAATGTAAAATGGATATTGAGCAGATAGTTATAAATATATTTCTGATCATCCAATCAACTTCGTACTTAATTGTTGTACAGATATGTATGTGTATGTATATGTGTGTGTATATATATATATATATAAAACACAATACATAGACTGATTATTAGCGGAAATAAAAAAAAAAGTCTATCAGTAAACTGTATTTGTGTCTGACCACATATGACATTGAAAATATTCCCAGTGATTGCTGCTTAGAAAGCACTCAAAATTGTCCCTGGGTGACCCTTAGTTTGATAATCACAAAAAAATCACATTCTGTCTCTACATTTACATGCATTAGTATTATGAATACAGAATTATGATAACTTTACTAATTTAATTTTAAGAAACACACCTTTTCACACATATTATTTGCAAATTTAATGGTACAGCAGTTTTCATAAAAACAAAAAATTGTATTGTCCATGGTCTCAACAGGAAGTTGGTTGTCCACTTAGCTGGACACCAGAGACAAATGTTTCTGGAAGTCAGTGAAATGTCTTTGTAAATTTGGAGGTGATGTGGAAGGTGTTCTCGTTTTGAGAGCTACAACTCTAGTTTGTTAAAATATTGGTATAATGCATTGTTTTTAATTGTCATGCAATTATTTGAATGAATTGGGTTTCATCAAACATTATTGATATTGAAGAATATCTGTGAATATTTCTTGGCATCCAATGATTAGCATATAAACAGACAATGTAATTAGATTGATAAACAGATTGATAAGGAAGATTATGTATACAGTAAAAGATGCTTATAGCAGACACTTATAATGAATTCACACTTGCAGTGAAGTGATTTTTAATCCTTGTAGTTTTAAAACATGGTGAAATTGTTTATAGTGATTTCATTTATTTTGAATCAAAGCTGTTCATTCCCAGCACATTGCTGTAGGCATGTTTTTCCGTACTGATAAATCTGATTACCAATCCATTTTTTGTGTACATAGTTACTATGGTTTCCTGCTTGTTTCTTTGATTAAATGGAGAAAGTACAGCAGATGTTCAACATTGATTTGACTGCTGGCAGTCCTGCATATTTGACAAGGACCTTTGTTTAAAAGAAAAATGTTTTCTGTACCAATGTCAGCAATTTAGTAATTTAATTTTTCTCCTTTTTCCTGATGGTCCTCTGTTCTACATGATTTTACGATTTGATTCTTACTTGGAAAAAAGTTATAATTTTGCTTTGACACACTATTTTGAAAATTTGTTTGTAACTGTATATGAAAAAATATATTTGTTTTTTATGTAAACGTTTTGCTACTCATCTTAAAATTCCACAACATTCCAGAGAAAAGCTGATTACGGACAAACATGTAATTAAGGTTTAACATTGCTGGCAAGTAAATCATGAAGCATTTTATATATTTTTCTACAATAAAGGGCTCTAAACAATAAGGATTGTATTTACCAATCAAAATTGACATTCATTCTTTTGTTTTTGTGTGCAAGAAACCTAATACAACTCATTGTTATTTTCAGTGTTATCAAAATTATGAGGATGATATCACAAACTTGATAGTCTGCTACCATGTTGGTTTTTTTTTGGGGGGGGGGGGGTGTTGTAATTTGGCATAACATTGCTATTGTTCATGTAGTTTTACTTCTAGAAAATGTGGAATGAAAGCTTGGATTTTAACATCATATTTATTTCATAAAATTATCTTTTCAGCACAAAAATGTGATAGAAATCATTTTGTTTGTCCAAAGCTGTTTTTGTTTCCTGAAAGAACATTCTTAAAAAGTAACATATTTAAAAACTGAATTTGAGAAATTGTGGCACTTTTGATGTTTCTAAATAGAGACAAACTATGTAAGATTTTATTAGATATGATCACTGTGAAGCTTAAAATTTCTTGAGTTTACAGGGGCCAAAAAAGTTTGTTATTATGATATGCATAGTTCTTTATAATCCATACACTAATACACACATCTGTTATGGCATTTTAAGAAATATTAACAATAAATGTGAAGTGCTAATGAAAAAATCTCCGTCCAAATTTTTCCGACAAGTGAGCAACAAATTATTTGCTCAGACCAAACTTTTTCACACTGGTTGCAGTAGTTTTGCGGTTGGGATGCTTAATTCACAACCAAGATGTCCAGGGCTGATCCTGGTGCTGCATCAAAACTGATGTTTTAAATAACATAGGTAGTGTATATCGGGGGGGGGGGGGGGGGGGGGGGGCGTTTGAAAATGTAAATTCCCCAACTGGAATAAAAATTAAACTTTTAAAATATAACGTGAAAAGCAGGTTTTTTATAATTTAAATTGTTTTTCTTTCCATTTCTACCCAAACTGTAGATTGTGTTACTTGTCTTTATTTAACTGTGACTCTAGAAGAATATATCACAAAAAAGAATAATTTATGATTCTCTAAGCGATATAGTTATTTAATGTTTTGGGCAGTGTGGTATCTTTCAGCCTGATTATACACATTTACGATATTGAAACTTGTACATTTGGGGGTTTTTTCTGACTGTAGTGTGTCAAATTTTTTAGACAATTTTGATTTTGTAGTTATGATTTTATTTCATTAAGATTTTTCTGTATCTTTTATGTAAGCAGTCACTTATATAAGCAGTATAGATTGATAGATTATCTTGTTACTTGCACTTGAGGTCTCATATACTGTATTTGCGGTTGGAAAATTTTGTGATTTGATCTGTAAATGATATATTATATTCTGCGTTTCCATTTTCTGCAGTTGCATTATACCGACATGTACCTATATGCTTGTATATAAAATTGTAATTTTTGCAGATTTTTCCAATCTGCATAAAATGGGCAACCACAGAAAATACCCATTATGTGATATATATAAGGTCATTTGGTCAAGGTCAATGGAAAAAATGAAGAAGAAATAGTCACATTAGACACAGAGAATGCTTTGACTTGTGTGTGTTCTTTCAATGGTATTTTGACATGGTCATAGGGAGAAAAAGTATAGAATTCTTCATCATGCTTACCTTTCAGATACTGGTATGCTTATTCTTGACTATTGAAGTTAGATATGACTTGAACTTAAAAAGTTCATGTAGATGTCATGGCAAAAAGATATGCATTATTTTTAATGTGTCTCAGTTTAAATGTGCCCTATAGGGTGATGATCAACCTGTATTCTTTTGTGCGACAGTGCCCTTTGTATGTCGTTTGACTAATTGATGTAATTGTACAGATAAGCTATTATGCTTGTTATCAATAAAATTTCCTTCAATGTGAAAAATCTTCTTTACTTTGTAGACAATGGACCCTGGGTGAGGGTTTTGGTTTAACTGATTGGGGCTCAGTGATCAACAAAATGAAAGTGCTATATATCTAGAATGATCCTCTTAATTCCTAGACATCAAAACAATTAAATTAATATTGTGAAACTTGTGCTCCCAAGGTCAGGAGTTCTGGTGCTAGAGTGGGGCTCTGTGGGCAACTTAGTAACTAGATGCCCATTGGCCACATAACTTACCCAAGTCACACTGACCCTGCTGTTCAGCTCTTGTAATTTTTAGAAGCTTCTATTTCAATCTTTCATACATCATACAAAATATGAAAGCTCTACCTTAAATAGTTGAGGAGATATTGAATAAGTAAAGGTTTTTTAAAAGTAGTTAAAATGTCCAGGTCAAACAACATGGTATCAAGTGAAAGTTCTTGCCATAAATTGTCAGCATGTATATAAATTTTTAAAGGTCAGAGATATTTAGTAGGTTATGTTTTCTTTGAAGTAGGTGAAACTCCAAGGTCATAAACTTTAGTACGAGAGCAAGTCAAAAAGTAACCAGTCTAACTTATTGACAGTAGAGACCCATCTCTTCTTTTTTGATGTAATTGCCCTCTACTTTGACACACTTAGACCAATGATGTTGAAGTCCCATAAGCCCAGAACTGAAAAAGTTGGGGTCCTCTCCATTGACCCAGTCCTCAACTGTCGTCACAACTTCTTCATCAGACCAGAAATGATGTCCACAGATATCCTTTTTCAAGTTTGGGAATAGGAATTGGGTCAGGCGAATAGGCAGGATGTGGTATTAATTTATACTGGTTTCACTCAACAGCAGCCATTGCAACTTTTAAGTGTGGACTCTCGTGTTGTCCTGTTGCAGCAAAACACCTTTAGAGAGTTTATGTTGGTGTTTTTCAAGGATGGCAAGTTCTCAGTTGGTATAGCAAGTTTGCATAGTACACTCCAGTTACTGTACTTCCTTTGGGTAAAAATTCCAACATAATAATGCCTTTTGCACCCCAAAATACTGGCCATCATCTTGCCAGCAGATGGTTGCATCTTGAACTTATTTTGCCTTGGGGACTCGGACCCTACCCACTAATGACTCTGAGCTTTATTCTCTGGTTCATAATAATGAACTCAAGTATCATTTACTGTCACCAGGTGCAAAAGAAAATCATCTTTTGATCAAACATGCTTTAACAAGGCACTGCATACTGAAGCTCTGGTTGCCATTTGCTCATCACTAAGGGATTTGGGGACCGTTTGGGCTGAGCTTCTGCATACCTATACGATTATGTAAAATTGTTGAAATGCCTGTGCCAGTTTTTCCACCTGAATTCAAAGTATACCAGATCCTGAATACTTACACATTTCTTTGTCGGTGGCATCCAGTGGGCGTCCAACCCTGACTTCATCTAAAGATGTTCCCTTGTGTTTGAATTCCCTTACCCAGAATTTAACCTGAGCATAAGGTGGTGAAGAAGACCCCATAAACATTGGCTAACTTGCTGTGTATTTTCTTGCCCGTTTTACCTTTTTAAAAACAAGTACCAAATTACAGCACAGTACTCTACTTTAGATGAAAAGCATGCATTGATTTGCATCACTAGCCATGTTTGACAATCAATATCTTATCAAAGAATGACTTAATATTTGTGCAATTTTTTATCCAAATATGAAACAAGGTATAAAAATAGTGACCATCTTGGTCAATCAGAAGTGGGATAGGCTGATACAAATTTACTCGCCCTCGTATCATACGTTATGTTACAAGGAATGCATATATTAAATATGAAAGCCCTATCACTCACCAAAAGTTGAGTAAAGTTAAAGTTTTTGAAATTTTGGTCAAACTCCAAGGTCACACATCATGTATGAAATGTAAGGATCGAATTTATCTGGAAATTGTGAAAGCCCTTCCTTACAGGGTCCAGGAAATGCTGAATAGATATATTTTCTGAAAAGTATGTTAAACAACAAGCTAGGTCACAAGATTAAAAATGTTTGTACCAAGATCAGGTCTTGTCACAAGGAATATGCACATGAAATACGAGAGCCCTATTACTCGCCTTTGAAAAGTTATGAGCGAAGTGTTCAAGTTTTGGACAGACGGACTGGACAAAACGATGTGCTTTAACTATAATCATGAGGGCATAAAAAGAATTTTAAATCCAAAGAGCTTTGGAACATTTGCATCAGATTTAGTGTTGCCCTACTTCTTTTGAAAAAAAGTTGTTTAAATTAATTTCCTGTGTATTCCCATAGAAAACTTTGATCTCCTGTTGTGGTCACAACCTTCCCTAGATGGCCTTGATTTGAAGAAACTTGAATCTACTCTCACAGAAAGCTTTCAGGTAAATTTCAACCTTTTCTGGCTCACGGGTTCTTGAGAAGTAGATCTTTAAAGAGATTTTCCCTATATACCTGGTGTAAAACTTTGAATTAACCCCTACTGTGGCCCCAATCAACTCCCCAGGGACATGATTTGAAGAAATTTGTATTTAATCTGTGTCAGAAAGCTTTCATGTAAATTTCAGCTTTTCTGACCCATTTTTTTTTTTTTTTTTTTTCAGATTTTTAAATGACCTCACCCTGTTTTTGCCTTTTCTTAATGAGGGCATGGCCCAAATAACTGAACAAACTTGAATCGCGCTCACTCAATTAATCAAACTCAACACAAATCATCCATGGGTTCTAATACAATAATGAAATATTCTGTTGACCTGGAGAAAATGATGATGGAGAAAAACAAAATAATGGAAGTAACTGGGAATAATTTGAATATTTCCAGGTTGTTGATTTACAAGTGACAGTTTTCTGAAGGTACATGTGTTTGATTTCTGAGATGCTTAAGTAGAAGACTACATTTATGTAACGGAAATAATTATGTCATCCCATAAACACAACATTATTATGAAAGACTGTCTTAACAGTAAGAGAAGTCGCATCTCTTTGTGATGTTAACAAATCTTTGGTTTTCAATATCCTCGCTGAGGACAGTAAGTAATGGCGATCTATTGATTCATAGGTAAGGAGATTAAGAAGTGTTCACAGCATAAGTGCAGGTGACAGATGAGAAATGATACTCGTGATCACATCATTATAGAAATGCCTATCTGGCTTGGTGTTGGTTCTGCAGCTTGTATATACAAAGTATTGACACTTAAAAGTACATTGCATTGGTCTGATTTTTGTACTAGAGTATATATATATATTATATATATATATATATATATATTATGGAGCATATGAAAATGGTTTTTTTTTTACATAGTTGCCACAGTCATTTATTATAAGAAAAATAGCATGTGCTCACAAACTTGTTAGCTGTTATATGGATATTCCCCCATGTAAAGATATAGCACCATCTCATCCCTGGGAACCATGACTTCAACAAACTTATTATGTCAGGAAGCACTTCTACATATTGAATTGCTTTTTTAGGTCAGATGTGGGAGAAAACCTAAATGCATGGTTATGATATCCATGAAGATTTCTTTCAAAATTGTGAAATTCGTGGTGCCTAGCTCAGGGTTCAGGCCATAGGGTGTGGCCAATATGGCAAAAATTGTGAAAATGCATCAAATAAAATTGTCTTCTCTACTTCCATATATGAGAAAAACTATACAGGCATGATAAATGATGTACTTAAATCTCTCAACCTAAATTGTGAAATTCGTGGATCCTGGGTCAGGGGTTCAGGTCCTAGGTCGGGCCAATATGGCCATATAGTGAAAATTCATAATTAAATCTTCTCTACTTTCATATATAGTTAAGTGAAATTGAATGCATGATTGGGATGTTTATGAAGCTGTCTACCTAACTTGTGAAATTCATGACTCCTGGATCAGGGGTTCAGACCCTAGAGTGGGGCCAATATGGCCATATAGTGAAAAAAGAAATAAGGACATACGTGACGTTCCTCAATAATATATAATTTTTCATGAATTTTCACATACAATTCCCTCTACAAATAAATTGGAGTATGTTACCATGTCTGTTTTAGGGTTACCATATTTTGATTATTACAGGTTATCGCAAGGAAAATGTAAATTTTGCTCTACTATATAAATGGGCATTACTGCAATAAAGAAGTAGAGAAAAATCTTTTCAAGAATAGGGTACTGAACCCAGAACCCTTACAAGTTAGATGACCTAATCACTGATTTTTGTTTTTGTTTGTTTGTTTTATTTATAGTCGCCTGAGCAATTTTTCAGCTATCCGGCGACTGACTTAATCACTGAGCTACCTAGGCCGATTTAAAGGATTTGGTAATATCAATGCAGTTCAAAATCTAAACCTATTATACAGAACTCTTCATATTGAGATGAAAAAATAATTTTAGAGAAAATATCAGAAATGTTGCACATGTCCTTAAATCTTGGAAAATCTTCTCTACTCCTCATATACATGTGTGTGTGTGTGCGTGTATGTATATATATATATATATACACGCACACACACACATGTATATGGGGAGTAGAGAAGATATATATATATATATATACACACACATGTGTATATCTATATATAGATAGAGAGTGAGAAACTAGATGTATGATTATGATGTCCAAGAAGCTCTCTACCTGAATTGTGAAATTCATGACTCCTGGGTCAGGGGTTGGGGCCACTGTGGTCATACAGTGAAAATGTATTAAATCTTAGAAAATCTTCTCTATTCCCAAATATATTTGAGAAAAACTAAATACCTGACTATAATGCCCATCAAACTTTCTACCTAATTGTGAAATTTGTGGCTCTTGGGTCAGGGGTTCAGGCCCTTGTGCAGGGCCAATATGGCCACATAATGAAAATATATAAAAATTATCAAGGAATGTCAAAATGATTCATATGCTTCAAACTTCCATTTTTCATTCTTCTGCAATTGAATAGAAATTGTATGTATTTTGAAAGATCAGAAACATGTGCAAAGAAGACTCCATATTGAGGCTCATTTGGAAATATGAGACTCCCTGAGTGTATAGGCTATAATATTCAGGTAACCATTAAGGCCCATGGGCCTCTTTTTTTCTTGGCCTAGTTTGTTCTCTACAAGTCCTTTAAATGGATGGCCTACCCCATATTTTGTATTTTCTTAATTGTCTCCCCTTAGAAGGGGTGATGATCCTTCAGTTAAACATGCATGAATCCTCCTCACCCAAGGATACTCTATGTCAAGTTTGGTTGAAATTGGCTCAATGGTTCTGGAGAAGATGACATTGTGAAACGTTTACAATACTAATAATATTGCTGCCAAGAATGGACAAACTTTCTTTAAAAACCCACTTCAGCCTTTCTCTCAGGTGAGCTAAAAACTGCACCCATTTAGTTCTCAGAGTTTGGAAGATGGACTCACTGCAACCAAAATCTAATTCTTCTGATACAATTTTTTGTGTGTATGATACTCAGGGTGACTTTGAAGGTCAATGGACCTCTCATCAATACAACTTTTGTTTGAGTGAAGTCATAGCTTTAGTCTTGATTGAAATTGCCAAAGCTTATATCAACTGAGGGTTGTATGGACTGAGACAATACAACATGTTATTGGACACATGTAACCTCAGGTAAGTTGACTTGGGATTCAGACCCTGATCCTATCTTTTGCCATTATTATTAAATCATTACTGGGGATTAACCTTCAGATTCCACACAGAATGTGATGACCTTCACAGTATAAGTGGCATCTACTTTGCATTCTCGTCAATATGGAGAACCTTTCTTGTTGACAGGTGACCATTGTATAAATCACTGCTTCAGGATCACAGCCTGGTTTAACACAATAATGCATTGAACTTCGAGGGTTTCTTTCATCCTTGGGACAAAAATTGAATCAACATTTGTGCTGCTTGAAGAAAATGTACAAGTTCCAAATAAATTTATTGGAAAAATTCAACAAAATCACTGAAAAAAAAAACATTTGTTGAAGTTCTGAATGGTGGAACATAAAAAACAAAGTGTATTATAGTTGTATAAGATGAATTGTCACTGTAAATCTGCAGAGCTTGGAATAATTTCCTTAAATTTCAGATCAATATCCACATAAACGACAAATCAATGAACCTATGATGTGATGTACATGGTGCAAGGAGGTAATAAAGAAGTGCAAAACATGTATGTGATTAATATTGATTCACCAAATCACAAACAACCATGGCTGGCACAGAAGGTCTGACCAAGTTGATATATCACAGAATTGCAAGTTTCCCTGCACAATTTCACAGACTATGCAACATTAATAATACACTCACAAAGGTCTACAATTCAAATGTAAATACAGAAAATGTTCCTAGTAACAGTTGACAGCATCGTATGTTTATACGATGAAGCTAGCACTCTACAGTTATTTTGACAAGGACTGAATATGTCCTAACTTGCAGTCTAATTACCATACACCCGCGGTTTGTGGTGGGTATATAAATTTGGCCTACTGTGAAATCAGTAATTTTTGTGTGTGTGTTAATTTTCATTGTTTTCGAGGTATCGAGATGCCCACAAATTCATATCCTCCTCGAAATGTAGTATTTTCAAACTTGCCAACTCTACACTTCTTAAATCACGAAATCAAATTCCCATGAACCAGCAATTTGTTTTTTGTAAAATTTTACCCCATGAAAATAAGTGATTTTACAGTATTTTGGCACTTCCCAAGATTTACCTATTATAAAAATATATAAAAAATAAAAATTGCTAAATTTATGTACATCATATACATAAATAAAAATGATTTCACCAAAATTTTATCCACTAAAAATTAATGGTATACTTTGTAGACCCAAATCAACCAAATTTGTGCCCCACCAAAAAACTCTTGGCTATACAGTAGTTAGTTTAGCTTTGAAGCAGAACTTTCATGTATTTTATCCATAAAGCTGAATCAGGTGCCATTTAAATAGATGGACATCACATATAATTGTAGTGGCCTCATCATCAAAATATAAACATCTTGAAAAATATAACGGTAAACAACAATACGAAAAAAATTATGTGTTCCTGTTTCCCTATACAAAAAATGATTGTTTTAGTTATATGGAACAAAAGATATCACTTGAATGTTTCTGCAATGACATTCCTAACTAGCACATACATGTAATACAGATACCAATGACTTAGTAAACAAATTTCTCTTAACTCCTAATATTCTACCTGGTGGGGGCCCTTAACTGATCTAATTTGGTGTTCGTTCGACTTGCGGGAAACGGTGTAGGGGCATTAGATGCCAGGTATGGAGTCAAGGACGGCATAGGAGCAGAAAACGACGAGAAATACTCTGCAGCAAACTGTACAACGTCTTCAGGCTTCCTTAGCAACAAGAACTGGAGAAAATCAGCTAAGAGGTTTTTGAGCTCAGGGTGTGCTCGCATGTAAGTGGTGTGATCTCCCTTTAATTCCTCCTGAAGAAAACAAAAGCTGACATGTACGACCACATACATCAAGTATACTTACTATATTGTGTACAAATATAGTTTACTGATAGTTTATATCACTGCGTACAAATACATGTATAGTATACTCACTATATGTGTACAAATATAGTATACTTGCTATATACATGTACATCAGCTGGTATACTCAATACATTTGTATATGAACTAGGATGTACATCAAACATACAATGTTTTTACAGACTGAGCACTAATTATTTACAGTGCTCATTAATGCCTTTGATCTTATAATCATTTTTATCATTAACAAGGGGGTTGATTATTGCACCTTTGTACATCACTTGTGGTGTATTCATTACAACAAATTAAACGCTAGTTTAATATTTTAATTCATTTTTGTAACATTGACATTTTAATCGATTTTACGTTTCAGTGACGGAAATATTGAGTCACTTAAAACTTTAATGCTACAAACTCTCATGCTTTGCTGAAATTAACAAAGATTACCAGGGAATTTATTTCCCTGAAGATATTCCGTGAAGACTACCATGATGTAAGAAAGTCAAGATGACCATTATTTAAAAAAAATTAACTGCATGGTTTCCAAGTTTAGAATTCATTACTTATACAAAAAAAAAATGTTCAGTGAAAATTACCACAAAGTATAAAGTTAAGATTACCACTTGTCAAAATTTTTGTTGCATATTATATACACAAAGTGCATCCCCCCCCCTCCCCCCCATTTTCAAGCCCAAATTGTGTAGTAAACATAACTGCATATTATATTCAGCAACATATAACTGGGTCATACCAACCTTTCGATCTAGAAACTTTGAGTACAGCTGCATGTCATCCTCCCAGTTTAGTTCTTTCTTCTCAAACACTGGCTTAGGGGGTTCTTCATCTGTAATGTCACACACAAACAATTAGTATAAGCATACTGAGGTGTCTGGGTAGCACGGAGTTAGTGCTCTCGCTTCTCACTGCTGCGACCCCGAGTTTGATCCCCATAACCGACAGTGGCTGTATGTGAGAGGCTATGGTGGTCATCCACTTGGACACCTCCAGTTTCCTTTCACATATTCACATCCATGCATCAAGCAAACTCTTAACAACTATGCTGTAGCCAAATCAAATTTTTAATATGATTGGTGGTGTTCTGTAACAAGTTTCTGGAATCAAATGGGGGTCAAAAAAGGATGTTTCTTTTACCACCCCTCCCCCATTCCCCTTGGTTTCTTAAAACTCCTCATTTTAAGTAGTAGCCAAATCATCTTTTAGGAGAAGATTGGTGGTGTCCTTTAGGAGTGGGGACCTCAACTGTTTTGAAGAAATCTGAGCAATCATAAAATGTGGGTGAGGATGACCTGGGGTAAATTGCTGAACAGAATACAAAGTGTATCATGACATGTGCATTAAGGATATATATATATATGGTTTAGGAGTCGGGATCTCAACTGTTTTAGAGGTATTTTAGCAGTCCTAAAATGATGGGGATCAGGATGACCCCAGGGCATTTGCCCACCAGAATACTCATTGCATCTTGATATGTTCAGCAAGAATATATATGATTTAGGAATGGGGATCTCATTCATTTTAAAGATAATTATTTGAACAATTATAAAATGAGGGGCTGACATCTAGACATAAGCAGCAAGAATATACATGTATATGGTTTAGGGGTGAAAATCTCATCCAGCTTAAAGATATCTGAACAATAATAAACTGAGAACCCAGGTTATTTGACCCCAGGGTTACTTGGCCAACAGAACACTTAATTATAATTAACAATACATTTTGCTTTCAGAAATGAGAATGAAACAAATTGTTTTTAATCATACACTGAATACGATTTTTGATGAAAAAAGGATTTTGAATTAATAAGATTGTTACAGTTGATAAATAGTTAATGATTTTTCTTCTTACATTGTAGCTTGGGAAGTTAAAGAATCAGAGCCCCTGGAGATTATTTTTTTTTTTTTACATGTATATATCCATCTATTTTAAAAATGCTTCCAACACTATTATGTGTGTTCCTGTTATTATAGTACATAATAGAAATTTTCCTCTCAGTGAAATGAATTGCAATATAAATGATTAACTTTCACTACATAAACAGTAAAAGTTCTGAAGATCGAGCAATACACCACAATTTCATTACACTTAACCAATCTGACATAAAGTATTCAAAAATTGTATCTCTCTTGTTCTGGAAATATAATAATAATTTTTTCAATTAATATTTCTAAATGTTTCTAGATGGGTTCTTCCTAAACTTTGGACCCAACTTTGATGAAACTTATTTAAAGTCCACCACTATGGATCCACACCCTTAGTTTTTTCTACAAAAATCATTCATGCATGAATACAACTTTTCTGGTAAGTATTTACTGCTGTGTACCCAATGATTTCATTGGCTATTCACGCTGGTGAATACTACTCATTAGGAATTGAATGCATAGTCACTAAATATTTGACCGCCAAGCTTCCAAGTTTCCAACTTTGCAAATGAAATCCTGTGAACAAAGATAAAGGTAATTATCTTTTAAAGTAATCCTATAATAGTTCTTATGCTGTGTGTATATAATCATATATATTTGGACTGTATATTGAAATAAAAATGTAAGTATCATTTGATTTTTAAAAATTCTCAATATTTCAATACAGTGTGTGTTACCGTATTGGTAATACAATATGTGTAGTCACCATGTTCACACCAACCAGAATGGAAATCTCTTTGGAACAATGTCAAAAAATTAGATTTCACAGGATGATGATAAAAATATTGTCCATAAATTATCTCTTAAAATATGCCTGCTTTAATTCATAAATATACAAAGATGACATAAATTATTGTCCCTAAATAGTCTTTGACATTACTCAGATGCGTGCTTTAATTCATTATATATATATATATATATATATATATATATATATATATATATATATATATATATATTAAGATAACATAAATTATTGTTCATGATCTCTTACAATACATAGAATTATGCTATATTTAATTAATATTCAAGAGGTCTACAGGTCTTTTGGGGTACATGTGTATTAGTTAGGAGTATCACTAACCCTAAGGACTATAAAATCTAGAAAAAAATTCTGTTTTGCATATCTAAGCTGAAGTATATAATTCAGCAACAGTACATTAAAACAAGATGGGTTCTTATAACTTAAATGCCCCTGAAAATGTCCATACTGATGAAGATTTTACATAGGATATGAAGCATTAACATGATATGACTATTTTGAATCTGCCCTTGAGTCAAAACCCTGAGGTTGTGAAATTCTCAAGTTTAGTACATCCTTTTCTGCTTTTCTTAAATATGCTGAAGTTTTTATACCATAAAAGCCGAAAAAAGAAGTATTTCAGATGATAAACTAAGACAGTAATCACTGTAATAATTTTGGCCTCACCCTGGAACCAAAACATCTACACTTTTGATCATGGAACCAAAACATCTACACCTTTGATCATGGAACCAAAACATCTACACCTTTGATCATGAAATTTACAATTTTGATAGGTCGTCCTCTTTGTGCATTCACTTTATTACAGATGTATGATTGTAGAGAAGATCTTTTTTTTTCTTTTTTTTTTTTTCTAAAAATTTGGTCAATATTTGGCAGTTTTTGCCCCACCCCTAAGACTCCAGGGATGCAGGAGTCCTGAAATTTAAAATTTGTCACCCTTACCCCAAAATGCCAAAGATGCTTCATACCAAATTTGAAAAGAATTGGATGGGAAGTTATAATCAAGAAGTTAAAAATGTTCCAATTGTTAACACATTGACCATTTTGGCCCACTCTGGTACCAAAACCCCTACCCCAGGGATCATGATATTTTCATTTTGTTAAAGGGCTACCTGCTCCTTCAACAGCCATTTTGTTTGAATTTATTATTATTAGCATCAAAGCAGGTATTCAATATTTAAATGTTTTACAAATATATATATCATATACAAAGTTTATACAGGATGTCCTTGAACTCACTTTTCATGTTAATTCAACCCTGGGATCTCTTAAGATCATCAATATATATTCATGAAATAGATTAGAATTTATATTCTTTCAAAAGTTTCTTCATGTAGGCCTATTTGTTGCAGAAATCTAAGGTTTGAAACTTAATTACAAGGAAGATACTAACATAAGAGGTCAGGTTGCATTAAATTACAACTGTATTTTCAAAATACTCATTACCATGCCTAAATAATATAGTTACATAATATCACTGCCATTAGCCAGCACCTACTGACTGTATAAAGTTCAACATCGAAAATCAAAATAAAAAATGTAATTTCTGGCAATTCAAAGGCTCAGAAGTCATATTCTCACCTGAGCATTTTACGCTAAATTTGATCATGTATACAGGTCCAGTACGATCTGTATTTAGCTATATAGCTTTATTCAAAATAGCTTGATTTAGCTATTTCAAAACTTCTATCAAATTAATTTTTAAGAGCATAAAAATTGAATTTTATCAAGTGAATATAATTCATCCTTGTACTCCATAAAACACAATTTAAACTAAAAATAATTCTTAAACTATGTCCCTTAAGAGAAAAATTGATTCAAACTTGTTGGATGTTCAGGATTATTAAATTGTTAAGCAACAGTTATCCAATTTACTGCAGAGAATAAGTCAGAGAGGATCAACAGAATAATGGATAAGCAATCAGATTCCATATTGTAAAGTCTTCATACTTATCTGTGCTTCAACGCACACTGGGAAGTGGACAGTTAACAACACAAAAGAAACTCTCTTTTAATAAAAATTCTTTAAATGATGTAGTATTGCCATGAAGTCTAATAAGAACCGTATTTTGGTTAGTTCAAAGTAAAAACATGTTCAAAAATCACTGTGACTTTTTGGCTATGCAGTTACAATTAAAAAAATCCAGTCTAATTCAATTTAAACTAGCTAAATCAAGCTATTTCAAATGGCTTTATAAAGCTATATAGCTAAATATAGAGATTATGCTGGACCTGGTATATTCAAGTAAATTATAACTACTGTGGCTTCTTTGCTAAGTTACACAAGTACAATGGTGAGTATATTCAAAGGCAAGAACTGACATGTGGGTATTACTGTTTTATGACAGCATCCAGTTTTATTTGAACAACACTTGATAGATAATTATAACAACCTCGTTACCACTATAATTTGGTAATGATCTATTCTGCAGAAATCGGATTTTATTTAACTAATAAGTATGTACTGAAGTACTCAGAAATGTAATTTTCATTAAGTTTTTTTATCTTACATAAATATAATAAACTTATTGATATCATATAATGAAGAACTTCGTTAAAACAGTAAATTTACGACTCTTGGCCAATCATTACCCACTGCAGAGAGTCTGCACTTAAGACTTATCCATTAAGTATTCCACTACCTATGAAATTATTCTTAGGAAATCTACCATTGAATTAGATCTGTTTTATATTTGTACCTCTTTCGATGAGTTGTGGAACTGAGCTCAGCTTCATTGTAACAGGTGACCCCACTTGAACTCTGTTTGTCATGTGACTGAAATGGACAAGACAAAGAAACATGTGCTTATCACAGTTGAATTTCAGTACCTTGTACTTTATATACATTTTACATATTAAGGATATACATTGTAGGCAACATTTCTCAATAATATATCTTTTTTTTTGGTGACATTCCAGATACAACGCACTTTACTGTGTCGCATCATATCTTGTTTCTGCACAAAAACCTTGGGATATATTACAATAGGTCTTTTGTAGAGTCATCATATTTTGATAGTTCCTGGCTGTGGCAGTTACATGTAAAAATGTAATTATCACAGAAATTTGTATATACCAACATTAATTCATTGTGGCAAAACAGTCGCCAGATAGCTGAAAAATTGCTCAGGCGACTATAAATAAAAACAAACAAACAAAACATTGTGGCAAAGAAGGGGAGAAAAATCTTTGGATCAAACAGAGATCGAACCTGAGACCCTTGCATCACTAGATAGGTGATATTACCACAGAGCTATGAAATTTGTACAAGATTACTTTTGATCTTCAATTTATGTTCCTATAAAAGTGAGAATAAGATCAAAATTGAACTCATTCAAGTTTTACGGCCCCAAAGCCAGGTCACTATATAGAGTATAGTAATATTACTATGTCGTGTAAAATTGAAACCTATTTCAGAAATCATACAAGAACTCAACATATCAAAGAAATGAATAAATAGTTTTTAAAGAAATGCAGACTCTAAACTGTAATGTGTGACCAGAAACTTATAGTTTAGAACCAATTCAATTTTTTGAATGCCTGAGTATATCCAATGTACAACTTGAATGCAGCTTTAACTGCAAGTGACCACATCTGACAGAAGAATTTAACATTTTAAGTAGAAAAAAGAGGTAAGACATTAATAGTGAAAGTGAAATGTATGATTGTCTTACGAATCCTGCATAAAATAGGATTGCCATGTTGTTGGTAGATCAGCAAAGGAGTTGATGGTTCTCTCAACTCCAAACACTCGGATTTCTGTAGTAGCTACTGTCTGTGTTCTATCTTCCAATGGCCTCTACAGATAAACACAATACAAATGCATCTGACTCTGTAAGTTTCACACACAATTCATTTGATTTTAAAGAATATCCTTTCCAGTGACACGGCACCTCCGTTTTTAAGGTCATATCCGAAAGACCTGTGATTCTCGCTTCTGAATGCCGAGCGTTTGGTGAAAGAGCAATCACTACCTATTTTTTCGTCTTAAGTTTGACATGGCCATAGTTTGAGTGGGACTCGAACTCACGACCTCCCAGTTACGAAGCAAACACTGTAACCACTGAGCTACCGCGACATGGTTGAAATGCAAGTTCTTGCCATAAGAAATCTGTGAACAAAATATGAAGCCTTACCTTAAGGGGGGGAGGGGGGGGGCACAATTTGAACAAACTTGAATCTCCACTACCTGGGGAAGCTTGCATATCAATATCACCATGGCAGTCATGGTCCTGCTGTTTTTAAGATTTTTTCCTATATATTCCTATGTAAAACTTTTATCCCCTACTATAGCCCCAATCCTATCCCCAGGGGCCATGACTTGAACACACTTCAATTTATACTACCTGGGGATGCTTGCATATTAACATGACTAAGAATATTTTTAAAGATTTTTGCTATATATCCACTTGTCAATCTTTGATCTCCAGTTATGACCCCACCCTACCCCTGGGGACCATGATTTAAAAAACTTGAATTTACACAATGTCAGGAAACTTTCATTGAGTTTAGACTTTTTTGGCCCAGCGGTTCTTGATAAGATTTTTTAATGACCCCACTCTATTTTTGTATTTTCCTGATTATCTCCTCTTTGAAAGGAGCATGGCTCTTCCTTTGAACAAACTTGAATCCCCTTTACTCAAGGATGATTTGTGCGAAGGTTGATTGAAATTGACCCAGTGGTTCTCAAGAAGTCGAAAATGTTCAAAAGTTTACGGATGGACAGACAGACAAACAGAAGACAGGTAGATGGATGCTGGATGAAAAGTAGGAGCTAAAAATGAACTACTTTTATATTTCAATATAAGTTATACATTGTGAATGACACACAGACAATTATATCGCTTGGGTTCGAATTTCTATATTAGAGAGTACTATTTTATAGAAAATTTGAACCCAAGAAAATAATTGCCAGTTGAATGGCATAATCATGAATTATTGCGAATTTCAGCACTACTGCATGCCCATGTGAATTACATAGATTTACTTTAAACTTACATAGATCACAGAACACAGATTGGTATCTGAATCAAAGGACAAAAACTGTAGATTGTCGGGAATTCCCTTCTCTATTAACAGCCGATGAAGAAGTAAATTAGATCCTGAAATATTTGATGAAAAACACATTCATGTATTCTGTACATGTTTTCTCGCACTGTTTCTACATTACACTTGATGTAAATGCATTTATCTTTAAATATGCATTGCAGTTGTGTGCAAGAATGCTGTTTTTTTTATACATACCCTCAGACACAAAACCTCTCATTTTACTAAGCTCGACTGTCTTCGAGGATCTTTGCACATCCTGCAATTAAAATTTTCAGTTAAAACCCCTTGAAATGAGCATTTAACAAGTTATCATGGTTTTGTCCTATCATGAAAATCATTCAAGACATTCCTAAAAATTTCCTTCTCTTTTCAAAATATACAGTTTTGAAAAACATTGGACATTCGTGAAATTTATGTCTTGTTATTAAATCTCGCAAAACAAACTCATGGAATGCATACAAAGGCCATTTCATGTAGTTACTGTATATATACATGATGATCATAAAAATAACACACCTTAAAGTACAGTTATACCAAAGAGTCACGTCAAATAATGCTGACACCTTGATATCTACCTGAACATAATGACTGAATGATACAATAGGTACTTCTTAGTGATTAATTTTGTTTGTTTTATGTTCCATCTATTCAAAAATTGATTTTATTAAATGACTGTTTAGGGCACATGTGTAGTTTAATTGCATAAAAAAAATATTCAAACAAAATCTCTCTGAGGTATCTATTAGTCTTTGGTTAATATTGCTTTATATCCTCATGTAAAAAAAAAAAACTTTATATAACCTGGAAAGTCATGCAATAAATGAAAAGTATAACATACTTTCTGCTTGTTTGTAAAACGTCAACAGATATTGTGAATTAAGGACATATATGATGTTTCTTAATAATACATAACATTGTTTATGATATTTTGTGACATTTCATGTAAAATTCACTAGCATTCTATCTCGTTTCTTCAAAAAATCTTGGGTTATATTGCCATGTCTGTTTTAGAATTGGTGTGTCTTAATAGTTCCTGGTTATTGCAAGTAAAAATGTAATGCCATCTCTTATGTATTACAGTAAGTTGTATAAATGGATATTTCAGTAGCAAAGAAGAAGAGAAAAACCTTTGGAACAATTGGGTATCAAACCCCGGACCATAGCATTACTAGTTAGGTGATTTAACCACTGAGATACCCAGGCCAATACACAAAGTATTGTAAAATTACTATATATATATATAAGTTGAACCTATTTCAGAAATCACACAGGAACTCTTCATATTAAGGAGATGAAAAAAAGAATTTTAGAGGAAATGTCAGAAATGTCACACATGTCCTTAATCTCCCTGTGTATGATACTGTAGTCATGTGAATATGGCATCATTTCAAATCTAAATGGAGCCACTTACCTCCCCTTGTGTGATGATCCGATTAACGATGTAATTATCGTTTTGTTTCACAATAAATGTTTTTCTATCTAAGGGACAATTTTCAAGCTGAAATCAAATAACAATTCATGAACAATATATGTTTAAGTTAACCATGTAATTGACAAATACATGAAAAAAATATCAATTGTGAAGAAAGTTTCGAATAGCTTTCAATAAATTTAGGTCATAGGATACCCAAATGTTTTGACAAATTGATGTACCATTTTCTGTGCTTACATGGTATTTTTTCTATTATTTGATCAAACATCTACGTAAATCAGTCATTAATACATGAATTGTACCAATAACAAAAACACCCATACAAGTTGAAGAATTTCAATTTTTGGGTTATGTTTTCTATTAAAGTTTCAAGTAAAGATTTGTGAATATTGCAAAAATAAAGGTGGTTTCTTTGAAAAAATTTTTGTGGTAAATTTGGTTTTTTTTTTAATATTTTAAATAAATTCTATCATGTCTATTACTAGGTTTTTTGGGTATCCGAATGTCTTTAAAATATCAGAATGAAATTCAATAACTGTACTGTTAACATAAACAGCAGTGGCTTTCAATTGTAACCTTGACCAATGTTGCTGACCTTGACATATTCATGATGTTGTTGTTCTATTGTCTCCAAGTTCTGTGCTACATAAGCTGTTATAGAGGTTCCACATGGCACACCGTCAATTGACCCGTGACTGTTTGCATGTATAAGGAAGCAGTCTGTTTGCTTGTAACGTGTAGGTTCAACTGAAATGGTGAAATCCCCCAGTTCTTTTCCAGTGTCTGACACAGTCACCAAATGGTCATCAAACATCAAATACTTGTAATCATCCTCCGCAACTACAATATTAAAAAAAGTACAATATTTAAGAATTGAATTCATATTTTGGGATGTCTTCGGCCTTATAACACACCTGGCCGTGCCGACAAATTGAATACCGCGAGGTAGAGCTACTGTAGTAGATGGAGACGGGAGTGAGACAGTTCAAGAATGTCCATATCCTCAAAATTTAAATTAAAATTTGGTTGGAGTTCATTCATTTTGACTTTATGTATATTTTTATTTGTTTACATTTAGCAGACTACATCTACATATGTAGATCTAGTTGTGTATTCATATGCCGTGATTAGGTTTTGAGTGTGTTATAGGAATTTGAATGTTTTGGTTTTCCAATGCATTTCTTTGGTGAAAAATACACTGAATGTAAATATTACAAAATAATGCCACTATAACAGAGATAATGTGATCTTACAATAAATAATCATTGTAAGAGAAAATGTGCAAATTTCTTCCCCTTTTCACAAAGAAACTTGCGACAATTTTAAGATTGATTTTTGTGAAACTTTATGACAGCCTCTACCCTCTTTTAAGTGTAAAATATTTCTTGTAAGTGCAAAATATTTGTCATAAGGTAGAAATAAATGACATATCAACAAACATGGCTGCATTTCTTATTCTTTTTGAAAATGAATGAGCTTTGCATCGAGGAAGGGGTTTTTGTTTTTGACCGAATTAACCCACTAGATATGTGTAATGACGCAGATTTTATTGCAAGATATTGATTTCCCAAGGCAAACAATCCCAGAACAGACAGATGTAGTCAGGAACTGCATTCCACACCCTACTGATGTCTTTTAATTCATGATTTTAATTTAGTATAAATTCAGAGTTGGCCATCATGTCTACGAAATATCTTTGAAATATCTAATATATATGTTACATATGTAACACAATGGCAATGTATACATATATTTGCCAGTTCTATATATATAAAAAAAAACCTTAATCAGGCTAATTAAACCCTAATTCAAAATTCTGTAAATTTCTAAACCACAAGTTTACAACAAAACTGCTGTGATTTACATATACATCTATGTCACAGATTGTTGAGTACATACTAAATCATGCTCCTTAAAGAACAAAATATGGCAAACTTGGGCATCTGTAAACAAGAGTTATTTCTTATGGTTGGTAATGATACACACCTATGCTGTCTATAAACTTCAGAGCTTCCTCACTGGCTGAAGGAATTTCCTCTGGTACTTGTTCTGGTGCCGGTCGTCCAGTTGTCACTGACCCAGGGTCAGATGTACTTACACTGAATATGCAGATAAATAAAAATATATATCAAACAACTTTTTGATTGAACACTGATAGTAGGACATTAATTGCTGTGTACTGTACTCTATTATTTTAATGGCGTATGTGTATATATTTGCATCATGAATGAATGTATATGAATATTTATCATTATCATTATGGAAATCTAATTTTACGGTCTACCCCTTCCTCTCCCACCACAGACACTCCCAGGATTACATTTAATCAATTATTTACATATATATGTAAATCAAATCCACAATGTTTTAACTTCAAAATGGTATATAACACTTCTTGAAATATCCTCAGGTCAATGGGCACTGTTAGACACTAATTTATCCACTGAATCGTTCATCCCATTGTATTGTGCTATTTTTAATTTTGTCAATTATGCATGTGCAATGCTTCCTTTGCACAGACTACTTTCGGAATAAGAACATGAAATCACGTAGTGTCAGACAATAATATAGACAACAATATTTTGAATTAAAGTTTATTATGTTTTTTGGTAAATTTTAGTAATAAATATATTAAAGGCCAGAGTGGTAAGAATTAAATATGGATATTTTCATGAAAATTTAATATTTGAATTGTTTCATTTCTAATGCAAAGTCATATGATAAATCATTTATGTACAATTTAGATATTCAAACATATTTATTTTCAGTCATTTGTTCAAAATGAGAAATTTCAGCATGTTAATTAAGAGTCTGAATGTAAACAAAAGTGGAAAAACAGTATTATGGTACCAAAAAATCATTAATTTTCAATATTATTAACTGCACAGCATGAAAATTAAGCAAGGCATCAAGGCATGCTAAATTTTCCATGTAATATATCTTTACTATTTTAACAGTTCAAAGACAAGAAAAGAAACCAGTGTCTTGTAAGATTTAAAAATACTATTGAATTATGTTACTTTTTTGTGCTCTATAGGTTGGATTTGATGATATAGCAATGTGTCGGTTGAAAAAATAATGTACCTTTTTAATATAACAAATATAGAACGAAAGAGTAATGTTAAAATGTTTCCATAGAAAACATTTAACTGGCACGATACAGTGAGACACTTGACTACATTTGTATGCAAAACTCAGTGACATTTCAAAAGTTCAGAATGGTGCAATTTCTGATCAAATTTAAATGATTTGCTTTGATGAACATTCAGATTCCTGTGCATTACTTTACCTACCAACTATTACTTTGTCATTACTTGTAAGTTCTAGTATAATTATCTAGAACACTAAGAATGATTATTTGTAGTCAGATTACACATGTACACAGATCTTCAGATGGATGTTTTCCTTCTCTCTGTAATAAACAAAATTATAATTATCTTACCTTGTTGCCGTGGTAACGGCACTCATAGTTGCAAAAGTTTCAAAAAAATTCTTCAGAAAATTTTTGTATTGATATATAAGATAACAAAATTACAAATTTGAAGCACTTGTCAAAATCACTATGGCGATGACTTCCTGTTTAGAAAGTCTAAAATTCAAACCAAACCTTTCACAATTCCGGAATACTCCCACTATTGTGCTACTATATATATATATATCACAAAGCCGATTGAGTATGTACTCGACTAGTTTCTTCAAGAGTGTACTCAATCGGCTTTGTAATATTTTATTATATCACTACTTGTGTAGATTTTCTATACTTATTTCGTGTGTGTGTGTGTGTGTGTGTGTGTGTGCTAAACTCTAAATATTCCATCATCTTCCACTTCCTGTCACGTTTAAGTTAGTACCGTGTATGACCACCTCGAGCTGCCAACACAGTTCTGCATCTCCTTGGCATAGAGTCAATCAATGTTCTTACGTTATCGCGTGGAATTGTTCGCCATTCCTGTTGTAACATTTGACGGAGCTGATCGAGGGTCTGAGGCAGAGGTTGGCGCAGGCGCACACGTTTATCCAGTTGGTCCCATAAGTGTTCAATCGGATTCAAATCCGGTGATTTGGAAGGCCATGGTAGCACATTAATGTTGTTCTGCTGAAGGTAGTCAATTGTTAAGCGGGCTGTGTGAGGCCTAGCATTGTCATGTTGGAATAACTCCCTCTGTCGGTCAATTACGCGCATAAGGTGAGGTTGGAGAATTTCGTCTCTGTACCTTTGAGCCGTTAAATTGCCCGGGACATGTACCAGTTCTGTTTTACGGTCATTAGAGATCGCCGCCCTCATCATGACGCTACCTCCACCGAAGCTATCCACTTCTTGGACACACGAGGAAGAGAAACGTTCATTCCTGCGCCGGTATACACGGATTCTTCCATCACGTTTCTGTAGCAGAAAACGGGACTCATCGCTGAACCAGATTCTACGCCAGTTGCGGAATGTCCAGCCCCTCAATCTGTTGCACCATCGGACTCTTTCTCGTCTGTGTAACGGTGTCAAAACTGCTCCAAAATACGGTCTTCTGGGTCTAATGCCATATTGTCGAAGTCGGTTGCGGACTGTCTGCGAGCTGATTCTTCTCAATCCAGGTATTCCGACTGCAGTAGCTGTTGCAGCAACGGTTCGATTCCGTAGATGAAAGACCCGGATGTAGCGATCTTGTCCAGGAGTCGTAATGCGAGGTCGCCCACTCCTCGGTCGGTCATTAGTAGAGCCAGTCTGCTGGAATCTGTTCCACAGCCGAGAAATTGTGCTCTGATTTACGTTTTCAGTTCGTGCAATCTCACTTTGGGATACTCCGGCCTGGAGACGGTCAATGACGATATTTCGAGTAGCAGGGTCCAACCTTGGCATGGCAGCATTTTAACGTTATGATGAATTCAAGCTTCAAACTTCGTCCTTTTATACGCTTTAATGTAGTGGTTGAATTAAGCACAAAGTTCTCGTGAAAAACGTAAGCCAAATTCCATGGCGATAGAGGTGATGTGCAATTTTAGAGAGTCGCCGAGCTAATTTGGCAGAGAGCCAAATCAAATGAACAGACCTTTAAAGTTTCATACTTACCTGTAAAAAATCAATTACTGAATTGACCATTTCAGTTTACCTGGTAAAATACATAATTTGCATTTTTAAAATTTCAAAAGGGCTATGCGTTTCTTTTTTTGCAGAGTATATATCACAAAGCCGATTGAGTATGTACTCGACTAGTTTCTTCAAGAGTGTACTCAATCGGCTTTGTAATATTTTATTATATCACTACTTGTGTAGATTTTCTATACTTATTTCTAGTGTGTGTGTGTGTGTGCTAAACTCTAAATATTCCATCATCTTCGTTATTTCCTCACTATTACATATTTACATTAACTAATGTTATGGCAATGTAATTTATTTCCCATGAAAACATTGATGAAATTTCAAATAGGAAAATAAATGTATATATTGCAAAGCATAATTAAGTATACACACCGTTAAAGTGCGGGGGATTTCTGAGAATTCGCGATGCTTTCATCCTTCTGTGAAATGACATTGCACATCGAAATAGGATTCTCCCCCCCCTCTCTCTCTCTCTCTCTCTCTCTCTCTCTCTCTCTCTCTCTCTCTCTCGATCCCGATTCCTTGCTCTGCACCAAAACCTATTACATTAAATTTATTCCATAGGTAATGAACTAGATAAAAATTGTTTTCTTTTCCTGGTGACCTTTGTGCTATATGGACTTCCAGGGACTCGCCATTGCAAAGATATGACCTGGATCCGGACGATTGATTGATTGATTGATTGTTGTTTTCCGCCACACTCAACAATTTTTTAATCATCTGGTGGCGTCCAGTTTTTATTGGTCGAGGAGAGAACCCCGATACAATGTACCCGGGAAGAGACCTTCCGAAAGTAAACTGGCAAACTTTCTCACATATATCGTGTCGACGATGTAAACTTGGACATCATGTCAATATTGTCGACATTGCAATGTCGACGATGTTGACAAAAGACAAACCCAATGTTAACTCGATATTGAATCAACATTGTCGACATTGCGATGTCGACGATATTGAATTGATTGATTATTGTTTAACATCCCGCTCGAGAGTTTTTCACTCATATGGAGACGTCACCATTGCCGGTGAAGGTCTGAGAAAATTTATGCCTATGCTCGGCTCTCAGGGCCTTTGAGCAGGGAGGGATCTTTAACGTGCCACACATGCTGTGACACGGGATCTCGGTTTTTTCGGTGTCATCCGAAGGACCACCCCATTTAGTCGCCTCTTACGACAATCAAGGGGTACTGAGAATCTATTCTAACCCGGATCCCCACAGAAAAGTGAAAATAACAGTGATCAATATCATAAATCACAAAATTAAAAGAAGGGCGACCACGGATCGCTGTGCATATCAGAGGTGGTATCATGAGTTTAGGAGGAGTAAGCATACCCTGTTGACCGGTCACAACCCGCCGTAAGGCCTATATCTTGATCAGGTAAACAAATTATTCGTACTCAAAATCAGTACGTAAAGAACTGCCTAGCAATGGTGTCAAACACTGAAGGCAACATTCGACTTATTGACTTGTAATTATAACTAAGATCGTTATAATGACATGACGTCGTCGACATATCTGAATGTTAAGTTGAAGGCCACAGCAAGATTTTTTTTCTTCTCATGTAGAGGTTTTTGAAGAAATTCTGCCTCATGCGATTATAAAAACAGGTTACCTAATAAAGAAATAAGATGCAATCTGGTAAAAAAAACACACCAAAAAACCCCCAACATTTTAAGTTACTCGTAGACATCTAGCAGACCAACACCAAGAATAGTCATGAACAAGGATGCCTCTACCAAAAATTAAATCCATGGTCCTTGGGTCAGGAGATTCTGATGCTAGGAACGGGGTTTGGCGATCATATAGAGAAAATACATCATTGTCTTTTTTAACTTATTAACTCCTGAACAACAAACTAGTAAACTGAGTACAGCGTAATGCAGCGAAGAGAACTGTTAACAAAACTGTAAAATTTATGACCCCTGTTTAAGGCCCAAGGGCAGAGTTATGTGGATGTGCATTAAATGTTTGAAATCTTCTCTATTACTGAATATCTAGGTGGTAAACAACGAATATTATAATATTAAGCCTGGAGACTTTCACCAGCAAACATGAAATTTATGACCCATGGGTTAAGGCCCCTGGGCAAGACTGCAGGAATCATGGATGTTATAATGAAAAATGCAGAAAGGAAATCTTTTTAACCTCTGAATACCCAGGTGTCAAAACCTAGGAGTGCAGTGATAATAGTATGGAGGATGTCGTGAATTATGATAATTAACAAATCTGAGTAGGCCTAAGAGTACTCAAATTAACAACCAAGTCCAATTTCAAGAAAGCAAACATTTAATCACAGGAAGAAATATTTACATTAGAAATAAAGTAAACAATTAATACTGAAGGAAAATAAGGCCAACTTAAAATTGTATCAATCTTCCAGTATACAATATAAAGTAATGTAATAACCCAATTTGCTTATAAACTTAGTGTTTAGATCACTGACTTCCTTACGTGGGCATCTGATAATCTCTGTTCTGGATCCTGTTAATATGAACTTAAACGATATGAAACAACACCGTGACAAGACATAAGCACACAGCATGTGTTGACTTTTACAAAGAAATGACAAACTGTATGTATGTACAAATATCAAAAAGAAATTGATATAAAATTACCAAATTTTAAAAATATTGCTATCTTTTTAGATTTGAACCAAACTAGCTAGAGAAATAAATACCGATCCCGACAATTTCCCGGGACTACATTCCCCTCCAAATATATGGTGTGTTAGCGTAACGGAAATACTGAGCTGACCGGTGCTTGATCTGCGTTGGGCAATTTTTCAGCGAGTAAGAACACTACTATGCATGACTAGATGGAGTTCAGGCACTAAGCGTCGTTTTTTTTTGTTTTGTTTTTTGTTTGTTGTTGTTTTTTTTGTTTTTGATGTAAAAAGGGGGGAGGGCAAACGGAAATTAAAATTGCCTTCATATTTGCTGGGAAAATATTAATCAGCAAGAAAAAGTAGTTCTGCCCAATCCCCAATAAAATGGTGAAAGGGGGGGATCCTACAGTACACCGTGTGTGTGTGTGTGTGTGTGTGTGTGTGTGTGTGTGTGTGTGTGTGTGTGTGTGTGAGAGAGAGAGAGAGAGAGAGAGACTCACTGAGTGAGTGAGAGAGGGGTGTGTGTGAGAGAGAGTGTGTGTGTGTGTGAGAGAGAGAGAGAGGGGGGTGTATGTGTGTGTGTGTGAGAGAGGGTGTGTGTGTATGAGAGAGAAAGAGAGAGGGTGTGTGTGTGTGTGTGTGTGTGTGTGTGTGTGTGTGTGTGTGTGTGTGTGTGTGTGTGTGTGTGTGTGTGTGTGTGTGAGTGAGAGAGGGGGTGTAAGAGAGAGAGGGGGTGTAAGAGAGAGAGAGGGGGTGTAAGAGAGAGAGAGG